>CM043017.1:4298036-4898036 GCA_023690525.1 Holotrichia oblita
TAGTCTATTATCGAAACCTTGTTCATTTAGCGCCTGGTGCATGGTGTCAGGTATTGTCTTGGAGCTTTATAGCTGCATTTTGAAAACACTCGAAATAAATCGCAATCATGTCAACGGCTTCATTATTTGTGAGAGGCATTTTGATTAAAAAGTACTCAAATTATACGCAATCAATATTAAGGGCTGCGTGTGACAAAAGTTTGACGTTAATTGGCAATATTTTTGTTAGGAGATTGTCGTGTCCATGGCCACTACTTGCCTTCTTATCGAAAGCAAACGATGCATTTTTAAATGGGGATATATGAATTTTCCTGGTTTAGTATTTTTTTTAATAATTTGAGTTTAGGAAAAAGATATTCAGATGTGGCTTGCAGGCTATTGGTTGATCATTTGTCTATTTTCTAGTCTAAAAAATCATATCATCGCATTTAAATTTTGAGAAAATCCAATATTTTGATGAATATATCGAATAACGCCCTCTATCGGCGGCCGTGTAGGTCACAACTGTCACGATTAGAAGAAACCTAAACGCCCAAGAAATGCTCTTTTCAATGATACCAAATTTATCCAAATCCATTAAGCCGTTTCAAGTTACAGGCATTTATTTAAACAACATTCAAATACTCCCCCACCACTTTATTTCGAAAGATAGATAAAAATTGTTTTTACAAAAATGTTTGACTTTAAGTTAACATTAAAACGCAAAATACTTTTGTTATATGATTGGAAAAATCATGAGAAACGTAACTTTATGTAATTCAAGATGGTGGAAACGCCCACTGGCGGCCATCTTGGAAACTTGAAAATAATTTCAGCATTTTCCTCGCCCACTTTACCCGCAAAATTTTTTACCGTAACTCTCTACGATCATTAGTTTCTGAGATACAGCCGCTTACCTCGCTTATTTGCCCACCCTGTACATACATGGGAGTAGATGTGATTGGAGATCGTTCGTATACATCAGAAATAATGTTGGTCCTAAAATCGATCCCTGAGGAACACCGCAGTTCATATGGACAGATGTGACAGATACGTCCTTCTAACGTCATCTTGTTCAGCATTCAACGTTACTTTTGTTACTCTTCCCGATAAATACGAACACAATACATCGTAGGCCACTCCACGAATACCAATTCTTTGTAGCTTGTTTAATAAAACATCATGATTTAACGGTATCAAAAGCTTTTGACAGGTCAAAAAATAAACCAGCAACAACGTTTCCATCATCCAGACACTCATATATTCTACTTAAAGCATTATAAATAGCATTATTAGCCCACTTGCTACGGGTGTTCCATTTAAAAAAAGTGATTTTCATCGATGTGAACTTGGTTGAAATGAACGTTAATTTTGGACGACGCTGTATAAATTATGATAAATTTCAGGACGTAAATTTGATGTATGCTATTTCGGCTAATAACATTATTACAAATATTAGATCTAAATAACTCAAAGTTTTGATACAGAACTATATGCCCGATACAAAAAAAAATCATCAGAAACAGAACATCAGAAAAGTTCCAACGAACCAGTTCCGTGAATGACCCTATATTTGTGTGGTGTCACTCTCGTTCAAGCTTGTAATAGAAAAATTTGCAAGAAATGAGTCTATCTACTTCGATCAAAACCATCTTCCATGATTTCTTATTAATAAAGGCTATTAATATTAAAATATTCGACCTCAGGCTTTCGGCATCAACCCCGTAGGAGCTTGCCTAAATATTATCACAGCCGCATTTCTCACGCCTCGAACGCTGAAATAATAACGCGCAAGGAATGCGCTGGGCGCCGCCAGAATGATTAACATCATTGTCGCGCGTATGCGACCTGAAATTTTCACCGTTTCACTGACACCCCTCAAAATATCCAGAACTCCATTCCCATTCTACGAGGAGACCGGGAGCAGGAGAGACGAGCGATGGAAAGGTTCGTTAACATAGAAATATCGGACCGACATGAAGTGTCGATTCCATCCGTTGTCGAAACCATTAGAAGGGCCCCGCATGGTTGATGTACGTGTTTTGCTATTTCTTTTTTTTTCTCTCATTTTTCGAACATACTGTTGGTGTGGTAGGTACCCATCGTTAACAGTTGAAAAGGTGTTTTTTCTCTCGCTCTCTCGTTTTATTCGCGTTTTCCCCGCACGGTCGAATTGAAGCTATGCTAATGGGAATGTCCTCGATTTTACGGTTCGACTCCTTCTATGAGGTTTAACCCCCATGAAATCTGTTTGAATCTCGTTGAAAAGTATTTGTTCGGACGGGTGTAAGTCGATTGCGAAAAATTCTCAGTCCTTTACTGAATACTTGTCGTCCATCTAAACTTTTCGTTTGATATAACCTTCGTTTCGTCTAAATAATTAATTGCCCGATTTTGACGACTCCTCAGACTCCTTCAGAAGCTCCAAAAGCTGGTCTTCAACTCTTTTATTTCTATTTTTATATCTCGATTTATCAAAACATGCATTTAAAGTAGTGGATTATATTTCTCTAGTAGGATGTAATGTTCCTGTAGTGGAAGTAAATGGTCCTGAAGATGATACCACTTCTTCCGAAAGTAACTGCTGCATCAGAGAATGAATCTCCGTAGCTGCATTTGTAGTTTCTGTTCCACTTGTTAAGCTATCTCTTTGAGATGATGTATCTTCAAAAATTCAAATTTTTGGTGATGCTGTTGCTCCTGTTGTCGACTATTCAAGTACTCAGCGCCAATGCAGTTGGTAGAAAACGTCTTCAACTGTCTTGTCAATATTTACATCAAGAATTGAATCTTTCTGCTGGTGTCATTGATTCAAAATTCAAGTTTGGGCATTATTTTCGTGGAGAGAATGTTTTAGAACTACTATTTTTGATCTGAACGATCTGAGACAAAAAAGCCTACTAATTAAATCGAAGAAATTAATGATACATCTTGGAGACATTATTTAATAAATATACTTTTCTTTATTTGTTCTTGTATTGTTTCAACTAGACGTTGTAGGATTTTTTTTCAATTAATATTTGGTGAAATCACGCTTCAAACACATCAGCATTCATTTCTTCATGATAATCAGTTGTCTTTTCTCCTCTTATCTTGCTTTACTTGCGAGATTGTTTTACACTTTGACAGCTGTCACAACAGTTTAACGAGCACGCTACTCAAAATTTAAAAAATAGCTAAAACTAACTCACACAATTTTATAGCTACAGCTGTCGAAATTGTAAGACTTTTGATGGTTTTATAGTTTGACATTTCCAAATAAAACTAGACTACTTGACAGAAATCTTTTTACCGCTTGTATATATAACGGTTGCATATATTTTGATAGCTACCACTGTCAAATTTGAGGAAGATTATTGTATTTCCAATTTGACAGCTGTCAGACGTATTGTGACATTAATAACTGTTCAATAATCAGAATAATAACAAAATTACTGGTTTCATAATTTGAGGTTGTCAAACAAAACTACAACGACTGCGGCTGTAAGAAATTATAAGAAATTTTTGCAGTTTGACAGCTGTCAAACAATTTTTCATAAGCCGCACTGCATTTGACAATTTCACAACTGCAAAAAAATATTAGATTTGTGATCCAGCGATTGTCAAAAGTGTATGTGATAGTGATAACTGTCAAATTTAATCGCAAAATTTTGACAGCTACAGTTGTCAACTCTGTAAATATATTTATAACCACTCCATGTGGCATTCCATATGCCTATCGTCAGATATCAAGAAGCTGCTGGCTGTTGTTAAGTCTAACACAGAGGCTATCAACGTTTGCGCTGCACGAATAGTAAGCAAGCATGTCTTTCTGATGACGTTTTACGGTAAAAAAGGCACTTGCATAGGATTTGCGTTGGTCGAGACACGTGGACCGTAAAGATATCAGCTTCCATAAGTGAGGAGCGAATCATTATTGGCAGCCTATTAAGTTATGTCTGATTTAATGTTGGTCGAGAAACGTTGCCGAGTTTGCAGGGTACAAACATTCTTTCTTTTCCAAGGCTCCGCGTTGGTCGAGACACGTTGACAGCAAGGATATCCGCTGTCATAAGTGATGAGCGAATCATTATTGCCGGCCTATAGAGTTATGTCTAATTGAATGTTGGTCGAGAAACGTTGCCCATAATGTCGTCGCTACAAACATTCTCCCTCCTACACTCTTAACTTTCTAAGGCTTGGAGTTGGTCGAGAAACATTGTCATCGATATTATGCGCTTGTATAAGCGATGAAAAAGTTGTTACAGCCGCTCTGTAAGGTTACATCTGATTTAATGTTGGTCGACAAACGTTGCCGGTGATGTTGTCAGTTTCTGTATGTGACGGGTGAATTATTATTGACGGCTTGTCCACTTTTATAGATGGCACGCAAATTATTGTCAACATAAAAACATTTTTTCCTCACGTCTTCCCTTATTAAGACTTCTTGTTGGTCGAAACAAGCTGACAATGAAGTTATGCGTTTGAATAAGTGACGGACGAATTATTATTGCCAGCCTATAGGGTTATATTAAATTTAATGTTAGTCGAAACAATTTGACAGTGAAGTTATCCGCTTTTATAGGTGCCAGCCGAATTATTATTGCCGGTCTAGAGGATTATTCTTAATTTAATGTTGGTCGATACACGTTGACAGTGATGTCCACTTTTATACGTGAAACGAAAAATTATTGTTGCCAGCCTATAGAATGAAAACATTCTTCTTTATATCTGCTTCCCTTCCTAAGGTTTCGTGTTGGTCGATAAACGTTGACGGTGAAATTGTCCACTTCTATAAATGACGAGCGAATTATAATTGCCAGCCTGTTTATAGGATTATTCTTAACTTCATGTTGGTAGATACACGTCGACAGTGAAGTTGTCCGCTTGTATACGTGAAGGGAGAAATTATTGTTGTCAGCCTATAGAATGAAAACATCCTCCTATCTTGTTCCCTTCCTAAGGCTTCGTGTTGGTCGATACACGTTGACGGTGAAATTGTCCATTTTTATAGATTGTTACCGGTTTATAGGATTATCCTGTAAGCTAATGTTGGGTGATACACGTTGACTGTGAATGAAAATATTCTTCCTCCTCTTTTCTCCCTTTTCTAAAGCTTCGTGTTGGTCGAAATACGTCGATGGTTTACCGGTTATTTCTCGAAGTGTTCGACATATTTCACACCTTGTACACACGCAGCGTTGTATCAAAAGAAAAGATAAGTTTCAAGTTTAGTTAAATAGTGACGAACAGATGAAGATAAAAGATAAATTTTCCCTAAAGAAAAAAAAATACATATCTCAGCATCTCAATCTCGAAAGCGAAACAGCTTATTCGTATCGTGCACCATCTCCCATAATTCGTTCCTGAAAGATATCTAGAAAAGTTTTACCCCCGCAAAAGATTAAAATTAGATTCGCAGGGATATTTATTCGAATAAACAGGCGGCAAATATTTGCCCATATTTATCAGAATTACGTAATTGAAAAAGTTTTATGCGTCCCAGAAGGCCGAGTAAAGCGCCGGATAAAAATTACATTACACGACATACTCCTCCTGTACAACCGCCGCTTCCTCGATTTGACTGTATAGGGTGGTTCGTTGGGTTAATGCTGGTTGCCGTGGTAGGGGGCGATGCTGTTAAATTGCTCGAGTCATCTGATTTCCAGTTGAAATTCCGACAGTGTAAACAGAATATTTCACTTGATGCGCCTCCTATCGTACGGACGGTTGGAACGTTGTTTACCAAGGTTTTATTTTGTAGTCGAATGCGGAGGAGAGGCTCTCTTTCACTCTTTGTCGTGGACTAAGCAAGATTCTCGAACTGGGGGGATCTGTGTGTATTGACATAAACGTTGGGTTTCTTTTCTGGATTCATATCGAGGCAAATATATATAAAATATAATGTTGTGTAGTTACCAGTATTCAGTTATAATTTTAAGCTTAATAAATGAATCACATACCTATTTGCGCTGGCTCCCTTTTAAATTTTACTACCTAATATACAGCGATTCATCAAATCTACAAACGATGATTCGGACGTTTGAATCCTATTGTTTAAATTTTATTATCATTATTACCATCATGCGATTATACGTGCTTATATATTTATGTGGATGTAGCAGCTGAATTAGTAGTACATATTTGCCTTTATTGTCGTTATACAGGACGCTATCGAAGCTATGTATGTACAATTATTAAAATATGGGACCGGAATAATTAATACGGGTAATAATTTAATTTGGCTAGGCGACATTCGACAACGATTTTAATTGTAAATCGTATGAAATATGCGTCGTAGCATACCATGTACACATTGTTGAAATAACAAATAATCCATTAATGCGAGAAATACGGATCTAGCGTGTGTGTGTGCTAGATATAATTTACCCTAGCATCGTCATCAGCGAGATTGCGCTTTTTCATGTTTGTTGTGTTTGCATTTTATCGCGATAATTTATGTATATCGAGTAATTTTGCGGTGAGAGTAGCCATCATAGCCCTTCCCCTCTCCCTCCCCCAACACAATCTTTCAATATTGAAATTGAATCTTGTCCACTTTTCTTTTGCTTTTCCTCTTTTGTCAATTGCTTTTCAAAATGTGTCTAATGCTTTTCCCATGATTCTGTACTAGTAGGTCAATGAAATTCCTTATTTCTCAATTGAGTTTCGCAAACATTTTACATGCTTAAATATTTGGTGTATTGATATGGATATCAATGGTCACAGGAGAAGAAATGCCAAAATAAGAAATGAAGAACCGTGGACATGGAACTTGAGATGCCCCTGTCCGACAACCTCTCCGAGAGCGATTATGCTCAAACGTTGAGCTCCGATACATCCTTCGGATCAATCGACTCGATAGTTGAAGCAGTCAATTCCAACCTGGATAATGTCTACAAAAAGAGACCTCCTTCGCCAATTTCGCCCTCTGAAATCGAAATCGTAGCCCAAATACACTCAACCCCGGGCAAGAAAACAAAACCACCAGGCTCCCAAGAAAGAGACGCAACGAGGGTTAAAGCAACCCCTAAAAGAAGAAATACCCAGATAAAGTTGAAGTAATGTCGCAGCAACCTGCTGCCTTCGTAGCCATGGAATCACCGGCCCTTCCCACAGCCACCGAAGATAGCCAGAACACTGAAAACAACCCCAAGGTCATAACAGAGAAGATTCTCCCTATAGCGTGATCAGGGGCAAGTCTAAATGGAGCGACGTTTGCTCAGAGCTCCGCCGATCAAAGATCAACTTCTCAGAACTTCGCAAACTCTAGGAATTAGAGTGTATCCATCCAAAATAGAGGACTTCGAGCCCTCTCAAATTACCTCCGAAAAGCCGATATACCGTTCCATACACACCAACTTCCCTCAGAAAAGATACTGAACGTAGTCCCCAACCAAAATCACTGAGAAAGAGATTCACGAAGACCTCGTGGATCAAGAATTTTCACAGGAAAAGGTCATCGAATGACGAAACCAAGAAGCAAAGCGCCAATGCTGCTCGTGTTGGTGAAACTAGACAAACCACAAAAATCCATCTGTCATATTCGAGAAGTCCTTTCACTGAGCATTACAGTGGAATCCCTGAAAGTGAAGTCGGCAATTGGACAATGCTTTCGTTACCAGAAGTTTGGACACGCGCAGTCCCGCTGCACTGCTTCTCGACGGTGCGTCGTCTGTGAGGAAGAACACTCCCCGGGAGAATGCCAACGCCCCAAATCTGACTCTCCTACATGCGTCAACTGCAGCGGAAACCATCCAACCCACAAGGGGTGTTCTCACTACCCAAAGCCAAAATCCAACCTCCTAGATGCCACCAAACCTCTTCCTACCCGCAGCTACGCACAAGCTCTAACAACCAACCCCCCAGACAAGCCCCAGCCCTCCCCCTAGATTCTTCAATGAAATACGTACTTTAGCCATTAATTTTTTGAATAGTGATTCCACTGTGAAAAATCTTGCACAACAAATTTCGGTTTTACCTGATACCGTCAGAAAAATGTATGCGAGCTATAGGAGGACTAATAATGTTACTGGACATCGACAGCCAAAATCATCTTTAGCTCAGAAAGAACAAATTTGCGACTGGATTGATGAGGACTGCTCCATTACTCTGTGTCAGTTGAAAGGAAAATATTTAAACGAATGGTCACTTCTTCAACAAATATCATTGTCGACGATTGATAGAGCCCTTAAAAGCTTTCACTACTCTTTTTAAAGAACATCATTTGTTCCTGAAAGAAGAAATATACCAGAAATAATTCAATCTCGTTTTGATTATAGTGAACTCAAGAGTTTCCGATGGAAAGTCTATTGAAAATACTCGAGCATCAAAAATAAAAGCCCAATCAATTTCGGAATTTCTTCCAATATTAATTAACCATTTACATCAGGAGTGTGTAGAAGGAGCACATCTTATTATGGACAACGTTAGATTCCATCGAAATTATGAAGTATTGGCTGTATATTCCTGGTCGTCCTGCTGGGTGGCATGCTGAGTCTGCGAACGTTTCCGTCCATCTGGAAACAGGTCGATATCGTTATAAAGTCGATAAGTCTTCTGCCCAATTTATCCAAAATTGTCATCATTGAGGAAATCATCTGTCTGATGAGCAATTCGGCTTTCGCAGTGGCTTATCGACAGACTTCCAGCTCCTCTGACTGACGCAAAAAGTGCAGAATGCGCTGGTGGCGCGCTTGGCATTAAGTTTCAGGTAATTTGATGAGAACCAGCTGTCAAATGTTGCAAAATTTCTCTCCACGATATTGGTTAGTGTAGATCCTGCCCCCGCCTGTGCCAGAGAAAAGTAGTCATCTGCAAATAGGATGGTGTGTTCCTTGGACACAGATAGTAAGTCATTTATATAGAGCAAGAAGAGAAACGGTCCCAAAATAGAACCTTGAGGCACTCCTTCCACTCCGATATAACTTCTTTTCCGGTATCTTCATATGCCAAGATGCACTGCTTTCTCCCTGATAAATACGATCTTATCCAACTAACAGGTGTGCCCCTGTATCCTCCCTCCTTCCCCCCATGGTGAACACAATCGAAGGCTCTTGATAAATCCATAAACAGACACGCTATCTTCTCCTTTTTGTTGAATCCTAGTACCACTTCATGAAGCAACGTTGTCGATTTATTTCTTGTGTATCCGTTTTGATTTTCAGTTAGAAGGTTCTCTTTTTGTATAAATTTCTCGATTCTTTCGTGGACTAGTTTTTCAATTAATTATTTCCCCTGTTATCCGTTTCTTCTTTCTTTTTCGCGTCATAAATGTTTCCCTTTTTGTGTTCCCATTAATACTACTCACCACTATGTCCATAAATCTGTTGTAGCTTTGGGACAAATGGAAATATTTATATTTCCCATCTTGAAATAGAGGTATCATCCCACCAATTTCATCGATACAAGAGAAAATCCAGGGATCTACGTCTGCTGTAGACAGTGACGGCTTCACCGACAGCAAAAACGTAGTCAAAACGATATCCGCATCGAAACTACACGTACAGCATTTACGCCGCTCGGAGGCACTTTCAGTGTATGTGTGTATGTGTACACATAATACGCAGCGATGTTTTAAAGCCAAGTTCTGAATAGGTCGACACCGCGCTCTAAAATACCGTAGCTGCTCGTGTGTGCCCTTTATGGAGCCCTAATCATAACCGGTGTAACTGCAGGCCCCCTTGCGCGCCAGTCGAAAGCGTATATAGCGCAAGTTTTGCATAACTGCTCCCCTGAGCAGTATTTCAGTCCTCTCATTTCATGCTATCCTACGGCTCATCGCTTATCTTTCGCCTGGCTCGTTGTTCGTTGTACGCCCTTCTAGTATTGCGCGGCAACTCCCCCTCACACCTACCGAAAAACCATTCCGCCCACCTCACATAACACAGCCACCGCCGAGCGGTTATTTCTTTATTATTGCGAAAAGGCACACACAGGACATTGTTAAGTTGCTCCCGGGCAGTTCCCCCCTATCTGAGGCTATTTAATGTCGTGTTTATGACCTCGACTGATAAACACCGACAATAATACAATAGGAGAGGCGTTAAACAACCCCCCCCCACATATACACACACATACCGGAATTCCCACTCACTCCGTTAGTGTACAAAAGAGATAACTCATAAGATTACAGGTTTAATTTTGTATCCTATTCTATAGTATGTAGTTTGATTGCGTCAATTTATTCTAAACTTCCATCCTTCCATAAAAACATATCAATAAAGAAACCGTGTCGATGATATATATCCAAGTAGGTTGTATACGGTTGGTAAGATTGCCGGGGAGAATTAACAGCGACCTCTGTTGTAGTATTACACTCCTTCGTTTGACATAAAACAGTTGGGAGTTTAATTTTCCCCGTTTTACGGTCTGTTGTTAACCGTGTATCTCGTTGAATACCGTGAGAAAGAAGGAAACAAAAAAAAAGTATTATAAAACTAGGTAGGTACCTACACGAGCAAGGCAGTAAAATCCAAAATGAGGTAGTAAAGAAAATCAGCGAAACTTAAGTAATAATATCCCATCGAGAATATGCTGGCAATTAGAAAGATAAATTTTCTCCGATTTCATCATAGATAGACCACGTCCCAGGCAAGCCGCTAATTCATCCTTTCAATAGTTGCTTACGAAGGATTTAGAACCGAATTTAGTGGCTATAGATCGACCATAATAGCCCATTAAACAACAGAATTAATTAAGGATAAGCACAGCCTCAGGATTATATTTATAAAGTCGGTAGATAACTAACCGTTGGTTGTTGGTGATTCTAGGGAAAGTGGTGGTTAATCTAAACACCTAAATATTTATGAAACCGCATCAACAAACAGGAGTTTGTTTATTTTAGGCAAGCTATCATTAAAATATATTTCTAATCTACATAGATGTCGCTGATGTTATTGCAGAAATTACATTCAAGTTACTTTCTTCTTCTCCAATATGCATCATAGTTGGCAGTCAAGCGATCGTTCCCCAGACAGCTGGCTTTGACCCGGATCGCCCCCACCACGTGTCACCGTTAGGAGGGCTAACACATCAAACTCCAGACCGGTAATCCCACTAATCTCATTCCACACCATTAACATCCCATAACTCCGCAGTCAGCAGGAGCTGCATTCATAAAGACGAAAAGGTTTGGGAGCTTCGCTAGAAGGAGCAAGCAGAACCGCAAAAAAATTAAATCCCACCCTTACATAGTCCTACGTCTACCCCTAATGATACTAGCAGTGCAGAAATCTTAGCCAATCTCTTCTAGTTAGTTCAGGATTCTATGGAGAGATAAAGGTGGCTTATTTCGCTTCCAACACGCTCTAGAACAGTGTTTCCCAACCTTTTTTTGTGCCATGTCCCACCTAAGTCTTTCTAAAATTCTTATGCCTCCCTTGTTCAATTTTTTGCAATTTTGTTGCAATTTTGGCGAAATCTACGATTACATTTAAATGATCAGGAGAAAATGGATTAAACTCGTGTCGAGTCCATTTTCAAAGTGCCCCCCTGTGGGGCATGGGGAAACACTGCTCTAGAACGATAGGTTCATGCACAAAATGATCCAATCTGGTACGAACCCGAACACCATTAAGATCGTTCGGTTTGCTAAGACTGGACCACACCTCCCTAAGTCCTTCTCTTCCTTTCTTCAAGCTGAGAATGTATTGAGAAAAATTCCTTGTGGTAAGCTTATCTTCGGAGAGATGGTGGTGCAAACATTAACCGTAGGTGAAGAGGCTGTCAACATCGAAATCAACCAGCTCGCTCACCGACGGATTCCCAGATCTTCGAATTCTTTCAATTGCCTTAGTTGAAATCTGTATCAAAAAGTTCTTCATTGAAGGCACCTCTCTTGACTGACTGTTGCGCGCAAATCAAGTGAAGTACGCGATTCTGCAGTGTCTCCAGGCGCCTTAATTGTGGGTTGGACATGCTGGACAACTAGAGGTAACCATATGTGATCATGGGTCTCAAGAACGAAAGGTAGACAACTAACTTGACCTTCATCGACAACAAGCTCCTATGATACGGATTTTGCTGAGTTGGAAGTCCCTCGCAAAATCCGTTCAGCCTGAAGAATCTCATGAACAAACAGCTTTGGCATGTTTTGTCACACAGGAGATCCGTGAGAAAGGAAAACAACCATCAAGCTGAAGAATGGCCTTACTGATCTTGACCAATCCGTCAACCGCTTTAAGAGTTAATTTCTGCAACGCTGAATTGGAAATACGAGTCGAAGCTATGGGCCTTCCCGAGCTTGGTTCGTTTCATGATATCATTTATCTCTTGAGAGCTGATCAAAAGAAGATTCCCACCCTCAAGACCAGACAGACCGCCCACAGTGCCTCCCTCCCCCAATCATCTCGTCAACATGATCGTCAGAATCAGCGTCAGAATTTGATTTATTTATTTATTAGAGTGCCTTCGTAAGCCTCTAGAGAGAACGAATTTCAGAAGCAGTGTCAGAAGAAAAAGTGGAGACCCTGCCCCACCATCCGGATTCGCGAAACGAGTTCTTTCGACCTGTTTTCGTGCCCTTGTCTTCTCCCTTATGATAGATCGAATTTCAGGAGGGAGTGACCCGTCAGGAGCTGAAGATCTGAGTTTAGATGCTCTAGCCAAACAATTAGAAACATTGTCGTTATAAATCTTTGCAGCCTGGTTAAGAATGGTGCAGTTCGTTCTTTCGTCGGAGTTTCTTCAGTGTATCCAGATGATCACAATATTTATGAGGACTATGAAAGTCTGTCACTACCTCTAGGCTTCTCTGCCAAAACGCTACGTACGATTTGACCATGTCCCATTAAGTCTCCTGATTTGAAGATTGTATTTCAATCGTCGCTTCATTTATCTCTTATCACCTGATAGGTGCAAGGAGCTGCTTTTCTACCGAGTGTAGGTGCCACTAGGAGGCCTTCCTCCTTTTTATGAATGGGATCGAGATCATCAGCATAGCCTATTAAGGATTTGTCCTTACACTAACAAGGATGAAGTGGTGACAGGTGAAGGTTGAGGACATCTTGATTTTATTATCAAAAATACTACCAACAAGCATAGAAACAATATCGCATCAATATCCTCTCGTAGTTAATCGCTTTCCATTAGCATCGGACGATCTTATTACTTCGCCACGGTTGGGAAAGTTCGTTTCCAAAGCGGTGTGTGTACGGCGCAGTTGGCAACCCTGTTCTATAGTAAAAGGGGAGAACCAGCTGTCGATCAACACCGCAACAACAGCGTATTTAGTTCATTAATCCAATCGTATTTACTGATGGATTACAAATCGCTTTGTAAGCAGAGTACCGTCCATAAATTATCTATATAACGTGCACACACACACACACATAACCTACTACTACATACTCTCCTAGACGCTGCGCTCAGAAATCTCCCGGTTAGTATTCCCGAATATTGGAATTAGTGCCGGCGTATGATTTATGGAAATTGTGTAGGTTGCTTGATAGATACAGGTGCAATAATACCAACAGGAATGTTTATAATATCTGCAAAAACTAAGTCTAAACTTGCTCAAAACCTAGTTTAAATAAATTATACAACTCCAAATAAAATCGTTCGCCCACATTCCATACTACAACGTAGTGTTGGCTCTCGAACGTGTATTGGAAATGTACATTTGGGGGGGACATCGTGACATTTTACATGCCCCAGCATAAATTATGGTGGCTAGGCGGCCTCTACCGACCCCATAAATTCAGGAATTCGGGTGGGGTTAATGCGTTTTCAGTTTAACCGTGCTACTACGGTGCCCGCAACCATCCGTGTTGGTGCTTCGCTCGTACGTACACTACGGATAGGATGGCCCCCTTTTTCGTGCCGGCCAGTAATTGAAAAGTTATATGGACCTGATTTCCTGGACAATCGGAACGTTATTTTTTCCCCGGCGAAAATAGATGGGGATAACGGATAGTCGGATTCCTCGTTTACGTTCCGACATTATGTTTTATACTGGCGTGAGGGGACGATCTTTCGCTTCGGTGTTTGTACGTATCAGAGAGGGAAAAAAAATTGCATTATCAGCAAAGGGTGGCACTCACTTCGCGTATTTTTTAACGAAATTGCATCTTTTGTTCTATTCTGGACAGAAACAAGGTAATTATTCAGGTCAAAACAAAAAAAAACAATCCTATTGACTGCACCACGAAATAATATCATTTCATTTATATTAATAATTCCATCGCTAATTAAATAATAAAAAAATATAACAAATTTCACGACACGGTTCTATCGCGGCGGTGGGCGCCGAAAAAAAATCCAATTTCCACGTAATTTTCACATTACATCATGACGTTAACTCAATTAGCTGTGGTCGTGACAAGAATTTTTCACATTTCAAACATTTCGCGAACGAATTTTTTTTTCTGCAAGGCTTGCATAACAATTCCCTTAATTCGGAAATTGTCGGGAAGCGTCGTTACGGAATCCGTCAGGATTGTGTCCACGTCCCATTAGCTTTGGTTTCATTCGTTCCGACGTTTTAGTGATATTAAAAATAAGCGGGTGAGACCTCCTGTCCATCTATTTTCCATCAACCTATTTTTTTCATTCGAATATCTGGTTTACATCTCATGTTTGTGTTCGCCTAGTTCAAGAAACGGTCCAGTTTGACAAACATTAGGACTAGAAAAGACAAAGGAAGGAAAGACGTAAAAAAAGAAAAATTAAGAACGAGCAAAAAAGCAAAAATAGAAAAAATAAAAAAGAAAGATGTGATTTCTAGGACAGTCTTCGGGTCATGTGTTTCGAAGGTTTATTGGCCTTCATCAAATCATTCAAATTTAAAAATAATGGCATTGAAAACGAAAGTGAAGAAGCAGAAAAGAACGAACAAGGAACACGACACTTAAATGAAGAAAATCTAAAAAGAATTAGGAGAATGAAATAGAAAACAATTGAGATATTGAAACAGAAGATGGACAATAAATGTACCGAAAAGAGAAAAGACGAACGAACAAGGAAGGAAAAAGAAGATAAAAATCAAAAAGGTTACAAAGATAGAGACAAGCAATAATGCAAAAAAAGGAAGATTAGAGAATGAAGGAAACGAAGAGAAGAATCGTAAAACCAGAAATGAAGAAACTAACGAAAATGAAATCAATGAAGAAGATACTGGAAAAGAGGAGGAAGTAAAAGAGAGAAAATGGGAGAAAATAAACAACTAAGAGAGCCAATAATGGGGGAGATAAACACGGGCCGCACAGAATAAAGATAAAAAAAATCAAAATAGAACTACAAAGAGATACAAGACAAAAAGTACAGTAATATGATACCACATCCACCCAAAAAGCGGCAAAAAAGCACTGAAAAGCGAGAAGGGGGTGGCAAAAGAGCAAAAGCAAAGACAAATAGGACCTGGCTGGTAAAAGCTCGTACAGTATTGTTAACCGGCAATAACCTAAGACCAATATATAACAAGAACAAGACAATTAAGGGTCATAAATATGTCAAAATCGCATGCGACACAACATCAAGCACGAATTATAAATATGACTCTAGGAGAAGCAGAGCCATCCTACCAAAAAGTTGAGCAGAAGACATTGAAGGCAGAACAAAACCACAACCACAGCAACAACCTAAGACCTACACACAGCAAAACGAAACCCAAACAAAAATTTAAACCTGACAGCAAAGCCTACTATGACGAAAGAGGAGGCCAAGAGATTTTGGAACCCATCCTAGATCTAATCAATTAAACAACAGTCTATCTGAAATGTATGATAATAAATCGCTACCACCCTCCCCTCATCCTCTACAAGAAATCATTTGTTTTGGTGATATCTTTTATCTAAAGTTTGTGCGGTAGAATAGCTCGAATTGTTCTGAGATGAATCTGACAGCAGTGAAATAGGACAAGAGGTCATATTTAGAGTTCGTGCTTGAGGTTGTGCCGAAGCCTGAGTACGCGATTTTGACATATTTGTAATGACATTAATGTTAAAATCGCGTGCTCAAGCATTGACACCATCTCAAGCATGTACTATAAATATGACCTCAGAAGAAGCTGAAAAGAAGGCCAAAATAAACTAGACAAGATAGCAGCCGTAAACGAAGAAGAAAAACAGAGGATAAAAAGCAAAAACCAGTAATCAAGCACCACTGCTACCAAATAGTTGAGCATTAAACATTGAAAAGCAAGACGAAAAATACTCAAAACAGAAGACATTCAGGGCAGAACAAAACCACAACCAAAGCAACAATCTAAGACCAATAGATAAGATAACGAGAAAGACAACTAGGAGGGGGGAAAAAACAAAAGAAAGTAGTAGCTAAGAGGAACAGTCATGGGTGATGAAGACCACGGCTATCAAAGGATTGGCATCCAAAATATTGAAAACCAAGACAAGAAGTGGGTTAGTCAAGAGTTACCTTTCATATCAATGTCAAGAAGTAGTTTTGAATAACAAGACTTCAAAGACCCTGCCTGTGCGTAGTGGTGTACCTCAGAGATCTGTTCTGGGACCACTTTTGTTCACTCTTTACACATCCAAGCTGCATAAGTCGCTTAAACATTATTCTTATCGCCTATCTGCAGATGATACTCAAATATATTTCACATTTAATCGTGAAGACATAGTTGCTGCCAGTGCCACTATAAATTCTGTGGTGAAGCAGAACTTTGAGCAGTTCCTCTAATACTAGCAGTTTTAAAAACATCAGGAGGGGCCGGATTGAAAAGCAGAATTATCTGAATTCGGCCATTTGTTGCCCCATTTGCAGACGTTCATTGTTCTGTCTCCTGTTGACCGTTATTTTAGTTGTGCATTTGGTGTAACAATAAAGAAAAAGAGTCTTAAGAGGTAGCAACCTGAGACCAATAGTAATAATAATGAGAAGGTGGTTCGACCTCTCAGGTCTCATCAGCGCAACTACTAATGCAACATCACATGCAACATGCAGAAGTGCGATGAAATTAGAGCTTGCATTGCTAGTTGTCCTGATGAGACCTGGGAGGTCAAACCAAGGAATTTTTTTAGTTTTTAAGCAGGAAGATGGGGAAAATAAACGAGAGAAAATGGCAGTGCCAAAAAGATTATTTTCCTTATCCGCCCTTAAGGGACAAGAAAGAATCTGGGTAAGCAATTTCATTCTACTACACGTATGCAATGCACACCGGGGTTTCTTCATATATTCTTTATTTATCCACCGCAAAAAGTCATATTTTATTTTAATAAATAAATAAATCTTCAGCTTTATTGAAATTTTGTCCCCCTCCCCCTTCCTTTTCGTATAAATATACATCAGAAAATATATATATGCATAAGAAAAATTATGTTTATATCTTTATACACGTCGAGACATTTTAGAGGTCCGTAACCGGCTCTCCCTCTCATCTGGGTCTTCCGAGTAACATTTTTACTTCATATTTATAACACCGGGGTTTCCAAGTGATGTATATTGTATTAGATTAAAAATAATGCTCATTTTACTTTCTTTTCTCTTTCGTATCCGTGATTTATCTACTGTATTATATCACCAATCGCTCTCCGTCTTTTTCACGTACATTTCCAACGTGTTTCATCCTTATCCTCGTGTTATTTTTCAACCTTCCCCCTTATCCCAGTTTTGAGGAGGTTGAAAAATGATCGGTCACCATATGAAAGTTTGCAAACCCGCCATTTAAATTTCATTTATAATGCAAGGATTCGTCGAGGTTTTTGATATTTTTCATAGTGCCCCACGGTAGGGTATAGCGGTTAGGTTGTTATCTATACTCGTAGAGAGAGAGAGAGTGGTGGCTTTCAAATTTTCTCCAGGCTTGTATTTGAATATGAAATTTAAATATTCATTTGATGATAGTCTGCAGTATCTCCAGTGATATAATTTTATTTACGATTGTGTCCTTCTCCTTTTTTTATTTTTATTATTTTCTTAAGAAGAAAAAAAAATGTATTACATTACAGATCTAACGCAAGCACCCAACGTGTTGCATCCTACATCCGTACAATTCTAAGTGACAGGATGAAAACCGACATGCGACTGCAGAAAATTTCATTAAATTCCTATGGGGAGGGTGGGGATCTGCCTGTCTATCCAGGGTGCATCCTGGTATCCTGGAAATGAAAACACATTCGCGCGACGTGCATAAATGTATGGATGGGCTCGACACGCACACAGATTCCCGTCTCCTTGTAACACAATATGTAGGATACGAGGTGAATCCTAGCTAGCTGGTTTGAATCGGAATAATTACCAGCACGTGATGAATATTGCGCTCTTGAGCGTGTCATTTCCTGAATAGCAAGTGGGACGCATTCAGGGAATACTACGTATGACCTTTCTGCCTTTATCTTTCGGTCTTTCCATGCGTACACGTTGTAAATGTCACCTGAAAGTGTCGTTGTTTTAAGGGTGGTTGTTTATGCAGGCTTTGATCCTTTGTGTGTTTTTTTTTATTTTTCGATTTCTATTAAAATCTGTTTTGAACTTTCTCTTCTACCTTGATTAATAAAATTCTTGAATATCTTGTTCAATTCTAGTGGAGTGTTTCAATTGTTCAACGATTTACGAATTTAAAATGTTTCCACTCAAACAATTTTGTTGTTCTCCTCCTCCCTCCCTCGCAGGAGCTTCTATCACTATTGTCAAGGTCGAATTTTTCGTCCTTAGACCTTTATTTATTCGTAATATCATGCCTGTGATGTTTGAAATTTATTGATCATCATCGGTTAATAAACAGACCCAGCAAGAGGAATCTTGCTGAAGTCGGTTGTAGGGAGGGATTTGTGGGCAGGACTACATGCTCGTCATGTGGGCAATAAGATATTGAACGACCTCCAGTGAATTTCGATTATTTCTAACTTTGCGAAAATATTTGAAAGCGTAATTTATTCTTCCATATTTAATATCAAATCTCTGATTTCTCCTGACCAATATGGATTTGTGCGGTTACGAATTTGACCTCGTTGGCTCAACTTACTTGTCAAGAAATGGATAATCATCCGAATCTCCTCAAGCTTATATCTTCGTACCTAACTGATAGATCTAACTACGTTTTTTATAATGGTACAAGTCAGTGGAATTCTGCCCTTCATCAGGTGTGCCGCAGGGATCAAACCTTCGTCTTCTCCCATTCATACTATACATCAACGACTTGCTGGGCGGTGGACGATCCTGGGGTTCAAAAACCATCTCCAACAAAGGATTAGTTGTCTGTATCGGTCTCTTTAGAGTAGAACGCGTCGTGTCCTTGATGTCGTTCAGTATCCGGATGGGTGTTTTGCAATATCTCCATTTGGTTCATATTTGTTTTTAATATTGTCACCTAGACCAAGGAACCATAAGATAATATGGGCTTAAGTGTGGTCTTATATAACAAAATTTTGTGTCGCAGGTTGAGCTTGCTTTTCCTGCCCAAAAAAATGGAATTAGCATGTTCCTGCCGGTGAAGAATTTCTCCTTCAAGTGCTGGGCATGTGGTTTCCAAGTTAGCTCCCGGTCCAAAATTAGTCCCAAGTGGATCTACATGAATTTTCAATTTAAAAATTATTGCCTGAAATACATTCGATTCAAATTGTTTATACACAAAGTTTCGATCCTAAAATTCTGAAATCAAACAGTTTTGATTCAAAAACAAAATTGTTCATTTATTGATTAAAAATTTGTCCACTCCAAAAACATCTTCCACACTAAACAGTCAACCCAAAAAATTAAAAATTTTTGATTTAAAATCTTTCGTTTCTATTTGAAAATGACGACCAAAAATTTGAATTAAAAAATATTGATTAGTCGATTCGAAAACATTTCAGGATTATCGGTTTCAAAGCGTTGAATTCAAACCATTTATCACTCGAAACAAAAATGGTTACTCAAGGTTCCAGCTTGAAAAATATTGATTTAAAAATTGTTGATTCAAAAACATAAGATTCGATTTAGAAATATAATAATAAACTCATGATTCAAAAATTATAGCTGTGGTTTCCATTTTAAATGATCGTACACAAATGAGGTTAGTTGCCAGTGGTATATCAAGCAGTTGACAGTATCGCCCTCGTTCGATATCATGCCAAAAGTTTTTCACACACAGCAAGACGGTTTGCCGGCACTTTTCGGTAACCCAAATCATGATAAAATGATTGATTAAACACTCCCAGATGCTACTCCGACGTGTGCAGCAATTTCCTACTTTGTAAGGCGGCGATTAGCTTCCGTTAGCCAAGCGGACAAGCATGGGGTGACAAAAATCTGGAGAATCAGCACCACGGAAAGCCAAGACCAATCTCTCTGCTGGAAAAGCTCTTGCAACGATTTGTTTGAGGTTGTAGAGGCATACTGCTCGTTGATTTTGCAAGAAACGTTGGTCAAAATTAATTGGAAAACACTGGAACAATCGACCTATAGTCTTGATCAATCACAATATGACTACTACATGTTTGGCCCACTCAAAAAAACAGAACGCGCGTCGAAGTTGTGGAAACGTTATTGGTTACAGACGTGACATAATTATTTGCCTGCATAATTATCCCAAAACATTCCAAAGTGTTTTAACCGCATATGCAAAGAAGAACCCGAACATTTTTGTTCTCGATGAATAATAATGTGACCTCACTTTAGATCCATACCTATCACTACCCCCAGAAAGATATTACGGCCTTCTTTGCATTGCAAATGCAAATTAATAAATGGTCTAGACGAGATCTTCCTGAATATTCAAGAGTAGTATCAATAGCGGTGGTAGACGGTTACCCCGAAAGTGCTCTAACACTAATGGATTCCCATTCTTTATATAATACATTCTTATGAATTATTGGCAATGTGGCTACCAGTACTTTAATAACTTCATATATAAAATTAAATTTAAATTAAACACCTGGTATAATATATACCAGTCTCTTCCGGCGTAACAAAACAAAACAAATTACAAATCGTCGCCACTATAAATTATCGATACAACCGAAGAGACGAAAAAAATAAATAAGAAAGAAACAAAACAAACACATAAATTTTAACGAAGGAGGGGGTGGGGGTGCCGAAAGGAGGGGCGGAAAAAAATCGAAACAAACCTTTCCTTCTCACACGTTTCAGCATATTTGGAAAATTTATCGTCGCCTTTTATTTACCCGGAAAGGACGTTCGTTTTTTCCGTCTTCGCCGTCCACACATCACTGCTAGAGAAAGAAGCCGCTGATACGTCACTGTTTCGGTTTTCCGCTAGACGGGAATAAGAAGGACGGCGAACGGAATTGTGCGGTAAAAAGGAACGAGGAACTGGACGAATATGTCATTTTATGTTTTGTTTTTTTTTGACGTGAATGTTAAATCGCACGGAAGTAATATAGATCTGTTTCGTCCTTCTCTCTCTCTCTCTCGTTTATCACTCGTTTGATCTCTATTTGGAGATGTCGGAAGTCTAGTTTTTGTGAGGTAGGGTGTTTCGAAAAGTATTCAATAGATGTCCTCAATGTCGGCCAAGATGGATAAGAGACAGGCTAAAAAATGCCTGTAATAGGCGCTCACGGTATATTGTTGGAATCGCCCTGCAAACGAGTGCAATAAAAGTAGATCAAGGATTAGAAACGAACCATGTGGTTTCGACATTTTGTCGGTCTCATCAGAGTTCCTCAGCATCTGCTTTTATATAACAACTGATGTTTTAAACCTGTCTATATCTCTTCGACGTGGCTTATTCGATCTACTGTGACCTCATCAGTACACGACCTGTTTTAATGTGCTACGATATTAAACCTCGAGACGTAGTCATAACAGGTTTACCACAGATTAACTGTAGAGTCATCGAGCAATCGAACAACCTGCACCTGAGACGATATCGAGGGCTTCCACTGCCCGAGTTTTTGTTACGAGAGCTTCCGGATTTTGACCGCGTTATAATTGTGTATACTAAACTCAACCTCTTCAGGAGAAAAAGTGGGTAGGAGGCGGTGGAAGATCACGATAACTCGACGTATGAGCCAAACTAGGGCAAAGTCGAAGAGTTTCCAAAGAAACTGGGGTAGAAGGAGGGTGGAAACAGTGCCACGACATCAAGTTTAAAAGAAAAATCATGGAGAAGAAGGAAATGCATTTTATTCCACGACTTTCCACGAATCTCAACAAGCTTTTTAGACAACAAGATTTTTAAAAACTACAACTAATAGTAGAAAATTTCAGTAGCACCCTTCACATTCTGTCTGAGGAGAACGGAGGATGAGGTGAAACGTCCCAATCAAACTCAACTAGATAATTATGTAACTGCAATTAAACCTCCTAGACGTGTTCCTTTGATAATCAAAAGTAAAGTGGGTAATATCTTAAAAGAATTAGAGTCTAATGATATTACTGAAAAGATTGATAGGTCAGGCTCAATAATTTTTGAGTTGAGGCATATTCTTTATTTTCATGCCTACTTCTCGACAGCTGCACTTGCCTGTACACTCTTTTGTACATTTGCAGGAAACAGTGTTGAGAATTTCAACTGGAGCTGGATCCTTAGTGTTTATGATGGGGAGGAGGCCAAGGTCCGTCCTCCTCCATCACCAGCTCAGACGATCTTTTGGTCTATCATACCAGCCCGCAGAATATGTTGGGTGGCGGCTGCATTTGTTGGAGGTAGAGAAGCCAGCTTGAAAGTTCGCTTTGTTAGTGATCTTGAAAATGCCTCGTAGCGGATTTGGTCCAAGGAGGTCTCATCTGCCTGAGGTGAATAGAGGGCTGCCAAGAACCGTTGACCTGCTGAAATGAGAATCTCAGGATCGGCATTTTCACAATGGGAAACCTCAAAAAAGTTATTACGTTTTAGATGGATACAATATGCCGCAGGTGGCGTCCTCTACATTTTGCAATGAAAATGAGAGCAGATTTAAATTTTTTACCCCACGAAACCCCCTCTACCCAAATATTGTGACAATATACCAATTATTACAGAAATTATTTATAAAAAACTAAAACCAAATTGAACTTTTGACACACTGTATCTCCGAAAGCATCCACTTTTGGACTGAGGTAAGTTGGGTTCGATCGCCATATTTTGCTCTCAGAAATGTGTGGTAGCACCTTTTAGAGACACCCTGTATAACAGAAATAAAGTAACACATCTCCTAAGGCTATAATTCTCTCTTCAGAGTCATTCCTTAACTCCGCTAATGCATATATTATTGTGTGAGAATTACTTTGAACGACATCGCTTTTTATTTCACCTTTCACCCGTTTCCATTCCTTCCCTTTTATGCTCGCCGGTAACGTTCTATGTGTGTGCGTCATCAATCCGTTACCATGTCACGCACGTTTTAATACATGCTTACTTAATACCTTAGATTCTCCTCGCCCATTGAGTCACCCTCACTTTATTACTAATAATATCGCGCAGGATCACCCACTTACAACTACCGCTTTCACTCCGCTCGCTCGTTATTCCCGCTTTTAATTTCGCCGTTACACTCGCCGAAACGCGAACGCCATCTAACGCACCGACATTATATATCTCGCGTGATTATCTCTCAGCGATGGTCCACCGTTTTTAGTGCATATACCGCTTTATATTCTAAATTAAAAGTATTTATCTTAATAAAAGGGATCCGGGCGACCCGCCCGGACTACAATTGGCAGGCGTATATAGGTGCGAGTGATGGGGGGGAGGGAAGGGGGGAGCGAAACGGGAGGGTGGTATTCGGGATGAAAACTGGATGCGTGCGTGGGAGATAGCGTCGACTTTACTTGCAAACATTTACAGGTTTAATTAACATCTCCACAACCTGCCGTGGTGTGTATGCGTTAGAGCAGCACTTCATTGGAATAATTGAGAATAATTGGTTGAATATGTGTTCAAGTTTGGATTATCATTGTGCTTTGTGTGTGTGTGTGTATATGCGTGAATATATTAATTGGGTTGGTTCGTACGATGTTGGTTATTGCTGTTATTAAACCGACTGGATGTAGGTGCTAATTTTGAAAATATATTGTCATCGGAATTTTTTTTTAAATTGATGAAACATAAGTTAACAAGATTGATATTTATTTAACAGCCTCTGGTTCTAGGTTTAAAAATTGCTTTAAAAACTGTACTATAAACCGTTCTGGAGATATGACCAAGCCCCAATCTTAATTATTATTATTGTTATTATTATTATTATTATTAATAATGCGCGTCACAGCGGGAGCGGCACAAGGGTCAATACTTGGCCCAGACCTCTGGAACGTGTCATACGACAGTATTCTACGTATGGAAATGCCCGAAGATGTGTACCTGGTGGGCTATGCAGATGATCTAGCGGCGGTAGTGGTTGCCAGAGATGCCGAAGACGCTCAAAGACGGCTGAACCAGACAATGAGGAGGGTCACCGCCTGGATGGAGGACCATGGTCTACAACTAGCGACGGAAAAGACCAAGATTGCCTTTCTGACGGAGCGTAGGATTCCCCTGCAGGTCACGATGACGGTCGGCACAGAGGAAGTTACCACGTCCACAGTGATTAAGTTTCTAAGGGTCTACCTAAATAGTAGGATGACGTTCTGGGACCACCTCTGCTATGCGGCAAACAAAGCGTCTCAGATGGTGGGATCTCTCAGCTCAACATCGGCGGCCCTACCGCCAGTAAACGTCGACTTCTGATGGGCGTGGCCGAATCCGTCCTCCTTTACGGACGTGAAACCTGGGCAGACGCGCTCGATAAAGATCAATACAGACGGAAACTAGCCGTAGTACAGAAGAGGGGAGCGCTGAGGATCGCCAGCTCCTATAGGACAGTGTCCGAGGCGGCTATCCTAGTGATAGCACGAGTCGTGCCCATAGACTTGCGGGCTAAAGAAAGAAAGCGCATCTGGAAAATGAAGCAGATGGGGAAAAGAGCGGACCGAGAGGAGCGAGCGCGCACCCTCCAGGTCTGGCAGGAATGATGGGTGGCTGAGAGTAGAGGCAGATGGACGGCCAGACTGATCAGGGATCTGTCAAACTGGATCAGCAGAAAGCACGGAGAAACAGGGTATTACCTTACACAGCTGTTGTCGGGGCACGGATATTTCAACGAATACCTGCTCAGAATGGGAAAAGTGGATAGTGCCCATTGTCCTTACGAGGACTCTGATGATAGTGATGATGCCTACCACACATTCTTTGAATGCTCAAGGTGGAAAGTAGAGCGAGAGGCTATAGAGAAAGATCTGGGAACGCTGTCACCGGACCGCATCATACAGAAAATGATCGACAGTCGAGAAGCATGGAATAAGGTGACAGCATACGTGGAAGGAATTTTAAAAACCAAAAAAAAGAGACCGAACGTTAAATACGAGACACCACCCTGATGGAATGTGTACAACGATACCGGGGTGGAGCAGTGTCTGAAAGGGTGGTTTCAGTGGGTATACCAGTTATTGCACACACCGACTGGGAGTCCCACACTACCAAGTGCGATCAACCCAAGCACTTGGTGTCCATCAAGGATTTCCACCTACCAACTAACCTAATTAGTCACCCCGTACATATAATTAAATAACCCCAGATATCCATGTGACAGTTCCAATTGAGATAAATCACAAAGTTCGTTTCAGATATCAACTTTCCTCCCTATTGCATCATTTTCATATTTCTACCACAATATCCTCCCCGGAAACTTTTATAAAAATATTTTATTCACGGATTTTTATCCGGGGAAATTATCATAACGCACAACGTGTTTTGCGTCGGTCGGCCAAGCCCACCAGTACTCGGGAGGAAGGAAAAATCCGAATTTAAAAACGCAAAAGCATCAAAAAATCGCCCGTAGCGAAAACGCCATCTGCAGAACGTCATTGCGTATGCATGCATCTCTCCTCGCATAAGAGAAACATCCGCCTTGTCTAGATGGCGTTCTCATGAACATGAAAATAACATATGTTCTGACATTTTCTGCGAAAACATTCGCAGAAATGCGAGCTACGAAGGCATAAAAGGACACGAAAAAAAAGGCAGCTTTAGGGAGAGGGAGAAGAATTCGCGAAAAAAAAAACGAGACAAAATACGAAGACGAGGGTATACATATATATATAGATCGTGGAATGTAACGCACGTGTCAGTATAATTTCTAGTTTCTTTGTCGCAAGAAGAAGAAGGCGAAGTGCAATGTTTAAATAAAATAAAAGACACAGTCTTTCACGAAACTCGTTAGTTATAAAGTTTAGGGAATCTACTGTTAGTACAATTCTGAAATTAATGAATGAAAATTTACCATTGCATTTAAAATAACAAAGTTGCTATAATCACTTCCGGTATAACCGGAAGTTAGATTTGTACTTTGAAACAGTAGAGCCAATACAACAAATGCAACTGTCAAAATTTCAGCATTGTACTAACAGTAGATTGCCTAAACATTCTAACTAACGGGTTTCGTGAAAGACCCTGTATACAATCACTTGTAACATTATTCTGCTCACCTTTAAAACTATTCGATTTTGAATTTCGTGCTTTAAAAAATATATGGAAAATCATCGCTTTTTAGGAATATGCAATTATGGAGCTCGCCCTACAGTATTGCTATCTTCGTTGCATACATCATTGTACCGCTAATTTAGGACATTTAGGCCGAATTTTGACAGAAAAACAAAAGCATTGTCACAGCATGGGCAAGACGTCTGAGTGAGACAAGCAAGGCTGCTGTGACTGCACGGTTGGAGGACTCCAACATGAGCCAACGTCAGGTAGCAAAAAAAACTTGGAATGTCACAACAAATCATTACTCCCAGGGGTATGCGCCAATTAAAGAAAATAGCCATGGAAAACAGGAGAGCTACCAATTCCGTTATAACGGAAAACTTGCAGGCAGCTTGGTTTCAAATGTCGAAGGCCGATAAAGAAGCCCAAAAATGACTCCAGTTCAAAGGGAGAAGAGGATGCATTGAAGTGGAAAATAAAGTTTTTAACATTCTTTATCGTCTCAGGTAGTGTTCAGCGATGAATCTATATTCCAAATATTAGATGACAAAACACAATTTATCAGAAGGAGACCAGATGAGAAATTCAAGGGAGACTGCCTCGTAAGAACAATAAAGCATCCCCAGTTTATCATGGTGTGGGGCTGCATAAGAGGCAAAGGTATGGGACGTGATTCCATGAGAAGCCTACAGTGTTTATGCAGGATGCGGCTCCCTACCGTACGGCCAAGTCTATTAAAAAATTCTTGGAGGAGAAGAACATCCCTCTTCTCCCATAGGCTGGAAACTCGCCGGACATGAACCCTATCGAAAATGCATGGAAACTGCTGAAGAGACGTTTAGCCAAGGGAAACATTACAAACAGAACTCAGTTGATTGCAAGAATAGCACACTTGTGGAATCATCACGAGAAACAGAAATGTATTGAGAGTACCGATACGCATCATTAATTTCCGATTAACGAAAACAATGACGAATGCGGGATAGGTCCATTGTCACAGTTCATTACACATGACTTATTTTTATATATTTCTAAACTTTCGAAAACATTTAGAAACTTACAATTGTTTATTTGTCTAATTAATTTAACATTCGTATGATCGATGTTGTGATCTGTTTCAAAAATGTGTTGGGCAACGATCGATTTCTCAATTCTATTAAATCTAAGATTAGCCATATGCTCTTTGAATCTAGTTGAGACTGCTCTCCTGGTTTGCCCAATATATTTTTGATTACAATCTTTACAATTGATTTCGTAAATACCTGACTTTTCTAGAGGTTGTATTTTATCTTTAGGGTTACCAATGAGACTTCATAAACTAGTCCCAGAACTGTAAACTATTCTGACATCTAGCTCTTTGAAGATTTTACTCAAACCTTTCGTGATAAAGGGAGCGTAAGGGAGGGTCACAACGGGTGAAGCTTTAACATCCTCTCGAAAAGTCGTAGATTCTTTCACAGTTTTCTTATAATTAAACTTCCTAATTAACTTATAGATATGATGAGGCTGGGAACCATTACACTTGGCCGCATCTTTTATAATTTTAAGCTCTTTCTCATACCTCGCCTTGTTCAAGGGAAAAGTGAGAAGTCTGTGGACCAAAAAATTCAGTCTTGCCATTTTGTGTTGAACACAATGATGGGAATCTGAAGGAATGTAACGAACTGTACTGGTTTCCTTTCTATACACGTCAAACTCTAATCTATTGTTATTTCTAATTACTAAAGTATCTAGAAAGGGTAGCTGACCGTTGTCTTCTCTTTCACAAGTGAACTTTATGGTTTCGAACCGATTATTTAATCTATTAAGAAAATCGTCAATATTACATTTTTTAGTGTCAAATATAGCGAAAATATCATCCACATACCTCAACCAAACCCTAGGAAAGTATTCGCTCTCAGATTCTAAGTCCTTTTCAAAACGGCTCATGAAAAGGTTAGCCAAAAAGGGCGACAAGGAGTTACCCATTGTCGTACCTTCCAGCTGTTCATAAAAACTCCCGTTGAATTGAAAAATGTTCTCATTTCATACAGATGTCAGTTAAGCAAATATATTCCTGGACACAATGTTGACCCAAACTATTTTGAAGCAACAAGTCCTCGAGGTATGTCAAGGTGTCTGGAATCGGTACACTAGGAAAGAGAGAACTAACATCAAATGAAATCAATATTTCACCCTCCAGCAACTGAATATTTTGAATTTCTTTAATAAATTCTAACGAATTTTTTACTGCAAAACTAGGTTGCTGTATTGGCAAATTATTAAATTCATTGGTCAACCATTTGGAAACCTTATAAGTTGGTGCGGCAATTGCCGAAACAATTGGCCTTACCGACTTGCCAGGTTTGTGAATTTTAGGTAAACAATATAATTTAGGGATAACAGGATTGGAAACATGTAGCTTACGTCTAACATCGGCAGTAACAAGGTTGTTACAAGTTTTAAACACATTGTTGACGTCTCTAATCATTTTCGGTAAAAGATTTTTTGAAATTGACTTATAAGGACCACTACTCAACAGGTCATTAACCCGATCATAGTAGTCCTCTTTATCTAAAATAACAACCTTGTTCCCTTTGTCAGCTTTCAAATAAAAACAATCTTTTTCCCGCAAAGTTTTAATGATTTTAATGTTTTCGGATTTCTGAGGTGATTTATAGGATTTCAAATTTTTTGAAATAGTATGTTTGCAGGCCTCCCTAACGAACTGTTTTGTGGGCTCAGGAAACCGCTGGATAGAGGATTCTATCCCGGCAATAACCCACTCAACATTCGATTCACGAGTTTGCAAACCAAATTTCAATCCTTTATTCAAAAGATTAAGTTCCCGTTCACTAAAGGTTTGCGAAGAATGATTTTCTACTGTGTTAATGGTATTCATCGGAACATGATGTTTATTTTTTTAAAAACAACCTAACTTTCGTAATTTCCTTATTAGAATTTCTTATTCTGAACTTTCCTATCGATTGAAATAAACATGTTCCGTTGAAAATCACACCATAGTTGATATTCAACATCATTAAGATCTAATGTTAAAAATTTCCAAAGTTGGTAAGCTTGAATCTCAAGTTTACTGCGTTTGGCAAAAAGATATTCGATTTCTGAACGCAACCATTTTTCTTTCGCGTAACGAATGACTTTGTCACTACTTTTGCAATTATTCGAAACAGTAACATTAATGAAGTTTGGAAAAACAGAAAAACGTTTACAGGTTTTCAGAAATCTAATATCTTCGCTAATAAACCTAATTTTAGCACTAAGTGTTAATGTTCTACTTCTGCACCAAGAGATCCAGTGAAGAACTTAATAATAAAAAAGGTGAGTGACTATAATAATGTTGCTGTGTTGAAGTGGATTAATTGATCGGCAAGGGCAACTGTCAAAATTTCAGACACCTACTGTCAATAGTTGTCGTTTAAGAGCCATGGAAATTCGCACAGTCGGCGAACCACGCAGTGAACGCCCAAAAACCCCCACCAACGATAAAATGGTCGACAAGATTCATGATGTCGTGTTAGCCGATCGCCGATTGAAGCTGAAAGAGGTAGCAGAGATAGCAGGTATCTCAGAGGTTGGGTACCGTGTTCGCTAACACCAGAGCAAACAAGAAATCTGGTGACCATTTTGGAGGAGTCTGGCCAGGATTCAACGAAATCCGAAAGATTTCTACATGCGTTTCGTAACCGTGGATAAGGCTTGGATCCACCATTACATGCAGTCGACTTTTCCGGGCGAATCAGTTCCGAAGAAAGCAAAGACCGTTCCATCGACCGGAAAGATCATGACGACCATTTTTTGGAATTCCTAAGATGTGATCCTCATCGATTATTTGCAGAAGGGAAGGATGATCATCAAATGAATCACTTTAATTAGGCGGTCGTTTAGCACCATTCAGTGAGCTTCAGCGATGTTATCGTCAATGATGAACGTCTCGAATGCTCGTTTTGTCTCCTAAGCTTGCACGACCACGTTTAAATTCTGCTGCCCAAAATGTCACTACAGTAAATGATGATGCAGAGCCCCTGTATACATCCATCCAACTTTTAAAAATAAATATTTGATAACGGCTTGATTTTATCCGTTTTCAAAGTTCAAATTTAAAAAATTGATTAGAATAATTGCCAATCAAACGCAAAATAAAAAGGTAACAAAATAAATTGTATAATTGTTCGTAAAGAATAAACCTATTATTTTCCGACTATATATGTAGGTGTATAGGTACGAATTTAATAAATTTATTCATAATAAAATTGTCGAATAGACGAAATCTAAACATGAATACTGGAATCTTAATTTTTCTGAGCTTCAGTAAGTACTCCTGTTTTATTTATATTTATTAAATCGCCTTAACTTAGAAATCATTTTATTACAGTTACCTCTGCGTTTGGAATGTTTATACTTCAACACTATATAGTTGGTCACCCACCTTCTGGCATCGACTGTGCATTTCTGCAATGTGTACCACCAGAACACAACAAAATTTGCCTGATGTATCCCGATGGTCAGCGCTATATGGCTAAAGGACCTTGCGAGGTTCACCAGGCGAAGTGCTGGGCACCGAGAGGTTTTATACCACATGAGGTACCGTTAGTACATTGTCTCATAAGAGGCAATAAAAAGGTGTAGCTCCATCACGACATTGTTGCTATAATACAGTTCTTGTAATCAATCTAGTCGTTTCATTTATTGAGTAAGGTCTAATCAATTGTAAAAAAAGACACAAAACAGATACAAAAGAAAATTTATAGCACACACCCATGGTCACTAAACAAGACGATCATTAAAACCAACTAATTCCAACCTCACTAACCTATAGTGAGCACAACTCAAGTCGGTACAGATTGTCATTCCTCCAATTAAAGGTTGAATGTAAAGGGCGATGAAATTAGATCTTGCATTCGTAGTTGCGCTGACGAGACCTGGAAGGTCGAAACCACATCGTCCGCTTCTAATGCTTTATTTATCTTCATTGCATTCACTCGCAGAGTGATTTCCAACCATGAGCGCCCATTATCGATATTTTCCGACGCACTATGGGGCCAAAGCATTTTTTTAGCTTTGCTTTAGAGTGATTGTAATACGCCTTCTAGCTAACTAAGATCCTATAGCAACAATTTACACTATTATTAACATAGGCGGATGCGGAATAATTAAGTGATGACTTGTCAAACATTCGGCTGACATCAGAGTGCAATTACTTGTTTTTGTATCAAAAATCAAAAGCTTATAATCGTGTTCGACAAGTGTATTAGTGCTTTACAAGATATGGAAAATGAACCGGCAAGTATGTGCATTAAATTGATATATTGAGTAGTTACATTCTCTTATTGTTATACAAATTCACGGCTATTATTTTAATGTCTTACAAAATAGAAGAGTTTTGCAGTAAAAAATTCGTTAGAATTTATTAAAGAAATTCAAAATATTCAGTTGCTGGAGGGTGAAATATTGATTTCATTTGATGTTAGTTCTCTCTTTCCTAGTGTACCGATTCCAGACACCTTGACATACCTCGAGGACTTGTTGTTTCAAAATAGTTTGAGTCAACAATGTGTCCAGGAATATATTCGCTTAACTGACATCTGGATGAAACAGAACATTTTTCAATTCAACGGGGGTTTTTATGAACAGCTGGAAGGAACGGCAATGGGTAACTCCTTGTCGCCCTTTTTGGCTAACCTTTTCATGAGCCCTTTTGAAAAGGACTTAGAACCTGAGAGCGAATACTTTCCTAGGGTTTGGTTGAGGTATGTGGATGATATTTTCGCTATATTTGACACTAAAAAATGTTATATTGACGATTTTCTCAATAGATTAAATAATCGGTTCGAAACCATAAAGTTCACTTGTGAAAGAGAAGACAACGGTCAGCTACCCTTTCTAGATACTTTAGTAATTAGAAATAACAATAGATTAGAGTTTGACGTGTATAGAAAGGAAACCAGTACACTTCGCTACATTCCTTCAGACTTCCATCATTGTGTTCAACACAAAATGGCAAGCCTGAATTTTTTGGTCCACAGACTTCTCACTTTTCCCTTGAACAAGGCGAGGTATGAGAAAGAGCTTAAAATTATAAAAGATGCGGCCAAGTGTAATGGTTTCCAGCCTCAGCATATCTATAAGTTAATTAGGAAGTTTAATTATAAGAAAACTGTGAAAGAATCTACGACTTTTCGAGAGGATGTTAAAGCTTCACCCGTTGTGACCCTCCCTTACGCTCCCTTTATCACGAAAGGTTTGAGTAAAATCTTCAAAGAGCTAGATCTCAGAATAGTTTACAGTTCTGGGACTAGTTTACGAAGTCTCATCGATAACCCTAAAGATAAAATACAACCTCTAGAAAAGTCAGGTATTTACGAAATCAATTGTAAAGATTGTAATCAAAAATATATTGGGCAAACCAGGAGAGCAGTCTCAACTAGATTCAAAGAGCATATGGCTCATCTTAGATTTAATAGAATTGAGAAATCGAGCGTTGCCCAACACATTTTTGAAACAGATCACAACATCGATCATACGAATGTTAAATTAATTAGACAAATAAACAATTGTAAGTTTCTAAATGTTTTCGAAAGTTTAGAAATATATAAAAATAAGTCATGTGTAATGAACTGTGACAATGGACTTATACCGTATTCGTCATTGTTTTCGTTAATCGGAAATTAATGATGCGTATCGGATTGACCGTGCATAACATTTAGGTTACCTGTTTTTGTAGATTTTATTTTAATTTAGTTTTATTATCGCCTTGATAATGACAGCATTGCTGTTGAAACGCGTCGGTGTTTTAGTTAAAACTTGTTTGGTGTTCAGTGGGTTAAAGTGTTTAGTGTTCTACTTCTGCACCAAGAGATCCAGTGAAGAACTTTACTTTTCAGTATAGATTTAAACAAAAAGGTCTCAATCGGTACCTCTGAATTTATTCTTAAGTTTTAGCAAATTGTATTACAAACGATCCTCGACATAATTTATTTTGCGTTTTTTTGCGCTTTCGGAGATTTTGATTTTTTTCTAGGTTTCTACCGCTTCAAACGTATTGAGCTCTTTAATGTATGGCATGCCGAAAATAGTAAACACAAAAAAGTGGATGCAGCATATAATTTCGTTTCAACAAAATGGGAACAAAAAGACCTTTCGTCAGTGTCCATAGATATTTTGAAAGAAAATTGTCGTGTTTTTTTTTTGTTTAAATTTGTCTAAAAAGTGGAAAATTTGTCATCGAAAAATTGAAAAGTTTAAAACTACTTACAGTAAATGGTTGAATTCCTGTTTAAATTTTGAAAGTTCCAAATCTAATGAAATAGTTACTTCTGGTCGTCCTAGAATTGATTTTCACTTAAAATCGGATCGATCAAAAAGGAAAGAAGGTGCAGATTTATATAAAGAAAAAAAAACACTGATCCTTTTTGATGGCACAGGCAGCAAGTATAGGGGCTCGCAAGAAAGGAGAATTTGATTTAGCTAAAGTGCTAAAAGAAGCTACAAAAAGCCCAGCACGACCTACGAAAATCAGAAAATTGCCTTGCAACTCACAACCCCAACCCGAAAAATATTCATTAGAAGAAACTATATGGCTTTCATTTTAGAAAATAATTCTACAAGAAGACAATATCAAAGCATAAGAGATGGCGCTAAGCTTAGAAATTGTGACATTTACCCATCTTGGGAAAGTATTTCAAAATATAAATCACGCCTAGGTGTAAAAGAAGTAACAGTCACAGAGAAAATGGCAAAAACTTGGCTCTACCTATTGGATATTTTGCTGAAGAAGCATCCGAGTCCAGCAATAAATTATATAAACATGACAGATTGTATCATGCCCGGAAAACCAGTCGAGTCGTGCCGACAATTTGTTGGATGTATTCAACAGCGCAGTATTCCTCAGATCCTTTGGTATCCAGCCTGTGTAACAGAACGCACTAGAAAATGAAACAGATTACCACTTCCGCCAGAAGTTATTGCTCTACTAGAAACACCAAAAGATGCGCAAATAGAAATATTAAATACAGATGACAGAGAAGATGAAGACGAAGAAGAAGAAGAAAAAGAAAATTGGGAAGATTTAAGTTTTATACCGCATTTGGACAAAATAGTTTTACACAATGAAAGTTAAAATCTGATTTATCCAGTTTCTTGTTTATTTTGTTATTAATATAGTCTACTTTTATTCAAACGTAATTTTGCACATTATTATTTGTGATTATTGTCTATTTTAACATTATTTATTTAAAACAAAAAATCGTTTAATTTTCATCATAAATTTGTCGACTTTTGAGTCAGTTTATGAAATGGATCTATTCTTAAAACGTGGACAAATTATTTTTTGGCATATCATGTTCTTCATAAAGGACTCGCCGCTTGTAATTTGAAGAAAATAATATCGGCAGTCATTTTAGTGCAGTAGGTTCAATTTTTAATACTATGTACGCCATATTAAATTTTAGAAAACCAATATCAAATCCGAAATCAGCGGCTTCTCCATCCTCAAATGTTCATGTTGCTACAATTTAATTTGATTTTTTGCCATTTAAAATCGGGTTTTGCCCCACTGTGCGACGGCTTAAAGAGGCTGGAGCACCGTTTAGAAAAGTGTATTGATCTTCGAGGAGACTACATCGAAAAATTTAAATTAAAAAGGCCACACCAATACCGTGTTTTTCCTGTCGATTCCGGAAACATTTCAGGTCACCCTCGTATAAGGGAGATAGAAAAAGAGGACAATTTAGAAGATGAAAGGCGTACCGAAACTTACACAAACAAATTTCATCTGGTTATGTGATCGATTCAGAAATACACAGTTTACGAGCTGTGTTTGCGAAGACCGTTTTACCAGAACAATTTTTAAACAAGCAAAGTAGTCCGTGGAAAATGGATACTGGATGGTGGTGTATAGTATGGTATCCCATTGCTAAACGTATTTGAATATAAAAAAGGGAAAATTTTACGCCCCCTCTTGCGCAATGTTATTCGAAGGGAAATTTTATACGTTTCCCTAGTTTTATGATGTAAGAAAAGGTGTTATTACTGGTGAATGGTGAAGATGGAAGAGGCATGTATTATCGTTGCCTGATAGGATCAGGAGCCAATTTATTAAACTTCTATACCGGAGTCTCTAATAGCAGAAGCCTCCTCCGGAGCTTTATTAATGCAAATATAATTAAATTGCACTATGAATCGTGATATGTAAAAAAGGGCTAAAATCTAGTAATCTGCTTGTACTTTTTAGTGCTCTTCGTCGTTTATTCGCTACAAAATGGACTAAAGCCGGTGACTTTAGATCTTTTTGCATAGAATGAAAGTGATAGAGATGGCAGCACTATCGGTAGAACCATATTTTATGAAGCCACATCTAATTATCTAATTTAATTTTAGTTGAGGTTCTATCCTTCAATAATGGAAGAAAATATGTCAAAGAAACTGGTGAACTGGTGGTGAAACTTATAAAACTAGTAAAGGAAATTTAAACCAGCCTAGAACTGTAGGAGCACCATGCAGATGAAAAAATAATTAATTGGAGTTGCAGTTGCTAATAATCTCTTAACTTTATAGTTTCAAACAGAAATGCTTCAATAAATTATCAGAAGAAGAGAGACAGGCCCTTTTTTATTCTAGATTTTATAATTTCCAATCTAAAAATGAGCAAGATATATTTCTACAAAGGTTACTTAGGCAAGAAACGATTAAGCAGCGTCGACGTAGAGGAGAAGAAACACAAAGAAAAAGAGACGATTTTAAATATAATGCAATTTGATTGATAGAAGAGGTCTTCAGACTTTCACGGCCGATGTTGATGGCTTCGATTCTCGGGTTCTCTGCCGTGTAGAAAGGTCATGGTACTTGACGTTTCGATGTGTGAAGTGACTCTTCACTTCACACTTCACTTCTGAAGAAGATCACGACACGATGATCGAAACGTCAAGTACCACAACCTTTCGACACGGCAGAGAACCCGAGAACCGAAAAGCAGAAGAAAAGAAGTTTGCTATAATGTATTTTTGTCGCTTTTTGCTATATCTGATTCGTTCAAGGTCAAACCCCAAGGGATATGAGAGGCAAAGCAGCTAGTAAAACACGCATTTTCTGAGCAATGTAAAGGTAGTATTTTTACCACCCAATACCACATCGTTATTACAACCAATGGACCAAGGCGTTATTGCTGTGTCTAAAGCTTATTATTTACGACGCACATTTGCGCAAGCTGTTAGAGATACCGAAGGTAATGTAAGAACTTTGAAGGACTTCTGGAAGAATTATAATATCTATGACGCAATAAAAAACATAATTGATTCTTGGGAGGAAATAATAATATCTTTATTAACGTCAATACACAAAAACGCCATCAGGATTGCTGCTGATTGTTCACCAGCACTAGTAGTGGCGATTATGAACAGCTTGTTACAAACCAATGGATTCCCCGACGAATGGAAAGTGGCCAGAGTGCTGCTTTTGAAGAATGGAAAATCCCCGGACATGTCTAACTTTTACCGGCCTATATGCTTGCTCAACACGCTAAGTAAGGTGTTCGAGACCCTGACTGCAAATCGAAATAGATCAAAAGGGCGTGCTCCACAGACTGCAGTTCGGCTTTCGCAAAAATATGTCAACCATCGATGCGATCCTGGCTGTAAAGCAAACTGCTCGGGACTTCAATAGCAGATGGTGTGTTCTAGTTACCATAGATGTGAAAAACGTTTTCAATACAGCCAACCACGACTTGATCGTCCAAGAACTGCGTAAGAGAAACATATCTACCTACCTCACAGATCTGGTAACTGACTACCTTACCAACAGAAAGATCTATATTGGGAGGGACACCACCGTTGATGTTAGTGCTGAGGTTCTCCAGGGATCTGTACTGTACGACGACCTTGCCCTGGTTGTGGGAGCGGACAACGAACACTCACTTATGAGAGATACGGATCTGTGCTTGGACATGATCAGCACATGGATGAAGGACCACAGGCTAAAATTGGCGCCTGACAAGACCGAGGTGCTGCTGATGAAGGGAAAGAGGAGACGGGACCACGTCGCGTTCTTCCTCGACGGGGTAACGTTGAAACCGGCTAAGACTTGGCGTCACCCTCGATGAGGTAGCGTCTTTCAGACAGCAAGTGAAGAATGCTCTTACTAAAGCTGAACAGAAAGGGGCCAGCCTAACCAGAGTCATCCCCAACATCAGAGGCCCAAGCAGTGGAAAGAGGGTGGTCCTGTGTACCGTGGTCCACAATCTGCTACTTTACAGCCTCTCTAGAGGCACTTCAGGTGATCGCGGGCGTTGCACCAATCGACCTGATGGTCGATGGTCTGTGCTTGGACATGATCAGCACATGGATGAAGGACCACAGGCTAAAATTGGCGCCTGACAAGACCGAGGTGCTGCTGATGAAGGGAAAGAGGAGACTGGACCTCGTTCGCGTTCCCCCTCGACGGGGTAACGTTGAAACCGGCTAAGACTTGGCGTCACCCTCGATGTGGGAGGGTCTTTCAGGCAGCATGTGAAGAATGCTGTTACTAAAGCTGAACCGAAAGGGGCCAATCTAACCAGATTCATGCCCAACATCAGAGGTCCAAGCAGTGGAAAGAGGGTGGTCCTGTGTAGCCCGGCCCACAATCTGCTACTTTACGGTGCACCCATATGGAGGCCTACAAAAGAGGTGATCGCGGTCGTTACACCAATCGACCTGATGGTCCGAAGGCGAACGCTTATTTACGATTGAAGACACGAGGACCGACAACAAATAATTAGCCAGGCTAAAAACAATACCATCGTCGAATGGCAGAAAAAGTGGGACACCTTAAGCGATAAGGCGCAGTGGACTAAGCGCCTCATAGGACGTCTTGATTCTTGGATTGCGTGCAAGCACCGCGAGGTAGACTACTACCTGTACCAAGCACTGACAGAACACGGCTCGTTTCGCTAGACGTATAAACAGAGACACTCATGACGAATGTATCTATTGCGGATGGCCTGAACACACAATCTTTGCTTGTGATAGGTGGCGTGAGTATAGGACGGGTTCCTTCAAAACTATTGGACGTGCACTAACACCGGAGACCTTGGTACCGACCATGCTAGAGTCGCCCTCCACGTGGAAGCTGGTACACGACATGATAAGCGGGATAATGTCCAGAAAAGAGGCGGATGAGTTCCACAGACAAAGGCACCGACCGCAGTGGGTGATGTAGGCTCGTAGGAAGCACACGTCCTTTAGACCGCCGGCAGTACCTAAAGAAATATCACCAGTAGTTCCGGGTACTGTAGAGGGCATCAGTGGGTTTTTAGTGGGTATGCTTCAATCGAAATCCTACTTAATTGTAATCAAATAAATCGGACAATCCGGATCTGTTTACATAACCGACGCATAAATATAATATAGCCTGTTACTGACGTAAAATTTAACCGCAACGGATGTAATTTAACTCCTCGTAGACGAAAAGGAACGGGGGATAGGAGCAGGGTAACCACCGCAGAACGATCCCTCTCTCCCCCACCCCCAAACTGCGCCACATCCGCTACTACCGCCAGCGAAACTCCGCTCGGATCCCTCCGCCATCCGTTGTTGATCAAAAGAATTGCTCCGTCAGGAGGAATCCGAAAAATCCGCAACTTTAATGAAAGAATCTCTGCTGCGTCGCCGACATAGAGAGGATGTAGCCTGAATTCTCCTGTAACATGCTAAGTTTTGTTCGAAAGAAAATGCACAAGCTGAAGTGGAAATAGTACAAGGAGCGGAACGAGCTGAAAACGACGGTAAAAAAGAGAGAAACGAGCGTTTTTCGTTTGAACCTAAGCGATGGGATTCGCATTTTTGCAGAACTAAGTGCAACATTCTTTGTACGGCTTCCGCGCTATAGAGACGCTTTTTACACGCCTGGAACTTCAACTAACGCGATTTATATATCAGCTTGTGTCTCATCCTATGTGGAAAAATACATTTTTAAATTGCCCGCCTTATTTCCTACATATACACACGCATATAGTATATAGGAAATAGGAAAGAGAGTAGAGGCAATGCGAGTTGTCTCACAACCATTAATAACAATCACATTTACCACTTTACACACAGTTTTAATGCAAGCGCGCTTGTTGTTCCGTTACAGCTCACACGATGCCCAATTAGGGTTTCATGTAGATTTATAGTGGGGCGATGTCGCCACCGTCGTTTCAAAGCCGGACGAGCAACCAGAGAGGGCGACGTTGCTTTCGCTGTGCAACGATGCAATTCTACGCGATGTTGCCGGTTCTGTCTAGTCGTCTAATGTTGCTTATGTTAGAACTAGACCGGTTTTCTCTCTCATTTTTTTTTTACAAAATTGGCCTTTAAAATGTATACGCTAGCCTAGCCTCAAATTTGTTTTAATCCTTCTTGATATATGTGATAGAATCTGAATTCTATGATAATCGATTGTAATAAGTGGACCCATTGCAGTGTAAATTGTGTGTGTAAATGTGTTTCCACGGCCTTGTTACAACATTACCTGGCCGTAAATAATAATCATAACATATATTGATTATGCGGCAGCAAGACAGTGCTGCCCTGCATATGCTGGACAGCCGTTCTTACCTCTGCGATTATCGAACGGTTTTCAAAGTTGAAAAGTGCACCACTGCAAGATGCAACAAATGAAGTTGTAAGGAACTAATAAACAGGGTAGAAAACATGCAAAAAAGCTGGATAGAAATTTCTAAAGTTTAGTAATCAGAATTGAAATTCAAAAATATCGCAGAGATCGCAAGAACACTAAACATCAAGATCATTTGTAGTCCAGTCAACGTTTTGCAGAAAATTAGAAAAAACATGGTGATACTAGTTAGAGGAACACCTAAAACAATTTGATATGGGCGGGAGAGTGAATTGAAACCCATTTTCTTAATCTTCGACCAATCGCAACTACCTCCGCACAATTTGATAGTTTAATCGAAGAGAATTCTCATAGGCATTGCAAGATCTCGCGGACGATACTAAGTGAGGATGATTTTAGGAAACGATCCCCATCTGTAATGCGATATTGAGGGAGCTGGAAGCGAAACAAGTTAACGACAACACGACAAAACCACAAAATTTGACAGATTTGGGATAATGGATTCGTTAGACTGTTCTTGATCATTAGCAGGCCGACCATCAGACATCTTTGGAAATTGGCGATTCTAGGGTATCTCTCTTACATGACTCTCTTTCCTCGAGAAACCTAATAAAAGGTTTGTTCAGGTTCAAGAAGCTATCTCTATTGCAAAGCTTCCTACTGATCGTTCTGGAATATTTTGCACGATACAGTGTTTTATTTTGCCTTATCTGGGGTGGGTGCTAATTGCAGCGGCATCCTAAGCTGTATGTGTAATATACCTGTAGAGCAGTCTTCATGTGCCCGTTAAATTTAATACTCGTAGATTCACAAGTAAATCGTGAATGTGTATTATTAAAACTCCCTGTACACCACAGTATGGATTGTGCGACCACCATGACAACTCTTGCTGTGTGTTTTGTATGAGTGTAAAACTGTTCAATGTCCTTGTTACAGCACTATCTCGCTCTTTATCATCCTGCGTTGTTAATTACTTTGCCCTTAACCGCTACTTGTAGACTTGATTATCCATTATTGCATCATATTGACGATCACGCGACTTACAGTCCCCGTCAAAAGTTACCTAATAATTGAAGTAATTTTTGTGTAAAATCTTACTTAATTTAAAAAAATTCTTCTGCCTCCAACTCTTCTCAAAGATATGAATTCTTTTTTTAAACACAATAAACCAAAAATATTAATAACAATACTTCAAAACGACTGCTGGCAAAACCTTAAACAACTTGAAAGTTTGATTTTGTCTCAAAAGTTGGAAGATCCTGTCGGGACTTGATTTTAGCTCGGATGAAGCCATCTCTTGACGCAGATCCAACAACAGACATGCTAGCCTCTGTTACTAATTTGACACAACGTTCCACTGATTGTGTGTGGCAAGGATATCTTGTAAAATTTAGTACTGGCGTTTCATTGTGCCTAATAAGTAAAGATGCAACTCTTCATCAGATGTGTCTCTTAATACAGGAGGCGCCGCTATTAAAATTAAAATATTTTCTGGATGAACAAAATAAGCGTTCCTTTGAATGACCGGCTGTACCACTTTCTTCAAATCGTCGCTCAAGTATCTCTTCTCCATAGTTACAGGATGATTGAGTCTTTATTTGAAACCATACAGGAGCATAAACCTTCAATATAAATTCAACTAAAGTTTTCAAGTTATCCTTCTGTTTCAACATACACTCTGAGAATACGGTTGGCAGTCGTTAGCCATCTTGCATGAGACAACTTGCCTGGTTCGCTGTTACACAAACTGAGAGAACAATGCCCCTTTGAAATAGCTTAGCACACGTCCCGCAGATACTTCTGATCTGTCCAGTCGTGCTGCCATCAAGGTACTGAAAAAGATGACGCAAGCAAAGTTTATTCCCATGTAATTGGCAAATAAACCACTAAAGAGGACGTATCAGTTCTAATTCTAGCAGCTTTATAACAGCTCCTTTGTATCTGGTATTGACACTGGTACCGTCGCAACCAATACATGTCAGATGCTCAGCACTGATATCATTGGTTCTGAAAAAGTTTAGGATGGCTTCTTTAATATTTTCTGCAGAATCCGAAGACGAAGTGTGAACCTGGTTCTTCTATCAACGACAGATATTCTTCTACGACAACACAACGATGGGTCTTCTCATCATGTACTTCCATTCCAAGAGTCTTATCTTTTCTTCCGTCAAAAAATAACGTACAAATTAGTTTGGGCTTATCTGTTGTTTTCAATTCACGACGAACTTTTACTCTTTCTCTTTGAACTTTACGTTTATCAATTACCTTCGATGTATCTTCCTTCGTAATTATAGCAAAATCTTGTAAAACGGCAGAGGCAATGGCAGCAGCAGCTCGATTGGAAACCCCAAATCTCCAGGCTGATCGAATAGTTCATCAGTATCAGCCAACTTATATACAATATGAAATTTTGGATTGTTTGTTGCATTGCAAGATCAGTTGGAGGCAGAGGATGAAAGAAGAAAGAAAAGTTTTGAGATGTAATGCCAATTGTATTTTCGAAAAAAAGAAAGGCAGAAGATTATATTTAAAAGATCTGTCACCACAACCCCCGAAGACAAGTTTTGGAAAATAATGCTATTTGAATATTTTAATTTAATTTTTTCGCCACACCCTCCTAGTAATTATGACCACTCCCAAACAACGTATGGAATTGAAAAATTGTATTATTATTTCAAGTCGATTAGACGCATAATCGAAATACAATCGAATTAACAACAAAATTCAACTGTTAACATAATTTTCTCTTCACCCTGTATATTCTTCGTATTCCCATCTTCCTCTATCCTCCTTAAAAATATGTAAAACGAAGATTTCTCACTACCGATCCGAAGCCATCGACTTTCCTTTCTTCAGGACTCCTTTCGACAGTACCGCACGTCTTCGTCTAGGGTGTCTTTTTCTTTTCTAGCTGGCTGATGATAGCGCAGTACGCTTGGCGGGACAAAAATTCCTCCTTCCGACGGAGCAGAAAAGTCGTCCTAAATTAAAAATTTTAATCTAGCGTTCGAGTAATTCCATAACCCTCCCCTAACCCCCCGTAAAGTTCAGGGATGGGAGCGCACCGCATTCTTTCGCGAAAGTGGGACGGCACTGCTCGACGTGCTTCGGGTAATTTGATCAAATAAGCTATTTTGCCGTACGTAACTGCGTAATGAAGTGGATATGATGTGATATCTCAGCTCTCAAGGGTTGTTTACTTATATTTTAAATTGAATTATGTATGTAACAGTTTTACCAACACAAAAAATAGAGTTTAAAATCGTAGGATAGTGTAATAGATATACGAGTTTAAACCGGGTCTACGTCTAAATCTCCTCCGCTTCGAGAAAAGGGAGAATTCACTCATCCACCCAACCAACCACACATACATACTATACATACATACAGGTTTTCAATTTCGAATCTCGTATTTCCAAAGTAAATAGGTCTAGAGACGACAACGTGCCTGAAATGTCACACGCTTCGATAACATTGGAGCACCAGCTAGTAAGTAGCCATGATGCTGTGTGCGGAACGCGAATAGGGTAAAGAGCACGGGAGGGAAAAGAAGCAAGAAGAGAAAAAGACAAAAAAAAAAGTATATAGGTGATGTTCCTCCTTCTTAGCTTCGCACTGACTGCACTATTTTTCATCGTAAAGGGTCGGCTTAGAGAGTCGAGTAGACCACGACTTTATCGAAGCCCATTTTCCCGGTCCAATCCGTAGAGCGTGATTAGATTGTTTTTTCGGGTAAGTAGGGTGACGTTTATTTTGAAAAGGGAAGCTTACCGTGAGGGCCTTGTAGCCGGCGTTTGAAGCGTACGTGAGAAATTGTTGAAGTGATACGTGGCACTCGTTTTAAAAAAATGTTGAAGTGGAGAGGAGGATGCGTACGCTACGCTGCGGTTAAATTGGCTAAATTAGGTGATTTGTGTTTAATATTCTTGTTCTATATTAAATATAAAATTGCTTCAAGTCAATAATAAGTATTAATTTTATTATGATTTTATTATGATGAAGACTTCAACCCGGTAAAGTCTTGCTAATCAGAAATCTTCAAATAAAGATCAAAATTTTTGTTGGGTGTATGAAGGACTTTGTTCCTAAGATATACAAAGACGTATGGTGTTTATTTCTATCTGAAGAGTTGTTGAAGGTTTGGAGTTCCGACCGTGGACTGTAATTCAAATCCATATATTCGTTTTGGAACGAGTAATATGTTTTCAAATTTTGATCTACCACACTCTCGTTTGTTGCATCAAGCATTCTAGATCATAAGTACATTCTGATCTGCTCAGCAGTTCTTCCTCTTTAACACAAGCTCAATTACAGTTCTACTTTAGTCTACGCTCAAAAACTGAGTTTCTCAAACTTTATTTATTAGTAAAAACCAAGAAATGCCTTAATATACGCTCAGGTTATACTGTTGGAAGTCAACGAACGAGTGCAATGAAGCAATAGATCAAGCATTAGAAGTGGACTACGTGGTTTCGATCACCCAGGTCTCATCAGCGCAACTTCAATTGCGAAATTTAATTCCATCGCAAGTCGGAGCACAATCTTAATCGTATAATTCCTCTAACAATTCCAACCCCATGCCCTCTAGCGGGCAAGGTCGGAAGTAGCACACCGTAGGGCAGTACAGTTCTCGCTAGATGCCTCGATCTGCTAAGCAATCAATGATGCTTCCCTGACACAACATTTCACAAACATTTCAGCCAACCATGTTATAATTAATGATTCCATATCATTTATTTAATTGTTAGTTTGTTAGTATCGATACTTACCGATGTATCGATTCCGAATACTGGAATCGATTAAGTATCGACAGGTATCGAAATTTGGGAAGCGATACCTTGGTACCAATACGTTGAATCGATACCTTGGTATCGATACCTACGACTGATTTGTAGGTATAGATTTTTCAGGTTGATTCCAATAATTATATTCAATAACATATCTACGGTATCAAATGTAGAATATTATAATACTGTGGTTTTTTATAACAATTATTGTTATTGTACGCGAATAATTACACTTACCCTTATTCATTAATATTTGAATCAATATGTACATACAGGGTTTCCACGGCCGAGTGGGACATAAGGAGAATACATATAAAATCGGTTTTCGGTGAATATTATCTCCCTAATACTACTTCATCCAAATTTAAGTACCGAATATTATAACTGGGTTAACAATGAACATTTCCGCAATCATAGTACAAAGAAAGTCATTTTAATAAAGCCAAAAAAATTATTATTTTTAAACCTATTGTTCGTGAATTCCTAATAAGGCTTTTAACACGTGAGTTTGTGCAAGCGGCCGTGGCGCAGACGTTCACGCGACTCCTTAATAACGCAAGGCACTAATTCACGTACAATAGATTTAAAAATAATAATTTTTTGGCTTTATTAAAATGACTTTCTTTCTATGATTGTGGAGATGTTCATTGTTAACCCAGTTATAATATGCGGCACTTAAATTTGAATGAAATAGTATTAGGGAGATAATATTCACAGAAAACCGATTTTATATGTATTCTCCTACGTCCCACTTGGCCGTGGAAACCCTGTATATGAAAACTAGTTCCATAAATATTTGTCTAAAAATGATGTTTTACGATACCGTAGTTGTTACTGTAGTTCGTTGGTATCGATACCTATGTAGGTATCACTGTATTGGTATCGATATCTCGGTATCGTTGTATTAGTATCGATTCCAAAGTATCACTTTGGAACCAAACTTATTTAGCTTTGAGATGACGTTTTCATGTAGACAGTTCAAAACGCTCTCCATGCAAATCTGAATGGCCTGGAAAACGGGAGGGTGGGGTGGGGGGGGGATTCTAAGCTGATGATAATAATAATAATAATAACTTTATTAGTCTTACGTTACATAACATATATGTGTAGGATATGTCATATAGTAACAATTGAGACGTGTGTATCATTAAACATTTCTAGTTGCACCACACCTCATCGAAACTCGTCAATTGAATAGATAGTAAAAGAAATTAAATTAGAATTACACTTTAGATGTTGAGGTAATGTATTATAAAGTTGTAAACCCAAAATACGAGGTAAAGACAGGATTGTCTTGAGCTGATACCAGCTGTGCAACGTATAATTCTTTTTTGAGATAAAAAAAACTTCCTTACTTGCTGCTGAAGCACCCCAAAGAGCAACACCATAAGACAATCTAGAATGAACAAGTGCATAATAAAAAGATAACAAGAAATTTCTATCTAATACTGTTTTTAAATTTCTTATTTCATAGCACACCGAATTAAGCCCACGAGCAAGTTTATCACAGTGAGTCTGCCACATTAAACAATCATCCACCGTCAGTCCCGAAAACCCAACCTCAGATATTTTTTCTGAAAACCAAATAGGTTCACTTTCAGATACACTATCAGATGATACTACAACGCTGGTGTCATCAGCATACATAATCAAACCATACTCTAGAAAATAATGAGTAATATCATTCATAAATATTAAGAACAATAAAGGCCCCAACACACTACCTTGGGGCCCCAACACACTACCTTTAACCAATAATTTAACCAAAAACTCCAGTGTAACATAGTTATGGTGAATACTGATAAATTGCTCAGGAAGCTCATAAACCAATTCCTAACAATTTCCCAATAAACGGTCGTGATCTATCGCAATCAAACGTTTGTTGTTTTGATCTAATTCTCCACCTCCCCAGATTCTAACACCCGTCCCATTCGACGTTTCGGAAGCATCCACAAACCAGCGGACGAAGCTTTTTTTGCAGGCTCATTCCTGGAAATGTCTACAATGTTTCCTCCAGTGAACTGAAGACGAGCCATTACCCGTAATGGTACCGTCAGTTCGCGATAGTTGAAGATGCCGGTATGATCTCATTTGGACCTTCTGACCAAAATACAAACCTCAGTAGGAAAAGCTCAAGAATGGTTTCCATAGCTGTCGCCGACTGTCTTAGGTTTTAATATTTTGACCCCAAAATTATGATAAATCATCTAATTTTTAATAAGTAACTAGATGACCCACGTAGAGCGCCAAAAACGCTGCCTATGCCTTTCCCCTCTCTGTGTGGCATCGCCAGAGAAAAACTGTTATTTTTATTTTGTCACTATTAATTCTGGAATATTTCGAAGAAATAAAAACAACAAAAACTAAAAAAATCCTTTTCAAACATAGCAGAAATCCTAGATCTCGTAAAAAAAAAACTTACGCTAGTTTTATCCCAAGAAAACCCCATCAGAAATACACGTATTATACACCATTAAACATATATTCTCGTTAAATCGAAAGATCTTCTTCTTTTCCAAACACCACCACCCCCCACCGAAACAAGAATCCCTAGAGGGAGGAAAGGGAGGGGGAAAAAAGGATTTCGTGTTGTGCGACGAGCGACCAGGACGGCCGAACCTCATTAACTTCATTTAGGGACAATTACTGTCACCGTAATCGTTCCTACGTCCGTCTATTTTCCCACCCGAACAGCAATAAAAGCCCGGAATTTCACGCGAGAGCCGGTCATAAACAGAAGAAGCGTCGTGGAGAGGTGTAGAATTGTGCCGAAGGAATAGCGGACGCACGCAGATGGTGGCGTTGGCGTGTCCGAAACGACATTTCCAGAGTTAGCCGGACGACAGAAACAATGAGAACAAATAACAACAACTAGAACAGCAATAATAGAATGGGATATATCCCACTTGGGACGGTTGAATAGAATAATGGCACCGAATCAAGCGACAAAAGGGATCCAACGTAGGATTTATAATAATAGGATTTAGGTTTCTAGAGTGCTGTTTATGTGATTAATAGTTGAAAAGTCGCGAATAAAATATCCCCCGCGCCGCGCCGTCTGTTTTTGAAATATTTAATACATTATTAAGGTTGCCGATCGTCAGCGTTAACCGACGAACACGACCGAACAAGAACAAGAAGGAGTTAGACAACGTATTCCATCTTAGCTACATCAAGCTTAGCGAAAACGTGCCCTGCGTAAAACATAACGACTTCCATTTTCCCACCGGAGGCCATTATTTATTCAGCGACTGATTAAAAACAAATACAAAGAGAGAGCACAACAAACAAACAAACAAACAGACAAACACACAAACAATAAGCAGTACGTTACATCGTCTCACCCCCTCACCCTATACACTTCAATTTTCTCTCTTTTTCAACGTTCTTGTGGGCGAGTTCACGTTTGTGTGAATTCTACAGGACGCTGAAGTAAGGAGATACGTAGGTGGTGGGTGACGCTTGGCGTAGGCTTCGTTTCATCGAGCAAAATTTTTTTTTTTTTTGAGGAGCGAAATTAGCAACGCAAATTACGAATTATTATTACTAGATGGGGGATGCAACCCGGCATGCGTACTTTGCTTTTTTTTTCTTATTATTATAGGAATCTACGAGCCCTGTCTCAATAAAGTTGGCCCAACTACCTAATACTTGATATTTCTGAATTTATTTCATGGTAGGTTGAAATTTTGTTTGAAATATATTATTTTTGATCTCACTAAATGTTTAGGGAAAGATGACAAGACTGATGTTGCTATTTTAAAGGAGTTTTGTTTAGAAATTTTCTTCGAAAACTGAAAGTTATCCCCATTATTCCAATAGAAACTTGAGAGCTTTAAAAGGGATTATCAAGCAAAATTAGCATGCTAATGTTATAATGAAATGAGAGCTACCAGAAAACTGACAAGGTGAGCTTAATTATTTTTGTTCTTTAGTCATTATTAATTCGATATTTTATAGGCAAAAGAGAAGCCTTTACTGACAACGATTCAGAAAAAAAAATAGACTAGCGTGAGCAAAGGAACACAAATCATGGTCTCCAAACCAATGGACCTCCACTATCTGGAGTGATAAAGCCAAGTTTGAAGTAGGTATGCATTGGTGATAGTAGGAGTCGTGTCATAAGAACTAGAGAAGAAACATTTCAGAATGATTGTCTCAAAAACAAAGTAAAATTTCCAGCTTCTGTTATGATCTGGGGATCCATGTCGGCTAGTGGAATGGGAAACTTAGACTTTGTGGATGGTATTATGAACGAATGTGCTTCAAAACAACTTAAGACACCAAATTGAACAAATGCGTTTTAATAATATCGATTGTATCTTTCAACAAGATGGTGCCGCTTGTCATACGGCTTGGATGTTGGAACACAATATCTCAGTTTTAAATTGGACTCCTAGTAGTCCAGATCTGTCGCCGATTGAAACCTTGTGGCATATCATGAAGAAGAAGCTGCGAGGAAATCCTGCAAGAACCGTTCCAGAATTGCGAACTCGTCTACAAGAAATTTGAAATGGTTTCACATCAAATGATTGCCAAACATTAGTTGATACAATGTCAAGACGAATCGAAGCAGTTGATTTTCTTCATTTGTGTTTTTTGAATTTGTAAAATATTTCTTTCTCTATTACAAAAACTATACCGAGTGAGTTTTTTTATCTTGAGACAATGAAGTATCTCCAAAACACTGCGTCAAATGAAAAAAAAGATCTTAATAAGAATGGTGCCGAACTTGATCCCTCACCTCATCCCTTCAGAGTGGGATGGGGGACAACTTTGAAATCTTAAATGGGAACCACCATTTTGTATTGCAGATTCGGATTCCACTCCATCAAGTATGTAGTTTTTGTTTGAAACTTTTTTCCGATTCGTAACAAATTGCGCTGTCTAGAAAATAGAGGAAACATGATTCTCAGTCCACTATCTGTCAAATATTGAAGCGTAGGAAATATCATCCATTTAGAGTTTACATGCATCAAGAACTTCATGGCGATGATTTTCAAAATCGAGTGAGATTTTGGCAATGGGCACTTCAACGGATACAAGATAATCGAGTATTATTTTCTGACGAAGCGGTACTAGAGTATCGAAAATCCCCATTGGTTGCGCCAAGTTGAACATCAACGTCTTTGGAACGTAAATGTTTGGTGTGGAATAATTGGCAGTAAACTTATTGGTCTATATTTTTATTCGATGGAAGCTTAAATGATCAAAAATATCGAAACATCTTGCAGAATGAACTTCCAATGTTACTTGAAGACCTTCTCTTGGACGTACGACAAACAATGTGGTTCCAAAATGACGGTTGTCCAGGACATTATTCAAGAATAGCACGAGAAGTATTAGATCGAGCCTACAATGGTCGATGAATTGGAAGAGGTGGTCCAGTGTCTTGGCCTGTAATATCGCCAGATCTTACTTCCCCTGACTTCATTTTGTGGGGCCACTTAAAGTCTGAAGTTTACACAGAAGTGCCAATCACGAGGGAAAACATGATTGAGCAAATCACCCAAGCGTTGGTGATTTGCTCAAAGTTGTCCCCTCTCCCACTTTGGGGAGGTGAGGTGGGAGATCGAGTTTGGCACCATTCAATGAGCCGCCTACATTATAACAAATCTTATTTTGCCACGCAATATTATTTATTAAAATGAAAACAATGAGTTTATTAGGGCTGATGTCCATGCAAAACCAAAACAACCAAAAATTCTTTGTTTCGTGCACAATATGCTCGGAACGAATCATTGCACCATTCTGCTTTAAAGATTAAAAACGGTATGGAATAATATGGGAATTCCTGCGACTACAGTTGGAAGAACGTGCCATAGAAAACTTCTGGTTCCAACAGGAAAGCACAACTTTCCACGCAGCTCATGAAACGCGTAACTTACCAAAAATTAGAGGTGATTCTAATACAACTTCACAGTGATTGGATAAGATTGGAGAAAACGCCACAGCATTTATTAAATCATGGTAGCAAGCTTAATTTTTCCTAAGGAATTTTTTTGACCTTAGAACTTGTTGGTCTCAATTCTAAATGTTTACAGCAGCATCTACTACTCTCTCCGTCTCTTGGGTTACATCAGGAAAGCTGTGCCACTATTGGGTAATGCCCATGTCATCTAATCAAACTTGAAGAGTGTTTAAGGGTCTGAGGATCCAAGGTCTAAAGATCTCAGGCAAGCTATAAAGAAGACCAAAGCATACAGCGAGGACGTACGAATGCGATTTGGTCCAGACAAACGCAGAATACACGTCATGAACAAGGGTGAATGGGATGCAAATGAGCCAATTGAAAATGGGAAAAACGAACCAAGCAGGAACTCTATAAATATTTACGATATGAAAGCCACCAATACATTTGCAAAACCACTACTAACATGATCTTGATCATTTAAACAGAGTTACTCCTACCACGGCCACAAAACACCGGATGCATCACTCAAAAGGCGCTATAGACAGGTACCACATCCCACGAAAGCATGGAGGTAGAGGATTCCAAAAATCTTGTCACTATATATAGGGTAATCATAAAATAAGACACATGTTTTAAATTATTACAACTTTTCAACAAATTAAGTCAACAAAAAATAAATGAAATCTAATTGCTTAAGAAATGGGATTTAGCATGCACAAAATCAGTTACGGCAATTGCTAAATGCGATCTCAATTTTGTTGTTGTAAGATTATCAACTTTTCCTACAAATTGTACACAGGATTCCATAACATTTCTGGTTGAATTGCACGAATTTGCTCCATAATATTGTCTTTTAATTTATTCCTGTAGCGTTCTTGATCGTCTTCTAAACACTAAACTTTAAAAAAAACCCACAGCCAGTAATCCGCTGGATTAAGATCAGGGGATCTTGGTGGTCATGAATTTGCGAAATGTCTGCTTAACACACGATTTGGGGGAGGGAGGAGGGGGGTTGCAGTTACAGATACGGTTTCTCAATTCTGCAATTCCTCGTAGAAATAGAGACCAATGATAAAATCAGCTGCAAAACCACACTAAACGGTGACTTTCTTGTCGTGAAGACCTTGTTGAACGATTTCTTGTAGATTTTCTGCAGACCAGATTCTACAGTTTTGATTATTGACTCCACCATTCACCATTGCAATCACTTGGATATCCCATTTGCACTGCTGATTACTAGTGGATTACCTCTGGTTATATCCTGATTGTCATGAAGAACCTCTGTAACTTGGGCATCTCTAATTCTTGATCTTCCTGATCTTGGTAGGTCAGTTACAGACCCTGTTCTTTCATATCCAATGCTATTACAGAGTCGTTTGAATTCTACGTCTACTTAAGTTTTAATTTCAAAATAAAACTTCAAATTGAATGATTTCGTTTTGACACTCATGACAACAATTGTAAAATACAAATCCAAAAGCAACTAGATTCCATTTATGTACTTTTTGCTACTAGCTTGATTTCTTGAAGTTATATAAGACATTGGGCCAAAATAGATACAAATGGATCGCACAACAAAACAATGCCGGCAACCCGTTAAGGATGAGTAACCAAATTAATAAATGAAGACGTTGAGCAAACAATATTAGATGGAAAGTTAAATGAAACGCCGCGATAGAATGGATATGATCTTGGAACTTGTTGGTCTCAATTCGAAATCTTTTCCAACGTAAACAATTGCTTCTATACAGCACCATCCAGTACTCTCTCTCTCTCTCTTTCTTCCTTTTTAGTTAAATCAGCAAACCTGTGCCACTATTGAATAATGCCCACGTCATCTAATCAATCTTGAAGAGAGTTAAATGTGGAATTGCATTTTCTAAGGGATACCAAACGGTGTTCTGCAGGGTTCGGTCTTAAAGCTCTTTTTCTTTGTATTATATTATTTTATTCATTATTAATCCACTTCAACGAGCTGTCAAAGTTTGTATTTCATAGATACTACGATTGGAGGTTGACGAAGCACTGTTAGGACGTCTTCTTCTTCCACAGAGACGCCCAAAAATATTTCTTAGATCTAACTCGTGTGCCAACACATTAATTGTAGTAAAATCCTACAGAACAACACAAACCACATTGCCAATTCTCTAATTCGCCACCTCCCACCAACCAACGATCTATTGTCTACAACTACATCGGAGGGGGAACAACAAAGAACACCGACACATAACAGATACGAAGTACCCTTCCCCAGGAGGGGAGAGAGGGTGGCAGAAGAACCACATCCTAACAAGGCTTCTAATCCACCCTACCGGTACCAACAGTTGAAAAACGCCCGGCCATTATATAAAACAGGCGTTATTAAGCATCGCGATATCTAGGCGGACGTTAAAAAATTGCCTCCGCCCCGGTCGCCGGCTTCCCTGACTGCTGGAAGGCATCAAATATAGAGCTATCCACTTTACCAAACGAATTTAATGTCAATAAGCCGATGGTAATATTTCCGCACACCGTATTTTACGAAGCGGATCGCGTTCGCCTTGGCGGAAATCTAACCAGCGGCGTACGTTTACTTTCCCACTTGTATTAATCGAATTTTATTCCGCTAAAAAAATTTTTCTCGGGTTCCGAATTAATTGGTGTTAGTCCGAAAATATTGTGCAAAATCCAGAGGTACTACACACCATTTCCCGTTTAATCTAGCCTGACTTATTTATATTATAAGCGTACGCCACTGCTTGTGTGTCGTGGCGAAAGATTTTTGGCGGTGAAGACGGGATGTGGTATAAGGGGCGAGAGGGGGAGGAGGGTGTATAGGGGGAGTGTAAGAGGAGGTGAGCTGTTGCTGCCGTTCACGTTCGTTATAGCTGTAACAGCAGACCTCCCACACCCGAGATCCCACCGCCATTTTCCACCGCGTTTCCACCGATATCGGAAACTCCAAATTAATGTCTTCTGTACAATCTCTTCTGCTCCAAATTCGCTTCTCCGTTGTTATCGCGGAAGACGCTATTTTCGGAAAACGGATGGCTATACGATTAGCTAATACAGATCTCTCTCTACGACTACTACTACAACTACAACTACAGGGTGTAAGAGATATGGTTTGTAATTCGGTATTCTGTAATTCCTGCACTTTTTGAGTTCGAAGAAAAGTTCGAAACGTTATCGAGCGTCATCGAAGGAACACAACAAGAGGAAAAAATCTCTCTCGCAATTAAGCTCCTGTGACGTCTGGCGTATCCACCCGAAAGGCAACACACACACACACACACAAAAACTCGTAGCTGGCTGATAAATTGCGTTTTGTTCGTTTGGGAGTTGCACCAAGGCCCTCTACGATTCGAAACTATGAAAGAGAGTTTTGCGCACGTGAGCTCCGTGTGCTACTTCCGTATAACGAAAAATAGTTCTGGGAAAAGATATTGTCGGAAGACGAACAGATGGTTGGCCGATTCGGGAATCTTATTAGAGAGAGAAACTGGAAAACCGTATTGGAAACGGTAGGAGTTAGCGCAGCGGAAGTTCGTTAAACGATGTACTATGTAATTAAGGTTTATTCTAAAGATGTGTGTTAGTTCCGTACACAGAACCTGTTTTGTGTTTGTTCGTGAGATGTGAGTTCGATGAGTTACTCGTGAAGGAATAAATTGTACTTCCACGTGAGTTTAGGAGGAACTAATTTGAAATTGGGATGGTAGAATTGAATAACATTTCTGACTTGATTGCGATAGGAAGAGATTTGTGTTGTTTTTCAATTTTTATCCTAAGATCCTCCCAAGATTACCTTGCTTTGCCTGAATTCTGAATATCTGAAGCTCAAATAGAACTACAGGCTCTGGAGCAGGTATACTAGCAGTAGAGACTTGTGCCCGAAGGGGCAGCCTAAGGGTCAGCTGATTCATATCCTATCGTATATCCAGGTGGTCCTAAAGACATTACCATCCCATCAGGTAACCTCGAAACCCTCGAACCAAAGAACGCTGGCCATTAATAACAAAATCACTTTGGTGTCGGTATCGGGCCATAAACCCTATAAATTCGCCACCACCCCATTGCAGTTTTTAAAGGATACCAAACAGTGTTCTGCAGTGTTTGGTCTTGAAGCTCTTTTTCTTTGTATTATATCATTGTATTTATTATTATACTATATTAAGCAATAAAACTCCTGAATCGATTGATCCACTTCCAGGACTTGTCAAAGTTTGCATTGGAGATTGAAGGAACACTGTTAGAGATTCGAGATGCCCAAAAATATTTCTCAGATCTAACTCGTGTGCCAACACATTAATTATAGTAAAATCCTACAGAATAACACAAACCACCAATTCTCTAATTCGCCCCCTCTCCCATCCACGTCCTATTGTCTACAACTACATCTGAAAGAGACAACAAAGAAGACCGAAACATAACAAATACGAAGTACCCCCCAGGAGGGGGAGGGAGGGAAATACTAGCAATATGTACTTGTGTTCGAAGGGCACTGGAAAAACAGTTTAAGGGTCAGCTGATTCATATCCTATCGGATAGCCAAGTGGCTCCAAAAGACATTAGCATCCTATCAGCTAACCTTGAAACCCTCGAACCTAAGAATTCTGGTCATACGTAAAAAAATCATTTTGGTGTGGGTATCGGGGCATAAGCTCCTCCTATGCTCTCTACAGTATCTGGAATTATTGCTGTATTACTTCAAATACCGTCGGCATTCAGACAACTTCCTCGTCTACCTCCTTCTGTTCTTTTGTCTGGTTAATTCCTCAGACTCTTTCTTCACCATTATATCTCTTATCATGCACTCCTCCGAGTAAACTGTTAGACGTGTTGTCAATTATGGCTTCGCAACCTCATCGCCTCATTCAGTCTGCTAGATTATCTGGAATAAATTCAGTAAACCGAAAATATGCTCGGACACCTCGATTAGTATTTGAAATTGCCCACTTTTTCATCTGACAAAATTTTATACAGCATGTCCCAAATTTGAGATATGACGTCATCGACAATTTTTTAAATGGCAGTCCTAATTTTTCAATAACTACATCCAATTGCACATGCGTACCAAATTTCAAGTTTTTATTCCTTGTCATTAAAAGGATATTTAGCAATAACTAATTCGAAAAATGAAGAAATCTGATTCAACTTTATTTTTTTTGAAGTTTAAAAATGGCAGGTCAAAAGGTTTTTATTTATAAATGTTTTTGTCAAACCAGGTTGATATCTTATCACAATGTCAAAAAACAAGATAATAAAAATAAGTAAGAAGCGAAGCTAGTATTCGACTCGTATTGAGCGAGGACACTTATTAGTTGTTGAAAAGGTTGACCAAAATGCTGTATTTAACTGAATCCCACAAAATTGAAATTTTAATGGTGATTGGCTACGGAGATAACACAAAATGAAGTTACTCATTTATTCAGTAGAGAGAAGTATCCTGATTTACCACCCATATCTCAAAGCACCGTAAGCAAGATTGAAAGACAGTTTCGGGAAAACAGGCATTTAAGGAAAACAAATAATCATCGTCAGAATGCGCTCAATGAAGAAATAAAACTTAATGTACTTCTTTCTGTTCAAAAAATTCCTAATATCTCCACTAGGCTGATAGGTAGGGAACTCGAAATTAGCCAGTCTTCGGTGTCACGATCTCTTAAAGCGCACAAATTTTATCCCTATAAATTGACAATCTTCCAGGAACTCACCGAAGATAATTCGGATCGAAAACTTCAATTTTGCGAACAAATGATGGATGTACTAGACAGAAATGTTGTAAACATTATGTTAAACGGTGAGGTAAATCGTCAAAACTGTCGTTATTGGGCAGACAACAACCCACGATGGATGAGGGAAGGCCACACTCAACATCCAAAAAAAGTAAATGTTTGGGCAGGCATTGTTGGTGACCAATTTTCTTCCAAGAAAATCTCAATGGAGCCAGATATTTAGAATACTTGCAGGACGAACTAGTTCCGAATTTGGCTACTCTATTCCCTGATCTGCTTGAAGCTGTTGTCCAGAATAGAAATATCTGGTTTTAATACCTCATTTTGCAAGACCTGTCCGTGAGTATCTAGATGATGTGTTTTCAGGCAAGTGGATTGGTAGAAGAGGACCTATTGAATGGTCACTCAGGTGTCCGGATTTAACAGCAATGGACTATTTCTTATAGAGGTACTTGAAAGGCAAAGTTTTTAAAACCAAACCGGAAAATATTGAAGTATTGAAGGAACTAATAAGACAGGAGTGTAGGCTAATTTTCGCTGAAGTAATTAGAAATGTTCAAAATGAGTTTCAATTCCGTTTAGGTTATTGTCAGGAAGTACATGGACAACATTTTGAACAGTTATTGTAGAAGAAGATTGAGGTGAATCAGATTTCTTCATTTTTCGAATTAGTTATCATCGCTAAATATCTTCTTAATGACAAGAAATAAAAACTTGAAATTTGGTAAGCATATGCAATTTGACAAACCATTTAAGAATACTTAATAAAAAATTAGGGCTGCCATTTAAAAAATTGTCGATGACGTCATATCTCAAATTTGGAACACGCTGTCAGATGAAAAGGTGGGCAATTTAAAATACTAATCGACGTGTCCGAGCATATTTCGTTGTTTTACTGAATTTATTCCAGATTACAGATTCGCACTGTATATGGAAGCCATAAGCTTTATCAGCAATATTTTCGTAATCACCTGTAGTGCAACCAAAGACGCAGTCCTTCAGGAAGACGAAACTTGAGTCCTTTCAAGGATGTCCCTGTATTTGTCCATCACCCCCTGCCATATTAGAGCCCCACATAGGAGCATATTACATAACACTGCCATCCTGCCACTTCTATGTCTTTTGATATTTAACATGAGTGCCTCCATCCAGTCTAGCTATCTTATTTTCAGCACTAGTGACAACTTTCGTCACGTGAGGTCTCATCTAACGTAACGCCTAGGTATAGGTCGACCAGAATGCCGTGGCAGTGAGAACGAGACCTCTCTGACTTAAGCGCAACCGCCACGGGATTCTGGTCGATCTATCAAGGCCACTCTATCTTCTCGCTTTCATCACCAAAGCCTCAGTACTTTCCGGCGCAAGTTGCATTTCATGTTTCACCATCCACTAGCTTATTCGAAGCAAGCATTTTTTGGGATTTCTCATAAGGGTATGCTCATTTTCAGGGCCCACCACCAACAGTATAAGATCGTCGGCAAAACCAAAACAACGCAGAACTCTGTTATAAATGATGTCCCATACGATCGGAGCCAGCACATTATCAGGCACATCTTCAAGTTACTAAATCAGATCTCGGACATCTATTTAAGAAACTAACCTAAAAATTGCTGAGACTAAATGAAAGAAGAGTCGGACAGCTGAACAATGATTGGTGATTTTCAAAGGACTTTAAGTTTGGATAACACAATTTAAACCAAGATAACGGTAGCCCAGTATATTTTTGAACCACGTTACGCTGTTGCATTGTTAGCGGCAAATTGTCGAGTAGGTACAAAACATAAACGGCAATAGTGCTTTAATCACGTTTTGAGAACATTTCATGCGAAATGCGGGGGTATATTTTACAACACAACTGCACAATTACCAACTGTTACAATCGTTATCATCAATACACCAGCTCATACCATTATTTTCCGCAAAGCAATTTTTTTTATTTCGACCCCTCTAAATCGCACAACATTGTGTATATGCGGGGGCCTAACATTTAATATTCGAAATATAATCGAGAGAGAGAGAGAGTGTGTGTAGGGGACCCCAACGTAATAATGGCTTTACAATAAATTTGTTGCCAGTTTCCACGTGATCGCAATGATTATATGCGCTATTCCATTTCCCCCATACCCGTTTAAATTCTACCCAACGGCCGGTCCGATCTCCCATTGGACATTATTGTTACAATTTACATAACGTATGTTTTGGCTTATGCAGTCGCCCAGTGTCCAATTCGGTCTCGTAGTTAATTTGAATGTATTGTTTTTGCGGTTCAGTCAACTTCTATATTGTATGTTCCAGTAACGTATTTTGCATTGTTCTAACAGCGTGTTTTTCCCCTTGTTTGACTTAGTAGTTGGTTTTTGTCCAAATAAAAAAACAATTGGTTTAAAACAAATAATAGAAAAATTTTACTAAATGAACATCTACTAACACAATAACCTATTCATTTCTTCCGCGTTTACTGCGGAAGCAACAACATCTTCAACATTACCGTCGCCTAATTCGGAGGAGCCCGCCAGCTATTACCCAACAATGAGAAACAAAAATTAAAAGTATACGAGAAGCGAAAGACGAAAAAGGGCCGAGCTATTTGCAAGACGCTTCATTTCTAAGCTATTTGCATACAGAGTAAAAATTTAACTGCAAGAAGTAGCAGATTAAGAAACTTCTTGCCCGGTGTGGATGCTTCCTAGGCGCCTTTCACGTTGATTATCCGACGACAAGTTTCGTAGGAAAAAGTTTGCATAAAGGAGGAGGTAATTACTGTCGGTGGAGAAAAAAGCGTACCGTTTTCATTTCGTTAAATCGTCTAAATCTCAGTTACTCCCGGTTGTGCCGTCTAATAATTTTCATTTAAATTAGAAATTATGAAAATATTTAGAAACTAAATATATGGTATATGTACAGTGACCTTCAATGGTATCCGGACACAATTAGACAGAGAAATACCTTGCTCTCAATACTTTATTCCAAAGAGCAGTAAGCCCCTTTAAGAATGAAAGCACTTCCATTTTAAAAGTTTTTTTTATCTAGAACAGGTATCGAGATACCGACCGACACCGCACTATTGAAACACCCTGTATATCGCTACCTTCCTCTGGAACAGAACATTATTTATTCTTTCTATTTACTTTTTAATTACCCGATACATTATAAAACGACATAATTACGGAATAACAACAATATTGACTTAATGACATTTTTATAACTTCCGGTTGACGTCACATTGACGTCACAATAACGTTTTAACGACCTAAGGTCGACAAACTCGCGCATGACGTTGAATAGCGGTTCAGTTGACCGTCGAGAACGGTAGAGGTAACATCTATAGAGACGGTTGTGTTATTTTACATCGGACGAATTGAATTCTTGTAGTTTTACTGAGATTTTGGGAATCGTTTCTCGTGAAATTACGAATGGAAGTTATCGAAAGATGGTGGCTGCTTGCTTTGATGGAACGAGGTGTACGTTAGTGCGAGTTGTCCCTCTACAGCTCTTGTGTTCGTCAGATTCTCACTCGTCGTTTTGACACTCGGATTCTGTCCGGCTGGGTGCTCTAATGGCATAGTTCCCCTGACACCACATATCCTCGTGAGGGTCTAACAATTGATTAGAGAGGTTTGACGTCCGTGAGAGTCTCAAAAGGGACAGTCTCAATCTAATTTATATCCCGTTTGGGCTAATTAATGGCCCCAGAATGCCAAAAAAAGTGTTCATATTAGAACTGTTCTTATTGTTGATGGTTTGGTAGGTCGGTTGACATCGAAGGTATGGGTATTGCGTTGAATGTTGGTCTACATCTTGAGATCAATTTTAAGCTACTTAAGGAGATATTTGTCTTACTGTTGATGGTTTGGTAAGTCGGTTCCTATAGAAGGTTTGGGTATTGCGTTAAATGAAGGAACTGCCTAATATGAACGCTAGTTCGAACTCAAATTTTGCTTTGATGCAACGAGGTGTACGTTAGTGCGAGTTGTCCCTCTACAGCTCTTGCGTTCGTCAGATTCTCTCTCTTTGTTTTGACACTCGGATTCTATCTGGGTGGGTGCTCTAATGGCATAGTTCCCCTGACACCACATACGTAGTGAGGGTCTATCAATCGATTAGAGAGGTTTGACGTCCGTGAGAGTCTCAAAAGTCTCAATCTAATTTATATCCCGTTTGGGCTAATTAATGGCCCCAGAATGCGAAAAAAGCGTTCATATTAGAACAGTTCTTACTGTTGATGGTTTGGTAGGTCGGTTTATATCAAAGGTTTGGCTATTGCGTTGAATGTTGGTCCACGTCTTCAGATAAGTGTTAAGCTACTTAAGGAGATCTTTGTCTTATTGTTGATGGTTTGGTCGGTCGTTTCGTGTTGACTACTGGTCTGAATGGTATGTTTGCTCTAACGTGCATAGAGGTGATTTGGATTATTTTGGTATTAATCGTTTTTTATATATCTATTACCGTCTTGCAAACGACCAGATATTTTGGTAGCATACTGTGATTTGTCCGCGATGACAGCTACGTTTGTTTCGTCTGCGTTCTTGCTGTTGATGCTCCGGTAGATGGATCTCTGCACAGAAGATTCGAGCTTGCGACAAATTGTCAGCATCCCATGCAAATGCATCTCAATTTTAAATTATTTTCTTAGATGTAATAGTAGAATCTATCGATTTTAACTTTATTACAATGAAGTTAACTAACGCTAAGTTTCATTTTCAATAACATAGTTCTCCAAACAAATCGATAGATTCTACTAGTTTTTTTTTTTTCAATTTAACAATAGGATCTACCTGATATGAACACTGGTTCAAACTCAAATTTTGTATCGATGCAACGAGGTATACTTTAGTGCGAGTTGTACCTCTACACCTCTTGTATTCGTCAGATTCTCTCTTTTTGTTTTGACACTCGGATTCTGTCCGGGTGGATGCTCTAATGGCATAGTTCCGCTGACACCACATACACTCGTGAGGGTCTATCAAACGATTAGAGAGGTTGACGTCTATTAGAGTCTCAAGAGGTCAGTCTCAATCTAATTTATATCTCGTTTGGATTAATTAATGGCTGCAGAAAGCCAAAAAATGCGTTCATATTGGAACTGTTCAGATTGTTGATGGTTTAGTAGATGATATTTTGTAGAAGATCACAAACTAGGGGGCTTAGTTTCCAAAATGCGGTGTGGCTAGTTCAATATCGCCGCATATATCGGATTTGTATCATATTTTGATGTCGGTAACGTTATCGGTATGAATTGTCGCGCAAGTTCGCGTACATATATCGTTACTATCTGATATTGTTCAGATTGCGTCACGTACAATGCAAACCGTTACCTGAAAGCCTCTACAGAGCGAGTCACGTTACACGATAACATTGCGGGATCGCACATATTACCAATGTGTGCTATCACGTGTCTGTCAGGTTCCCGATTTGCCATTAATATTATTTTGTTCTCTCAACATGCATAAATAACTGTATGTACTCGTACATATATATATAGATGGATTTCAAGTATCAGATAGGCCACTAAACTAAAAGGGGAAAATAAAATATTAATCCCAGGTGGAGCACGTCCTATATCTCCTTGTTCCTTGTTCTCGTTTTCGTCCTTTTATGTGAAGACATATATATATATGTATATAGGTGTATACCCGGGAGTTGGGGTGCGTACACAAAGATGAACTCGTACCATCGCAGCGTTCTCGTTAGGTGTTCTTGAGTTTCTTTGATGAAGTTTTCGAAATACCCGCCTACTAACGCTAAACTTATTTAAGTGCGTAAGGTTCGAGTCTAAAGAAACTGCCGATGGCATTTCGTAAAATGAGAGAATAGAGAGACAGGAAAGTTACTTCACCTGAATATAATGTGAAGTTGTATCGAGGTGTCGTATCTATATATATTCTCCATAGACAGACAACAAAACGGAATTAAAACCTTAAAACAAAAATAAGTTGGCACCCCCTTTTCTCCCCCCATCCTCAGGCGCAAAGATAAGCGACGACCGGAGCAGTAGCAGAGTTGGCGGAGGTCCCTCGGTAATGCAATTGGACTTTTTATTTCATCGCGAGCATTCTTTTACGACCACCTAAAACAATTAAACCCCTATTTAAGCGCTCATAATATTAACGTTGAAGACGCTCCTTGATTGGACGGCGCCTACCCTTAGAATTCTAATGAAGACCGGGGAAGCAACTCTACACTAACTGTAACCGGCTGTAGCCCACGGTGTTGGGTTTATTTCTAGCAGCGTATATTGCGAAATGAGGGACCTTCCTAGGCGGATAAAATTTATACGGTTAGTGTCCCCATAGCGACAGTATTCACGCCAACTTGAAACTTGACATAGTTTCTTCATTATCGTTATGGTCTCCTTTCTCGCGGTGCATGTACCTATAAATGTGTACATCGCTATCATAACATTTAGGGAGAAATATTTAATATATCATCATATTTGGATGCCGCTGCTCCTAAAAGATTGAAACCTATACAAGTACTTCTCCTTTCCCTCAACTATTTCTGATATAATTGTCAAAATATGTTTGACAGGTCTGACAATTAAGTATCCGGAAATTGGTTTTAAGATAAAGATGTAACAATATCTACCCAGAAGATGGCAAAATATATTGGGAACTGGACGAATCGGAGGAGGAAAACCTAACAGACCACCGTTTCATTCACTACCACATAAGACAGCTAAAACACCTGCTGAACGGAGAAGACACGAAACAGACTGGGACCCTTACCAGACCAACCTGGAACTTGCAGACTATGCAACATGGCGAACGAAGAAAGGCGCTCATACAAAATATGCACAGAGGTCATCAGAAATGCCTATACTAACAGTACAACAGAACATGCAAGAGGAGAAAAAGCTGTGCCCTACTGGTGGAACCATGACATCGATAAAAAACGAAAGCAGTGTACTACATACAGAAGAAGCTATACAAGAATTGCAAAAAAGGGATTTGATTGTGAGGAAGAGTCGAAGATCAGGAAAAAGTACAACGAAGCAAGAAAAGAGCTGCGCCAATTAATCAGGAAATCCAAGAGAGAACATTGGAATAAACTATGAGATGACCTAAACAACGACGTCTGGGGAGATCGATATAAAATTGCAATGGAAGCATTAAAGCCTCGGATATCATATGAGGTACCAATAGAGGAAAAACGGGATATAGTAAAGAAGCTGTTCTCATCTCCTGTGACTGAGATGGAGGACCATAGAAGAAAGGTGGCAGCAGTTCCAGAATTCACCAGGATGAAATTACAAGAGGATGTAAATAACATGAAAGAAGCCATCAAAGAAGCGGCAAAGACAAATGCAGAGTGGCTAAAAACAGAAAGATTCCCTGAAGAGTGGAAGGTGACCAAAGTTATACTTGTCCCAAAGAAAAGTAAGCCAGGAACGCCTAAGGCGTATAGACCGCTGTGTTTACCAAACACCTTGAGTAAGCTATATTAAGATATATGAAACAATGATAAGGAAGAGGCTGGAAAGTGAGATTGAGAAGAAGGAGGGACTGGCAAAAAACCAGTATGGTTTTCGAAAAGGACGAACAACACTGCAGGCAATGGAAAAAATCAAAGAAGTATCAGAGAAATCGGGAAATAGTTGGAACGTGCTGGTAGTCCTCGACGTCAATTGAGACCTAATTCTTAGAAAACTAGCGAACAGGAAGATATCACAATACCTAGTAAATATTATTGCCGACTACTGCAGTCGATGATACGTGCAAGTCTCCAAGGGAAGTAAACTGGAAGTTAAAGCAGGTGTGCCACAGGGGTGCATCCTGGGACCCACTCTCTGCAACATTCTTTATAACGTGGTACTCGAGATCCCACTACAAGGGCAGGCTAGAACCATTGCCTTTGCGGACGACCTGGCATTGATAGTAATAGCCGATACAAAATCAAGCCTAATGTACAACACAAATGAAAACCTCAAGCGTATTCAGACATGGATGGGAGAGAACGAACTTGAACTTGCGCCGGAAAAAACAGAAGCCCTAAAATTGGCGATGCAAAAATAATACCAAAGAACAGTGTTAAGTATCTGGGAGTAGTCTTTGACACGAGAGGCAGCTTTAGCGAGCACTTGAAACAGGTCACTGGGAGAGCAGAAAATAGGATGGGGCGTCTTATGCGGCTAATGCCAAATATCGGAGGATCAAATAGTTCCAAACGTACGGTACTAGCTGCCAATATGGCAAGGAGCATTGGCCGTTAAAAGAAACAGTCACCTGCTAGAAAAGACGCAGAGAAAGGTGCTAATTAGGGTGGCCGCAGCATATCGGATTGCATCCACGGTGGCCCTGCAAGAGTTCCATGACCGGAAAACAATTTTGGAAATCTTGTTCATCAGTAGTGTTCAGGCATATACAGGAGGCCTGTTTCATGACTGTTTCAGTAGCAAAAGAAGTCCTCTTGAGCACCTCCTTCGTTTTAGGGAAAAGGAAAAAATCACAAAGATGGCTGAATGCGCTGGCGCATTGTCGTGATGCAGCAACCAATTCTTGTTGGCCCACAACTCAGGTCTTTTTCAGTGTTTCAAAATGATTGGCTTTGGAGTCGAAAAATGTGATAATCATGACTTTCACCTGCGATTTGGACGGCTCCCCAGACGTTTGATTTCTGGATCGTATTGGAATATCCAACCCTCACCATCAATAATCGCACGATCGAACATTCCCCAGTTGTCGAACCAGTCCTGACAAATGCGTTGTCGAGTCTCGTTTTGGTTGGAAGTCAGCAATCTGGGAACTACTCGCAATTTGACGTACACTTTCCTCATGCCTAAATCGTCACGATTGATACCAATAACTTGCGTTATGTGTCTAATCGAGCATCGACGATCATCCTTCAACACTTGCTCGACTTTTTGCAGAGAGGTGGCGGTGCGAAATTTAGCTGGTCGATCATACGTTAACCTTTGCTCAAAATTTTTTGGCGTAGACATCATGTACAGAATTGCGTTCACTCCTTTGCCATAACACGCAGACTACCGCGTGAAACAAGTTGAAACTTGGGTGACGTTTAGTTCAAAGTCCCCTCTACCACGCCCGATTATGTGGGTCGCAAACATTTTTTTCCGGATACTTAATTGTCAGACCTCGTAATAATTATAAAAAAATTAATTTGACAGGTGTCAAATGGCAAAAGCACTTCTAGATAGTTGTGACGGTCGAAATATTTTTGACATTTAACTTTTTCAACGCTCTCAACGCATAAAAGCAGTTGGCTGATAGTTGGCAATTGTCGAATTGTAAAAACTGAATCTTGAAACGATCAAAATATTTCTGGCAAACTGTCAAATAGTAAAAATAGGCATTTTTCACTAGGTCAATAATTGTACGTGTAATTTTTTCTTCTAATAATGTTGTCTAACGATGAGAGCTCTGGTTTGTCGCATATACTGGTTTAAATACTTCTAACAGGTGTCAAACTATAGGAACAACAAACTCGTTACTGTTTCAGCAAGTGTCAACTGTCATATTTGCGTCGTGGCATTAATTTAAAGTACCCAATTCAAGTCAAGTCATAATTTGTGTTTAAACATGGTAATAATATTTATTATGACTTGCATTTGCCAAGTTAAGTTAGAGCGTCTAAAAACAAAAGAATTCTCAAGTTGAGATTGCCAACTTAACACTATAGGACAGAAAATTTATCAGCTGTGGTAATTCTCGTTCACTGCTACCCAATCGAAAGATATCAAAAAAGTTGTTGGTGCTCGAAAACTAGAAAGAAACCTGACTTTCAGAAATTTAAAAAAATCGCTTGAAATGGAATCAGCAATACCAACACTGCACAGAAGAAGGACACCTTAGAGACCATTTTTGGTTTTTTCTTTTGCAACGATAACAACCATCTCATCTTGGTGTGATCTTTACGAGGCGGCAAGTTGGCAGAGAATCATCCTAATTGGTTGTTAGACTGGCCGAAGCAGTCGTTAGATCTCAACCACATCAAGACGCTTTGGAGTATTACCATTTCTTTTTTATGGACTGTACACACAAGAAAACATGAACACAATTACATTTTTGGCGGCTTCCTCAACAAGATCTCCAAAAGGATCCATCTGTTAACAACAGTATAGATTCCCAAAAGAACTATAAAGATAATGTAGATGATTATGCTCTGCTATCACGTATACCAAGTTTTATATTCCCTGTGGGGAAATTAGAGCGATATGGTAACCTTAGAGGCAAAGATTTATGCTCAGAATATAAAATGATTATTACAGAGGTAATTGCCGTTTTCCATAAATAGTTTATGGCGCCCTCTAATTGAGTGAATCTTAAAGTTTCCACTTCTAGATTAGACGAATTGCAGACCTCACATTCTCTAAGTTGATTTAGAAAGATCCTATTTTGTTTTACACGATTATTATGCAAGAACCGGTAATACCATTAAGGTTAAACTTGACTTGTCGAAGAGATATACCCTCTATTAGATACGAATCGTTAATCCTAACATTACCGTATAATCCCATTAAAGGCGTTGAATCGATAACAAACAAGATGGTCCTTCTGTTCCTGCATCGCGATACAAAATAACCCTCCCAACTAAAACAGCAGCAGCAGAAGCATTCGCAATAGGGAAAACGGTAACGGCGGATAGCACAGCACAGCATCGGAATACGTCCTCGTTATTTCGCAAATTGCAAGCGGAAACTTCGCTGACATTAATAAGGAAAGTTCCGCTACCCCGGCGCAGATAGTAGTAATCCCTTTCAATCCAAAAACCGTTCAGATTTCGTCCGCCGTCTTGACACGATACCGCTAAAAGTTCAGTTGACCGAAATGAGTGCTTTATGGAAGACGGCACTTTGCAGTAATCAACGATGACATTCTCATCTGCTTCGAAGTTGCCAGACTTAACTGGAAAGATGTGGAACGGGGAGTGAGTTTAGGCACGTTCGAGCGAGTACACTCCACAATAAGGCGAGTAAAAACCGAGGGAAACGTCAGAAATTGTCGATGTAGGATGAGATCCGGTTGGATTTAAATATCGGAGACGTGGATGCTGTAATTGTTGTTAATTTGAGGACGATTAAGGGACGTCACTTGTTAAATATGATAGAAAGCAATGCTTGTGTCGAAGAGCTATCTAATCTAGTTTATACGGTATGATCGATACGGATCACATGATTTAATTCTATCCAGCCTCATCAGTGTTCCTCCACATACAAGACTTCGATATCAATAAAACAATGGAAGGAATTAATTTAGAATTAGTTTACTGGTACAGTTGCCACTCAAAGGATGTTAAAGAAACGGAAAGCGATGAGATTAGGTTTTGTATTTGGAGGAACGCTGATGAGACTTGATAGATCGAAACCACGTAGCCCGTTTATAATGCATGATCTAATTTTATTGCTCTTGCTTAGTATGGTGATTCCTGCAGATGTACCATGAGAATCTGTTACACTTCCATTTTAATCTGCTTCTTGTCAAAGATTGTTCCTTGCCGAAGTGGGCACTTGATTCGAACATGCAAACATTTAATTTTTTTAGTATGATTTTATTTTATTTTATTCTATCTTAATTGTTACAACAAACTTAAAAACGATAATATTTTTGAATAGAGAATAAAAAGACCTTTCAAACGATATATCACAAGCCTATACTTCCCATTAAAAAAAAATGGGGGTTGTACCTGTCATTCGAAGGGGGTTGAAGGTAGGGATCGCATTTTCACGTTGAAGAATGTCAATTTGTAATTTAAATTTCACATGTTTCTGGATTTTTTATAAATATGCACAGTAACCGAAATAATAAATTTATTCTATTTGGCTTTTACACACTGTATATGTACAGTCTCTTCCGAAATTAATGTCACCCTCGCAATTAAAAGAGCCAATAAAAATCATCTTCCGTATATCTCGACACAATTTTTGATTGATGAATATCAATATTGTAATTGCGCTCTAAAATAAATGTCGGTCAAACCTAGTGCATTCGTTTCGCAACAGAAGTTATAATGTATCTTCCATCACATCAAGCGACATTAATTTTGGAACAGACTGTACATACAAACTTAGATGGGTAGATGTGATTGGAGATCGTTCGTATAAATCAGAAATAGTGTTGGTCTTAAAATCGATCCCCGAGGAGCACCGCAGTTAATATGGACAGATGGTGACAGATACGTCCTTCTAACGTCATCTTGTTCAGCATTCAATGTTAGGTACTTTTGTTACTCTTCCCGATAAATACGAACATAATCGATCGTAAGCCACTCCACGAATACCAATTCTTTGTAGCTTGTTTAATAAAACATCATGATTTAACGATATCAAAAGCTTTTGACAGGTCAAAAACTAAACCAGCAACAACGTTTCTATCATCCAGACCCTCATATATTCTACTTAAAGCATTACAAATAGCATGATTAATCCACTTGCTATGGGTGGTCCATTAAAGAAAAGTGATTTTTATCGATGTGAACTTGGTTGAAATGAACGTTAATTTTGGACGACCCTGTATAAATTATAATAAATTTTAGAAAAAATTTAATGTATGCTATTTTGGCTAATAACATGCCACATATGAGATCTGAATAACTCAAAAACGGCTGATTTTTGACATAGGTTGTCTTAATAAGTTTTGATGCAGAATTGTATGCCCAATACAAAAAGCTCATAAAAAATATACCATGCTATTTAAATTAAGAAAGTTGACGTCAACGTCCGGTACACCGGAAGTGGTACAGTAACGTAAATAATTTGACTGATGAGTTCAGATGATATCAGTTATCAAGTTTTCAGAAATGTTGAATTTCAAGAACTTCAAAAAGTTCTAACGAACCAGTTCCGTGAATGACCCTGTATATATTATTATTATTATTATTGTTATACGAAAAGAAAATTTATCTTGCCTCCAACGTCTGTTCTGGTTCCGAGCTCAAAAATTATGGACCAGTAGCGATAGTATCTGCTATATCTTGATTTGCATCGTATTCGAAAGATTGCAGTCAATTTCTAAAAATTAAATTTAAGAATGGGCACGGTAACATTAGAGCGGCAGCACCCTACTGCCTGCCTATAGAGTAAGAAGTCCCACAGACATCTGTGCTGCATTCCTTGTTGATATGGAGAGATTGGCTAACAACATCGACAGCATATTACACCAATCGTTGAGTGTTATTGCTATTCCCTTGTTTATTTCCGTTTGTGCCACGTTGTACTACCGAATTTCGTCCGTTGTTAGTTTATTCTTATCTCTCATTACGTATATTCTTCCTTTGCGTCGGATTAGGTGCTTTGGTCGCCCTATTGCATCGAATCGTTCTCCGGTAACGCTCCGTAATATTGACCGGTTCTGTGCGGTTAATTCTTCTTCGATTCTCGGAACCTATCCGACTGTACATTTTGTGGAATTCATAATTACCTTGTATTCGTTTTCATCCTCTCTATTTATTCGATATCGGGCATTTTTTACATGTCATTTTTCTATGACGTTGACGTACACTCTAGGCACCTGTAGTTCGTTAATTTTCCTGTTCTTCTGGTGCAAATTTTAAGGTTCCCGAGTAAATTTTCTCCTTTCCGGCGTTGATTAAAATTCGTCTTTTTGGTGTGGCATTACAAAACCACCTACCTAACATTCCACCTACCAAACATTCGACGAAGTTAAGGTTGTACTCACAATATTTGTTTCTTTCTTTTATAAATTTTTGAACTGAACACCTCTTTGCGAGGTTTTGTACCTGTTTTTTTGTGTTTTATGCGCCATAAAATTTTGGTTGGGAAACGATCTCAGAACTTTCTTGGCTTCTGATTCCGAAGTTGTAATTTGAAATCAGTGGCGCTATATTTCCGAACCACCCCCGTCTTCATTGAGGTAGCGGCCTCAAGAACGACACCTCAACTACAACCTGGTAGATCCCAAAAGGAATCCGTAATTGTTACCATACGTTCTCTCTCTTAATTTCGTTTTGCTTTCTCCGTTTATCTTTTCATTTTTCGAGTTACACGTCTTACTATTATTCTACGAGTCCATTGAGTCTTGAGAAGACAAAATATCTGGTGTTTCATACAAGACAGGGAAGTTCTGCTATCATGTCAGTGCCCATTATGAGTCATGTCTCTTTCATCACCTCCGTTCAAAGCTATCTATAGATACTCTTGTGTCTGTCGATTATGCGGAAATAGAATCTCGTATGAGATATGGAATTTCACTATGGGGATCATCTGCGAGTGCTAGTGCTGTTTCTATTGCACTGAAAGCGGTGGTAAGGCCTCTTATGACTGGAGCGTATCTCACTGAACCTTCCCGTTCAATTTTTCGTTATCTAAACGTACTTCCATCGCCTATAGTCTATACATCTTAGAGTTAGCTACCCAAGCTATTCAAGAAGAGAGAATGCTTGGGAAAATGATAACCATGAGTATGCGGTTATGACACCAGAAGAAATAGCGATCTCTGTAGACCACAATGTACTGCTACATAGGTGTCTGATAGGTGTAGCAGTGTTGCTGACACATCCATTTCAACCACTTCCTTATATAAGTTTATTCCATCATATTCGCCACTGAAGGCATCCTCCTTTCGCCACTGGTTCTAGGTGGATGGAACCGTTCAACTGCGTTGCGAGAGAGCTCATTCCGGTCCATCCCTTTAATTGTTTCTTCATTCTCCAAACAGAGATATCTAGATAACTTTTGAGCTGCTGATACTCATACATCGGATGCAGATTCTATGTTGGAACTCTTGTTTATCTCTTTCAATAACAGGCACTCATCTTTTATAACACAATCCGCTAATTGTTCCAAATTACAAAATTGTTTTTTATCCCACCATTATAAGTTCTCAATCGTGTTGTTCGTCGAAATTTCCAAATTTGAAAACTTTACTAAGATCATAAAAGACTCCGGTTTCCCTCCCAACTAAAGACGCAGCAAGCATTTTTTATTGCAAAATCTTTTTATATTCCCTTCATTTTTATGACGAAAATCGAGCGACAATTCTTTTTATATAGCCTGGTAGCCTGGTCTGGTAAGTATATATAAGAGATCTAAAAGATTAGAAAATTTTATCCAGAAACTCCTAAAACCATAATCGTTTTAACTTTTTCCAATACGACCGAAGAGGCAACCTCCCACCACCAACTCTCCAACTATATTTATACACCGCCGAAGAGGGACGAACTTTGGCTGTTTCGTTAAAACATTATCCAAAACGATTTTCCAACTTGTACAACGCGCTTTTATGGTCTTATTCTCTCTCTATCTATCCTCGTATACGTAAGATTCTTCATCTAAGAAGTTAATCTATCCCCAGCTTTAAACTATGTAAGATTTAGTTTATACAAATTGCCGCTGGCACGGGGTCAAATTCTCCTCCTCTACAACACAAGAGTTTCGGATAATTCCTCCGGACGTAGTATTAAATGTAGATAGTAGAGAGAGGATCCGTCTGTGTCGTGGGCTTCGAAATTTTCTCATTAAAATTCTCGTTTACGGTCGATAAGTTTGGATTCGTTTTAGAATCCGGATTGTTTGTGCAGCTTCCTTTTAATACAATTAATGATTAATGATTAAAATTAATAACATCACAAAATTGTAGTACCGTTTAAGATTTTCCGGATTAAACTAAAACAACTTCCGGTTCGCAATTCAACGTTATCCGGGTGTGAAGGGGGAATAGACTAACATTGTCCTACGCTTCCATAACGCTAGATGAAGTTCTCGTTTCTACTATCTCTACGTGTATACGTGTATGTATCTACGTCGGTAAGGAGGAAATTACTATACCGACTGCTTTATCTTCAAACGCCCCCGACTCCCGAGGTCTTCCAACTTGAACGGTTTGCTAGGCCCTTCGGGGTATAACGAGTAATGAACAATCCTATCTCTTCACCCCTCCGCTAGCTTATATTTGCTCGCTACGTCCGAAATTAGCAACGAATAACAACATGGGTGGAGTTTAGAAGAAGCATTCACAAGATAAAAGCAATAAATTCCTACGTGGGTATTAATTTGTATTGTGTTCAGTTGAGATAAGTTTTATTTTTTCGTATATCTGATTTAGAAAACAAGAATCACAAAATTAAGGCGATTTAAAGAAAGAGAAGGCTATGAAATTTGTTGGGCAAGCCTGTTAAGATCCTGACAGAAGTAACAAGCGAGTGTGTGTGTGTGTGTCATCAGCATAACAATGATGTTAGCAGTATTGGAGACAATAAAATAGAAGAGGGGACTACGAATGGAGCCTTGAGGGACCCCTGCCGTGATGGAAGAATATTAATGGTGAGGACCAACATAGAGAATAGATGAAGATAACAGAGTTTGAGATCGTCAATTCCAATCCCATCCACCTTATATTCAACATGTTGTGGTAATCAATTAGGCTCTGGAGATACCAGGTCACCAGGGATGTGAGGATAATAAGAGTCAAGATTGTTTTGCAAATCGTCTTGGTCCAATGGATCAGAGCTATGAGATCAGAGCTAAAATTGTAATAGCTCTTCTCGTAATTGAGCTAGAGACTTGGGAGTGGTGTTCTTTTCTTCTATTTTTAATTGCCTTTCATTTGATATGCAACACCTAGGGGGTCTTGAGAAAAGATGTTTTCCAAAATTGATACTAAAAAATCTCAAAAAACACTAAGCAGTGTGGAATTTTTCTCAAGACACCCTAGGTGTTACATATCAAATGAAAGGACATTAAAAATAGAACAAAATAACACTATTCCCAAGTCTCTAGCTCAATTAGGAGACGACCTATTACAATTCTAGTAATCAAGTTAAAAAAAATTATTTAAGTATGTTTATTTGATACGCAATGACCCCCGCCCTCCCTCTCCCTCCTCACATAAAAGGCTCAGCTCCAACAGCGGGAGACCGATCATGAATTCTCGAATTGGACCTCAACAAGCAAGATCTTAACACCATCGCGGCCCTCTGAGTCATTATCTTAAGAAGATAGACAAGATGGACAGAGATTTTGAGAGAGAGCCCAACAGAGGTACCACCCCCTTAAACAAATGGATTTAGAACCGGCTGACGTCAGCATCATAATCCCCAAAGATATCTTAAACTTCTTCAGTTTTCAAGAGTTCAGTTTGGAGATCAATTGGGGCTAAAAAATTAAAAGACAATACAAATTATTAGTTGCAGTGAAGAGAGACAGTCAGTGACTAACGAAAACCCACGACTAAAAACAAATTTGTCGTTCTTAAGCTGTATAGGAATGCATTAGTCAGTCGTAGGTGGTCAAAAATGCAACCAAACATGTCCTCAGATATCGCTAAGATATGTTAATTATTAATAAGTACCAACTAGAAAATCTAGCGGGACTGACAATCCGCGAATTGTCCGAGCTAGATCAGTATCTGCAGTCACCAACTCGTTTCTGTCGATATTCCGCTTGGTACTAGTTCTGAACCTGCCCGATAGAGGGAATGAGCTTAAAATTAGTTTTTTCATCCGAAATGTTATAGAATGAAGAAAGTAATGAAGGTAGAGTCTAGTTTTCTAGTCGAAGCGAAGCTGATAATCCCTAGTAGGCTCTTTTATAGCAGCAGTAACCACATGTCTACCTGCATAATAGGCATGATCTAGTATCAGGATTGAGTGATATCTTCTTGTTATCCAATTTTAAAGTTTAGACCGATCAACGATGTCGGATTACCTGTATAGATTCTTACAACTCTCACTAAATGATCTTGTTAATAAATTTTGTCCAAAATATTGCTTCAAGGGTCTAAAAACCAGCACATTTACTGCACGATGACATTAGTTCTTTCTAATAAACGAAGCCAAGACTTATAGTACAAACCAAAAATGCTTGTAATAGGCGCTCATTGCATCGGGCAAAGTTAGAACTATAATCAAGTGGAAAATCGACAAATTCTAAGGTGGTTCGGACAACTCGCGGATTGTCAGGTCCGCTTGATTTTCCGCTTGATACCAGTTCTGACCTTATCTGATAGAAAAAATAAGCTTAGAGTGAGTTTGCGAACCTGCTGATGATAATATAAATACAAGAACCACGCAGACCTGAACACCTTTCCATATAATCCCAAAAGACGAAACAAGGATCTATTTTACAATCCGTACACAATAAGACATCAATTACTCTAACCTATTTACGTTCAGTTTTCCCATTTAATCTGACCTTTCGATTGCAAAACTCACCTGTGGCAAATATAAAATCCACTCCACTCCGGTAAGATCGAGATAGACGATAAAACCGAACTTTACGAGCTGATGTTAATTGCGTTCGAGGTTCGAACCCATTGTGTGTACGTGAAGAGAAGCGTTACTCACCGTCTCACCTACGTATTACATACATACATACACATCCATGGCTCGCTTTGATCGTTATATTTATGCGTGCAATTCTAATTGTATCGTTTTCCTGGTGCTAGCCGCCACCGCTGCTCCAGCGTATATTAATGCATTCGGGGGGGGTGTAAGAACGAAGCGAACGGAATCGAATGGGTGTTGGTTGGTGTTGGTGAGGGGGTTGTTGGATGGCGAAGCTGTCAACACCAACGTCCGATTCGCGTAATTTATCATATTATCGTTCGCCGGTAGGTGTCCGGGTAGTGTATTTCACGACACCCGGTACTGTTTCACTCGTAGAAATTGGAATTAACTTCTAATTACGTAGGCGACGAACGAGATTTAATTAAGAAATACAAGCCGTATGTGGTGCATGCAGCTAGTTGGATAAAGGAAACGACAAGTTATTCTAGTGCTTTCAAGTGTAGAATGTATTATGCATGACATGGTTTGTACGCGGAGAAATAATGTTTATAACGGGGTGTTTTACATTCTACTTACTCACCTTTAGGTATTGGCGTTTTCAGTCGTCAAATAAAGAACCAAATTAATCAGAGATGGCTTACCTGTAACAAAAAAAAGAAAACTTTAGATAAAATATGGTGCATTATCTATAGTAATCAAATTAACTTTTTGATTAACAAGTTTAAGGGTGCAATTCCAACTTTCCTGGGTTTAATTTTCTATTGTTGCAGACTAAATATGACCACCAAACATAGTTTGGAAAAGATTAAGATCAGGTAGAAGCTGATTAAAAGAATTTTTGGGTCACCCTCAGTAGTAAAAAAAGGAAACTCAACTGAAATTTTTCAGGTATAGTGTGGCATTTTAGAGTTTGAAGTACTTGGTCGATAATCGAATGACGCTTTCACTCCACTGTTCCATAAAGATGAAGTTCTCTAAAGACTGTCTTTAGAGAACTTCTGAAGAAGCAGACAACGACCACGGCAGCACCCGAAATATACATCTTCATACTTGGTCGATGTTTTTTAATGATCAGACTGTAGAAAACATTCGAAGTCATTTGGATCTGGAGACAGTCCGTGACTATAGGACTGGTGGTGTCGCAAGTCTCTTCCGACATACACGGCAAAATGGTAAATTTTAGTGAAGAAGAAGTTTTTTGTCTTCAACTCCTATTTTGGTCATCATGGTCTCGGTCTTCGGCGCAAACCGCTACCCTAACTGGAAATCTCTAACTAGATATTTTGAAGAGTTTTGTTGCAGATAACCTTCCCATCCGAGATAACTTGTTAATTCAACAAGATGGTGCACCATCTATCTAGGCCCTTGAGCTTAATGATACCATCCCTATTGAAAAAAAAATTTCCAGTTGAGAAGTACACTGTCCTCCATAAAATCCAGTAACTTATTGGAAATTTGAGTACCCTCGAAGGCTCCAGTAGATCCTTTCCGAAACGTTTCTGTCTTAGAGTGTAATCGTAAAGGATTCTTTGCGATTCCACATGCGGGCTCTGGTCCTATGAAGTGTTTCCTAGAACCCTCCTTGGCTAGTTCATTTTATTATGATTGACTCTTAAGGTATCCTCATGTTCGCGCACCCAGATCAAAAATACCTTGTTGTCTTGTGCCAGTGTATTGAGGTGCTGTTTACAATTTTTAACCAGTTTTGACCTTGTAAGAGGATTCATAACTGCCTTGATAGTTGCTTGACTATCAGTCATTATGTTAATTTTTCTTCCATCCTCCCTTAACAATCTGTTCTGCGCAGACTGCATGGTGCACCACCACATCATTCCTTAAAATTCTAACATTGCCTGGAGGAAAAATTTAATAGATGCTGGATTGGTCTAATGACGAATTGTCTAGTTATGGTAAACTTATGATTGGTGGTCTGTTTCAATGCAGACTATAGAACGCATCTTTCTAATGGATAACACTGAAAAAATATAACAGAACAATGCAATATCACACAGAAAAAAATATAGAGCATGATATTTCCTACAAAAAAGTTCCTTCGAGAGTATTATTTTAACAGTTATAGTTTTAAACTTGTGCCTCTTTAATTAAAGGCAAAGTAATGCAAAAGTACTGTTGTCACACCTTTCTAAACTATTGTCCAATTAAACTGTTGTCCATTTAAGCAAACTAGTCTTTTTCAGTGCATTTGAGCAAAGAGCAACAGTCGGTTTTGTTGTCTAGTAGGTCTTTTATTTTTATGGAGTTTGTGTGTGTAGTTAAAACATGTTCAATGGCATCGTTATAGTAGCCATCACGTAGCTTATAATGCTAAACTGTTAATCACTTTGCCCCAAAAGTATCACTGTGTTCTCGAAGAATTAAATCCCAAAGCCTGCTATCGAACCAAATAGCTTCCTTTTTGCTTACGAAGTTTTAGAAAACTGCTAGCTGAGCTAGCTGATTTAGTTATTTTTTCATTCTTATTCGGCTAATTTTTAATCTTGAATAAAATTCTTAGGAGTCTTCATACGCTGAAATTTTCCGTCCTCTAAAAGGTAAAGAGGTGGTCAATGCAAACCTATGATGTTCCAGATCAACCAGATCAAAACCATGCAAGCTATTTTCAGGACCAGGTAAGTTATTTTTGACCTGGTTCTGAAATCAGCTTAACTAGTTCTGATCTGGACCTATAGCGTGTCCATGTCGAGTGGGTGAATCTAAGTTCCATACCATCTTCTTACGAATAGGGCCTCTAACCTGTTGTTAGCACATAAAATAACCATTTTGGGTTAAAATGTTTTTTATCCAAGAGTATGTTGTCTATGATAAACTGCTTTGATGGGTCTACTAGCATCTACATCACTTTAGAGCCAAATAACATAAGTTTGTTTTGATCGATCCAGGCCAGTTTGTTGCCGGATCATTTGACATGTTCCTGAGCAAACATCAGACGAGACCAACTGCAACTATTGCATCCCTCCATTACCTACAATGTTTCTGTGGCATTTTATAGTGTGTTGATTCGATTTTCTGCAGGCAAATTTAGGAACCTCATGTATGTACATATGTATATACATATATGTGTAATAAAACAAGTGGAGAAAAGGAAAAGTTCTTCGCTGAAACATCCATCGATATATCTTTCAAAATGCCTACGACAGCAATATTTGAAATAAGACCAATAAAACTAGCAATAAAACCTCAGGCTTTATTCACGAGATCCTAAACTATGGCTACAGCAATAAAAATTGTTTACAATAGCGAAAAAAATCCGGGTATAAAGGAACAGGACCTGAGGGATAATTCACTACGGTTATAAACATAAAATAAGTAATGATGTATTGCAAAAGAAAAGAAAAGAAAAACAATAACAACGAGAAGGAAAAGAATAGGAGAGATGGAGGTACAACATGAATTTTCAATGCGGGAGAATATGAAGGTGAAACAGACACTGAAGGGGGTCGCTTCATTTATTTCCGTGATGCAACATTAAACAAACGCTACGGATCTCCTCTCGATTTGATTTATGAAAGGTAATGCAAATGAAATTAAACGCAAAAGCGAAACGAGGTGTACAAAAAGAATCATATTTTTCCAATATACGAGCTTAACGAGTTGTTAACGAACGTAATCATATATCGATCAGGGAAGAGAATATATTACAGCAACACGAACGAATATTAAGGTTATTTCTTCTTTCTTGTATGCGTAGAGGGGAAAAAAATGAAAGTAATATTGTGCCGGCAGCAATTTAAGAAGCGAAACGATCATCCGTTGGAACTGTATAGGGAAAAGATAAATAAAAATTACGAATAAAATCCTATTGCCTATGGCCTGATATATCACGAAAACCGTAAATTCCATTAAATTTATTTTTTATGTACTGCTTACGTTGCGGGAGGTAGCGTTTTACGATCCACCGGGGATATATAAAATTCTTAATACGGTCATCATCTTTAGTGTAGTAGTAAAAAAAAGAACGGAGAGCAGAAACAACGACATAATTCTAATTCTGAATTGCGAAGCAAAAACTTGAGCACAACTGAATCTTCGGCATTGGATTTAACCTACATATATGTATTAGTAGAATTCTCCACCTTAATGGCAAAAAACAGATGTTTTTGCGTTAAGATTGAACAAGCTTTGAGTTCTGCAGCGCTCATGTGTATACGGCCAGTCCTGTACAACATCTTCCTCTACAACCTCCCAGACATTCCAGCACCAACACCCTAGTTTAGGTCGATGATACGCACACGAAACCTCACCTCCAAGGACACCGACTCGTATCAACACCAAAAATTCTGTCAAAAAGGCAACTGCAGCAATACCATCCTAGCAAGCTCCCAAAGCGACTCTCGCTACGAAAACACTGATCAACATCTCAATAATAAGCTCCCATATAGATAGGTGTCATTGGACAAGACTCCAACCGATGCTGGGAGCACTGCTGCCAAGCACATTTGTTAGGTAAGCTTATTTTGCCTATTTTAAAGTTAAAATTGGTGATCAAGATAAATCATGGGCCCCTCACAAAGTGTGCAAGCAGTGTGTCGAGAGTTAACCGATGTGGACGAAGGAACCACGTGATAAATTTCAATTTAGTATACCAATGATTTGGCGAAAGCCCAGAAATGACTTAAGTGATTTACTTTTGAGTTACTTTTGTATAGTAAAAACGTCAGGATATAACAAGAAAAACAAATGTAAAATAGAGTATCCTAGTTCACCACCTAGTGCCTCATTCAGCTGAAATCCCGGTGCCAGTTTTTAAAGAATCACCCTCTTTGGAAATACACGACTACGAGTCTGGTGAACATCGAAGTGACTCCTACGACGAAGATTTTGAAATTGAAGATGATTCCGTTCGTAAGAGATTTGACCGGCTTGAGTTGAATGATTTGGCACAAGATTTGGGACTATCCAAAAAAGCTTCAAAGCTGTTAGCATCAACACTGCACGAGAAAAATTTGAAGAATCCTATTTTCGATCAAGAGAAAGCTCGTTTCTGCAATACTTTCGAAGTGTTGGTGGATTTGTGTATTGCCATAACGTACGTGGTTTAATAGAAGATTTGGGAATTTCAGCCTATAACGCAATCGAATGGCGATTGTTCATCGATAGCTCAAAGAAGAGCTTGAAGTGTGTCCTCCTCCACAATAGAAATTTATTTGGTTCAGTCCCAATAGGCCATTCAGTTTGTTTGCGTGAAGAATATGAAGACATAAAGAGAGTCATTGATGTGTTGCAATATCACATGCACAAGTGGATCATCTGTGTTGACCTTAAAATGGTCTACCTCCTCCTTGGCCAGCAGGGCGGATACACCAATCCCTGTTTTTTTTTTTAGTATATGGGACAGCAGAGCTCGTGAGAGGCATTGGGTGCAGTCGAATTGACCGCCAAGATCTGACCTGAAACCTGGTGATCTCTACATCAGCCCCTTGTCGACAGAAAAAAAAACACTATATTTCCACCTGTGCATATAAAACTGGGTCTCATGAAACAATCTGTTAAAGCTTTGCCAACTGAAGGAGACTCATTTCGGCATTTCCTAGCCTGTCATTTGAAAAGATAAAGGCCGGTGTGTTTGATGGTCCACAGATTCGACAGCTTGTAAAAGATGAACATTTTATGCTTGGTTAGTATTCAAAAACATTGTCAAAGACTTTCTTAGAAATACACGAGCACAGAATTGCAACATGAGCATCAAATTGCATTTCTTAAATAGCCATCTTGCTAACTTCCCGAAAAATCTTGGTGCAGTTAGTGATGAGCAGGGTGAGCACAAAAGTGCAGGCCAAAAAGTGACGTGAGATGTCAGCGAAGTCAAACATGATAAGTGTTTTAACGTTGCCATGATTATGCGATCCTTTCTGTGTTCCGATTTTACCCTTATGTAAAGCAATTTTAGGGAAACTCATAGATCATCTGACTTTTTTTGGTTTAATCTAGCCGGCCATTTAAAAGACCCCTTTAATTTAACCAGAACTACAACCAACACAACATAGTCAACTTTATTTATACTACAAGCCTACAGTTTTACCCGGATTGTTCCGGACGAATGATCCACTACTACACACACACACATCCAAAAGAGAGGCGGCGGCCGTATAACACGAGTCCGGGAGGGGGTTGGGGAGGGGGGACGGTAACGTTTCGAGCTGGTTGCTGTTGGCGGATCCGGACCGTTCGAGTAATTAACGGGTCCCCTGTCAGAACTAATGAGACAAAGAGATTAACAAATGTCGCCCGTTTCGCCCGTTGCCGGCGGCACAGTTGTAATTGATGAATATTTCAGCGGCGGCACTTCTTGACATTTAAGTGACATTAAATTATCAGAATGCATCATCGCAGTTAGTTTTAGATGCATTATAATTGCTGCCGTGGAGCAATTAAACCCCGGCCGACTAAAGTTCTAGTTTTAGTCGTCTGTACCCCAATCCCTCATAAATTATTATCTGAAATGCTGACCTTAATAGCTTGGGGAAGAATGGTGACTCGAGAGGTGTAGCGGAAACGTCGATAATTCTGTCCTATTCTTCTAGCCGCAACTGTATATACATATACGTAATAGAAAATGTAGCGAATAGCATCGTAAAAGTAACGATTCCAACTCAACACGATTGTATTTCTGTCGAGTAGCGTGGTGGGCCCGGAGGCCGTAAAAGCAGCCGTCTAAACGTACAACATCGTAAATACCAATTAAAACAACATTTGCATTAAAAACTAGAGTCCGGTAGAGAGCTCGACTGGAAGAAAGGAAAATTCTCAACGTTAAAAGGGAGAAAAAAAGAATGTTTTTTTTTTTTTTCGCCCACTAGTATAGCATTGTCAAGAGTAGCTTGTTAGGCAATAGGGTCGCTTTCGACGTCGGGTGTGTATTACCAGAGGTGTTAGTTTAAGTGTTTTATGTGACAAGTATATTGTACTAGCTTTACGGTATTTTCGCGAGTAATTAAGATATAAATCAAATAGCTTAGAGCCGAACTGTGGAAATATTAAATTCGAAAGAGGTCGGGGGAAAAAAAAGAACAACGTTGTTAGTGTACTGCGTTAATTGCTTTATTTCATTCGTCGTGCATGTTATTAAAGGTGAAACTTTTAAGGTAGTTTAAAATACATTTATTTCTTTTATATGTTTTTAACATTTTCGTACGTAGGTCGATCGGAATCCAATTCTACGAGGAAAACGTCACCGCCCTCTCGTCCGCTCCTATCGTTCCGTCACAACGATAGTCAGCCGTTTAATCACTGCGACTGTCAACCCAGTTCATCATATCAAGTACTTATTAAGTATGCATTCCTCAAACTATGTAGGAAAGATTTTACTTGAAAGTATTGGAACAGAAATGGTGTCCAAAATTTCATTTTTCTTTTCCTGAACTTGAACCATTATGTTGTCTTCTCTACATGACCAAGCCCACTCTCCCATTGTCAAGCATAAGATCAAAAATACGCACCCTATCATGGTTTGGGCTGAAATTTGAATGAATGACAAGAAACTATCTGAAAAGCTAACCTAAAAGTATTAATATCTACATAGATGCAAGAGCAGCGAAAGGAGACCGTCAAAGTCCTGTGAAATATATTGCCAATATGACACAAACATTGAATTAAAACAGCAGGAGAGGAGTGCCCAGTTTGTCAAGGTCTGCAAGCTTCAATAAAAATAATATTGACCAATTACATAACCAACAGATGTTCATAACCGGCCAAACCAAAAACTGGAATTAATCAACATGGCTCTAGTCATTTCTCTGTTAATGATGTTGAATCGTGATTGCAGTAAGATGCTTACCGAGTTACCGAATTACAAGATATAATTGATCGATTAAATGAAGATGCAAACTCCTCTGACATAAATAGTTTAGATCATCCAGAATAGTCCCCTAGCTTCGAAGAACTAGAACAAATTGAATTATCAGATGTAAAAAATGGTAACTAATCAAATGTCCAACCAGCTGGTCCAAGAACAAACACTCCAAGAGACACAATAACATGGAAAAAGAAGAATCTAGTTTCGAATGAGGCTCAGTAGGTATGGGGGCATCTTTGGGCACCCCCCATCACTCCTACTTTCGCTAGGTAGCGGTGACCTGTCCCAAAACTCTCCTCTCCCCCACGTCTTGATTTTCAAACGCGGCCGGCGCGGAGTTTGAAATACAGGCATGGGGTGGGAAGAATTTGAAATTACCACCGTGGGGTGAGGCAGGGGCGTATTAGCGTACGTGACTCGAAATTAACGTCCTTTTGGTTATAGTTGTTACGGTTAAGGAGTTGAGGGCGCACCAGTAGGATCAGTGTATGACCTTGATTGTGGCTAACTAACTTTTAGGAGAAATGAAATAGGGAGATCGCTAATTCCAAAAGTCAGTACTACTTCCTGAGGCGAATTCTCACATACGGTGCACTGTCTTGGTCCTGTGTCGCGATGTCGCATCTAAAGCGTCTCGAAGCCCAACAAAACAGGACATTGCGCATGATTACCGGTACCCCTTGGTACGTCCGGATATACCCTGCATCTGTCGACGAAAACCGTCGAACCCTCAACAGCTGAATTAGATCCGGACCACCGCACCCCGCTCCTCCCTTCCCCGAGTTGTGGTGAAAAGAGCCCAAGATGTGATTGCACAGGAAGCAGTAAATAAACTTCAAGGATAACACTTCAACTTCGAGTATAACAGTAAGGACTACCTCATGATGATTAGAGAGCTTAGGAGTAACCAACTCAGCTCTGGTAGAGAGAGCACGACCATCGAGGAAAAATGAAAGAATCTCGTTGCAGTATCGCTCGAAACTCCACTTCCAGTTAATGAACAACTCCGAGGAATGGTAGAAAAGACAAAGACAGGCTAAGAAATTCCTAGGGGAACAGAGGCCTGAGTTTATTAAAAATCTACTGAGTAAAGACAGGAAGACTGTCAAAATGATAGTAGTTCTGATGGCCGGTCACTGCAGACTGAATAGGCGTATATTTAGCATTGGCCTGGCAGATAATGCTCTCTTCAGATTCTATCAAGAGGAAGAAGAAACTCCAGTTCATGTTTTGTGCCACTGCGACGGCCTAGCGAGGACAAGGTTTCTAGCAATGGGCGTAGAGAACCCCACAGCTAAAGAGCCGCTCTCAAAAATGATAGGGCTAATTAAGAAGGCGAAACTGATCTAGAATTGAACTAGATCTGTAAAGGTTGCGGTGAAACAGCCTTGCATGCTACCCCATTCCTAACCTAACCTAATGAACAACTGAGGGTTTTTATGCATTGTGGTCTATTCGGGTCAAGAAATCGTTGACGGGGAAAAGTTAGATGCAGATTAAACAGATCTAGGAGCTGCTGCTAACATAGTGGTTCGATTATCATTTTTTAAATGATCTCATGAGATCATTTAAAAAAATGATTCAAGAAGGCCTTGGATAGCGCTTCACATTTGGCAGCATTGATATTTAGTAATTAATTTAATGACAGTAGAATTTATAAATGTCACTTCAATTAATGTCCCTCATGGCTTTCTCTGAATCATTTTTTAAATGATCTCATGGTAAAAGATATTAAGAAGGATCCGTGAGGTACCTCATATGAGTGTGTAGGGAATCTTGCTGGCATAGATATCTGTTCATTAGTTTGAAAAGACAACAAAATTCTCATTCTTCTATTAACCTTTGATTTTAGAAGAATTACCATTACCCAGCATAAGCAGATACGATAAAAGAAAGCAAATCTATTGGTGAAATTAAATCGTATCTTTGTTTTAAAATAATACAACCGTCATATGAGTGGCGTGGAGTTATTGGATGCCTTTGTGAATGTTAATGGTCTTCAACAATTTAAATTAAGAAACTGTCACACCTCCAGCCTTGGTAGAAACATCTGGTGATATCAAGCAGTTCCTTTGTAGCAACAATGTTTACCTTGAAGCTGTCAAACTTCAAATCGCTGCAAAATTTTTGACAACACAAGGAAGATCTACAAAAATTATTCATGAAAGAATGTTGGCTGAATACTCGCAGGGAAGATGGGTGAGTGGAGAGGGAGGAGAGAGGGAGGGGGTGGAATGATTGCCCTTCTAACTCGACTATCTGCAAGTGGTCAAAATCGTTTAAACATGATCGAGAGTCACTGGACGATGATCTCCGTCTAGATCGGCCTGTTGACGTGATCACCTCCGATGTTGTTGAAAAAAAAAACCAAACGGCAATATTTTGGAATGACAAAAGTTAGTACCAGATGGATTCCCCGAATGCTTTCACCATTCCCCATGCGTTTGCAAATGAAGAGGTGCACTTTGTGGAGACGAACCAGGTTTAATTATCAATCGACTTGTCAATGCAGATGAGACGTGCTGTGGTCCATCATTTTGATCAAAATAAGACTCAACCCGGTGGCATATTAAGGATTCTAGCCCTCCCAAAATGTTCAAAGTCGCCTCTTGGGCAGGAAAAATAATGGTAACGATTTTTTGGGATTGTTGCTTCTATTTTACAGTCCAGATCTCGGTCAGTGCGACTCTTTTTTGTTTCCTAGTCTCAAAATAACTCTAAGGGGAAGAAAATTTATTCACGATGTCAAACTTATAGCTGCTGTTGAAAGGTATTAAGCTGAGTGATTGAGGTTTAACAGGTTTAGTAACTTTTGTAGGTAGAAAAAGCTCATCCTCAGGTTGTGATTTAGACTTAACTCAATTGTTTGTAGTGTATAATCGATTTCTCTCTTAACTAAACATAAAACAATTATTTTAAATTTCTTGTTAACCATATGAAACACACGTTACGAGCTAATCGAACCTAATCGAAGCTAAAGACGGCTTTTAATTCACTCAACAACGCTATACGATCCCGACCATCAATTAGATTATCCACAACGACACAGTGTTTAATAAATTATTCTTCGATTCGACGATAATAACAAACTTCCATTAGGTACTACTACTACTACTCCTACATCGCTAACGGTTAAGTAATTGACACACGACCAGCTCCACGGCCCAACCACAGCGCCACAACCACAGTTAAACCAACCAGCTTTCTCCACCTTCATCGTAATAAGTAATCAATTATTGACACAAGCGGATATTAATTCTGAGAGTGAATTGATTGCAACGTCCACAATGTAATTCGGTACTGGTAGGATCGCCTATGATACATGGCTGACAGTTCTATTTGTTCAAGATTCCCCAGCGTTTACACAGTTTAAACACAACGGTGGTGGTGGTGGTGGTGGTGATGTACGCTGCGCCGTGAGTGGTGAGTAATGCCATCTATGTATACAGTTTGAGGATCTCGTTCGCTCTTAGTTCTCTTAGCACAATCCAAAGCATCCAGGACTATTAAATTACATTATGGATGGGTGTTGTTCCGAGTTCCAATTCTGCCTGGGGGATGATGTGATGTGAGTAACGAAGAGACATAATCAATCGACCGACAGAGATGTGAGATTTTAACTCGGAACGTTTGTAGAATGAATAGGGTAGTTACGGAAGTATAAAGAAATACAACTCGGATAGTTAGATGGAAAGGTACGATTTGTTTTCGTCTTACAGTTAAAAGGATGTTGTACAAATACTGCAGAATGAGATTTCCGTTTCTAGGTTACCACCGCGATCGAATAATAGTGCGAAAATAAATCAGAGTTTCTTTTGTTCCTGCTTAAAGTATGAGAGGAAGCCAAAGTTTTTCTTGTTATAGGTTCGTCGTAAAAGATGACGATATTAAACCCCGTCGAGTTGAATTGGAACCAATAACTGAAACACTGGGTACTTCACGTTTATTCTCGTTGATTTGTTGAATTTAGTTTTGGATGGACCTCCCTAATTTAGTTTTGTTTTTCTCTCGGAGTTCTCTGCTGTTTTTTTTTCTGTTATAATTTCCTCTGGTTCTATTTTCGATCTAGGGATTAGAACTTGTTCCAAAAAGTTAAAAAAAACGAGTGATATTCCATAGAACAACAACAACAGTACAGGGAATGTGCTGGAAACACCTAATTTCAACGGTATCGACTCCTTTACAACTTCGGAATCAACTTTGTACGAGCAGGTCAGGTTTACAAGGGCAATAGAGGCGAGAGTAAAATGGGGGTTCACAATTTATAAGCGGGGGTCCACGAAAATTTATTTGGTTTCGATAGTGAAGAACTAAAATGTTGGGTTGTTACTTAACTAAAACTACTGACAACAAGTGGTTCGTCAATATCTCTCAAGATAACTTTTCCGAAAACAAAGAATTTCTTGTCTGTCTTTGGGTCACAAATTTAGTTTACATATCTCTGTTAAAGATATAAACCTATTTAAATATCTTTCAGAACTAGAACATATTCTTTTTAGTGTCCCTGATTCAAGGAGAGGCAGAATCCGGGCTAAAGCCACGCACTTAGTTACCCATAACCCAATTTTTTAATCCTCATTCCATCAACACACCAATCGAAAAACAAATTAATGCGTTTTTGAAACAGAATCCTAATATTTTTATCACTAGAGCTGACAAAGATAACACCACTGTAGCTATTGACAGGGATTCTTATCACTACAAGTCTCTTGAACTTCTCTCTGACCTTACTACTTACAAGGTTCTGCCAAAAGATCCGACTCTCAAAATAGAGAGAAGTAACAACTTTTTAATTAACCAGCTCGAGACTAAAGAGCATGTTATCGACGAAGAGGCCAAAGACCTCAAAACATATAATTAATATCTTGTACTAATGGCCCCACTAAAAGTCTTGGGAAATACATCGCCAAAATAATTGACATGGCTCAGACAACTCAACAACTTTCAACTGCCACCTGGCTTTGTATTGGCTTCTTTCGATGCTGTCTCGTTATTCACTAATATACCTCTAGACCTAATCAATAACTGGGCCTTTTCGTCTTGCCTAAGATTTTTGTATCAAAGCGTTAATACTATTTTAGTTACCAGTACTCCATTACTGTCTTCCAAATAATTAATTAATCCTATTCTGTTAAAATAGCCATATTAAGTTAAGTAAGACCGCTTTATGATTACTAAAATAATTTTTTTAAAATTTAAAGGTAGGTAACTGATACGAAACATGGTTGAATCTAAGAATAAATGTCGACAGTACAGTGTTGATTATCTAAAATTTGATTTTCTTTCATCAAAGGCAGATAAGTGATTGCTCATATGCCTTTTATGCCAACAAAGTTTTGAGGAATGACTCTATGAAACCATCCAATCTCGAAGATCATCTAAGAAGGTGTCATCCTGATAAAATAGGTAAAGATGGTATTTTCAAACATTGAAGGAGAAATATGAAACAGTTAATTTTAGCTGCCGTTGAAGAGATTTTAAAAACTATTCTGCACAAATCTCCATTTGACATACATACTCAAACGAATTCCTTTGAGTAACAACACTGTACAAAGACGTATTGATGAAATGAGCTCTGATATTGCATCTGCAAACTATTCATTTTTCTATTCAACTGGACGAGTCAACTTTACCTGGTAATGAAGCATTATTATTGGCGTATGTTCGATTTGTTATGGATGAAGAAATTCATGAAGAGCTACTATTCGCGATAACTTTGAGTGAGGAAACCTGATCAACTTGAAAGGAGACATCGCGTATTTGACAGATTTGTTCCAAAAATTTAATCACATTAACTTACAATTACAATTTAATAAAAACAAAGAGTGTAGTTTCAGCTTTGCTTGGAAAATTGAAATTTATGATACTGAAAAAAACTGAAAAAAAATTATTCAAACTTGTCACAGGTAGAATGCCTTGATGAGCATATTCAGACATACCAACATCATCATAAATCATCATCATGGATCATAAATCCATTTGGTAAAACGGCAGAATGAGATATTACAAGAGGAGCTACTCGAGCTTAGCACTAATGAGGAACTGAAGGAAAAATATAAAAGAGGTTCTAAAATTATTTTCAACTATACAGAGTGTTGTGTAAATGAATGACGATACAAACTTGTTTTTTTTAATGGAACACCCCATATATTTTAGCATATTTTAATGCTACTCTTAAAAATAAAGACATTGATATCAACATGTGTAGGTGTATGTCTTACCGCTGTCGTTTTATTTGCAATTTTGTGTCTCAAATGTCCAACTTTATGACTTTTTAACTGTTCATTTTATTTATTTTTAAATAACTGAAATTGCAGCAATAACAAACGCAAAATTAACATTTACGCCATTTTATTAAGTAGAACACTCTGTATATTTTTCTTCTAAAGTAAAGTATTTTTTATACGCTTTTTAATATATCATGTTTTTCCTATTTACACTTAGTAGTTTATGACTTATTAACTGTTATTATTAATAGATTAAAAATTTAAACGAAAAAAGTCGTAGTCAATGAAAATCTGCATTTTATATCTGTCATTAGCTACGTTGCATTTACAAAATAACGCTGATATTTGCATTTCAAAAATTAAAAGAACGTTCTGAAGCAATATTGGTTATTCGAAAAATGAAATTGAATTAAGAAAGGTTACTAATAAGGAAAATGAATTAAATATTTTGCTATCGTTGGAAGAAAATCCTCAAGTAAGTCCTTAAGTAAATCCTTAAGTAAGCAAAAGTAGTATCAAATGATATCGAAGGCTTCCACGGTCTGAGTCTCTGTTATGAGGGCTTCCGGGTTTTGACCGCGTCATAGTAAAGTACATATATACAATACAAAATAAAATAAAAACAAAATGAAAATGAAAAAATACAAATATATATACAGGGTCCGGCAACGAAGCGGGGACGGAAGATACACGCTTATTTGAAAGTTTGTCAAATATTTAGTCGTCGGATATTCTTCCGCACCATCAAGTGCACGTTTTAAAAATATTTTGTTTTATACAGGGTGTTCCAGATGGAAATGCCAGACTAAAGTTGCATTTTTTTAAATGGAACACCCTGTATATTAATAGAGAAAATGATCCGCGGTTGAAAGCTGGTTACAACGATATAATGTTGTATAGGCCTAAAGTTGATAGTTTTGGGGTAAACAATGATTTTACTTGATAAATTGATACATTTCAGTAGGCTATTCTGCATAGGGAAAAACAAAAGATTCGAAACCAACAGAGTAGAATATTTTTTACTAGTATGGACTGTCGTTACTATGTGAAATAAATTCTGCAGCTGCTCCCTTTATACAGGGTGTTCACAATTTTGCAAAATCGAAGAAATCTCGAAATTTTTAAATGGAACACCCTGTATATTTTTAGCTCATTGGAAAGCCATTTTACTACGCTTTCTATTGATATGTCATTTGATGCACCTATGATAGATCATTTCCTAATTATTTCTTCTTAAAGTTAAATTAATGAGACATGCTTGTATTTTTAGTAGCTAATTTGCACTTCAAACCTACTGTAAGATTGGATATTCAACAAATAATCCATAAATGGTCTATAACAAGAAGAAACTCCATTTAGTATGAGAAACAATTGATTTTCACTCAGCGGTGAAAGCAAACATTAAATTAATATAAAGTAATATAGCATTTTCAATAGATTCACTGCTGATCAAGTTATCTGGTATTTTAAGCTTGCTTTTCATAGAAGTGCAAGAAATTTTTTAAATATCTGGTGTGAAGAACGATGGATTGGTCGAGAGGGTCCTATAGCTTGGCCTTCAAGATCTCCTGATTTAACTCCTATTCATTTATTTCTTTGGGGACATGTTAAAGAACAGATTTATCGAAACATTCCAACCGCACCTAATGACATGAAACAACGTATAAGAGCCATTTTTGAAAATATTGGATAGCAAATGCTTACTGATTTTTGAGCATCTGCTATAAATATATTATACTTTTGCATTTTATTTATTTATTTATTTAAGACTTTGCATTAATCTAATAAATATTATTATTATATTATATATATATATTAAAAAGCTTATAAAAAATACTTTGCTTTAGAAGAAAAATATACAGAGTGTTCTATTTAAAAAAAAACAGCGTAAATGTAAATTTTGCGTTTGTTATTGCTGCAATTTCAGTTATTTAAAAATAAATAAAATGGTTATAGATTATTAAACTTGACGAAAGTGGAAAACCTCTTGTCTAAACAGATCTCAAAAATTCTTCCCTCGCATGATCTGGACACCCTGTATATAATCATTAATAGTGTAATAATTACATATTTGAATAAATACAACACAAGAAAATATACTATTTTCTTTTTATTTTTACCACTCCGAATGGGGAGTTTTGTAAATAAAATAAATGATAATTGATTGATTAATCAATCAATTCTCACTCTTTTTTTTTTCGAAAACTGTTAATTCATGGTTGGAACTCAAGCCTCAGGGCAAATTTCCATAGTTAGATCTAATCTTCACATTTTATTGTTGAGTTTTGGGAATATGGTAGAAATGTAGCTGCAGGGGGTCCACCGGAATCAGTAAAATTTTTAAAGTCGTCTATGAGAAAAACAAGTTTAGAAGAAAAAAATTGATGGCTGAAGATTCACGGACATCATTGTAACTGCAGGAACATAACCGAAATGTACCGTGCACACGATAAATGTTAATTGGAAACATCGTATAAACGTACACACCACCGTATAATTTACGGTCGTACACTGCGACAAATATAATGGGATGCCGCTGCTGCTGCAGCAGTCCTTCCACTACACATAGGGTGGCTGGACGTCCGAGCATAGCCAGAACGACATGAGAATGCAGTGATATCGATTAAGCCATGATAATAAAGATTACACTCGTCGACTGTGTCATCGTACACAACTCCGGTACTAGCAACTAGTGCTAAACAAATAATTATTCGCTTCGAGATCTCGCATGGAGATGGTTTTCATAGTGGTGGTGCGGGTAGTGGAAATTGCTCCAGCTCCAAGCACATACTATAGAGTAAAATAGAGCCCCTGTATGATGTGATTAGGTCGTCGGATGTTGTTTGCTCTTGTCCGCTGCAGCGATAGCTAACGCAAATAAATGTTAACTGTAATGTTTATTGCCGAAATATTGGGTGTAAGTTATTGGAATTCGTGTTCTGCGCGGAAATGTTTTTGAGAACTGCGTAAACATGATCATTAGTTCGATGCTTCGTCGAAGTTTTTAATGGTGTTTTCGTGTAAAACTGTGTCGCAAATTAATATAAACTAGTCGGGGGTTGACTAGTAATGTCTCGTCGATGTTAAATAGTTCTTTCAATTTTAATTAAATTGTAGTGTGGATACCTGAAAATATTGATTATTATCCCGATGAAGACAAAACCTATTACGAGTCCAATCTAGAGTGAGTCCAGTTTCAATATCCATGATCAAGATGTCAAAATACTTCTTAACAGCAATTTTGTTAAGACCACTTGATCTACCACCACCAGCCATCGTGGTCCCTGTATTAAAATTATGAAAAAGTTGAGTAGATGGTTATAGATTTCCTGTTCTTGTTTCCTAGAAGACAAGTTTGAAACCACTAAATACCTTTTCGTTGTCTGCAACATGTTTAACACTTTCCTCTTGAAAATATTTCTTGTAATATCATAGGTGGCAGCAGCAGCTAATAAAGTCATAATACCACCCTTCACTCCCTCTATCGCAGCATCCCATAATTACTTTGTGTATGTTAAACCATGATGATGACCAGCAAGTTCTTATACAAGGTTGATTCTGAGACTATAAAGGAGACGATCCTGTCAAAACGAGGTCTTCAACACATTCCTCGTACAGCCGTTCGCATTGGCAACACTATCTGTGGATATATTGGTGTCGCTTTAAGCTCCGTCAAATACTTCTTCTCCGATGGACTAATACAGAATATTTTTGAAAAATCAAACTCCCTATTGCGATAAAGATAGAGGAATTGCAGTTTTGGAATTGAATTCTAATGTTGGCATCCCTGTTTGAAATCTTTGTTGGAACTATTGCAAAGTTATCTCTCAAAAGGAAAAACATGTTGGCACTGGAATGACAACTTGATTCGAACAAGGATATCTTAGGTCACTCGTAAAAGGATGCCCATGTAAAGGCTAAATCATTGATTAGCTAGGTTATTGGCTAGATACCTGATGTGATTGGAGACTAGAGAGACAATGGAAGCGTTATTTCTAGACGCAGTCAGGACATCCGACATTGTTGACAATCTTAGTTTTCAATACGATCTTGGCTGGACTGAATCCAAGCATTATAAGAATAATCAACTCCTGTTTACCTAATAGATCGTTTATTGTTCGGCAAAACGACGAACTGTCACTAATTAGGTATAGAATCCCAGAAATATTCATATTATATTTGTCGGTTATCTACAATTCGGTATCTGGGTATAAGCCTGGACTCCCTTCTCACTTCGTGTCAACCTCTGGAACAAATAAATTTTAAAGAAGTTCGCCACCGTCAAGAAGTTGGTGTGTTCACTGTTGTGCAGGAATCGTCTTCTCCCTCTGAAGGTTAAAATATTAATTTCCAAAATATTTCTTCATGTATCACATTATGAAATAATAATACCCTCTGATAAATCAGTCACGCCCAGCTCAAGGACACTAATCATACTCGTAGAGGGTGGTCAACCTTACTCTTGTCTAATAAAAATTCAAGCAATAACGTGAGGGGCTTATCTTGGGACTGTGTAATATGCAGTCAATTATGTTGACAAGACAAAATTTAATATTCAACGTCTACCTCACGGTCGTAATCGATGAGAGAAGGACTATCGAGCTCAAGATGGAAATGGCCACAAAAAGAAAATCAGAAATGAAGACAGTTGCCCTTACCAGACCGATGCCAAATATATTATTAATAGGCCCAAAAGCAGCAAGGAAGACATACTATGCAGTGCAGCACACAACATGGCCCTTTAGCGCTTTAGGAGATAGATGGAAAGGATGCAACAAAATATTTTGATATGGGTAGCTTGGGTCGCTTGCAGGGCTACAAGTCATTACTGGCACAACACTCATAGACCCTATGGCACACGAACCAGCACAAGAAGGAGAAACGAAGGGCCAAGGAAAACTCTTAGACAGAGTAGTAAAATAGATGGGACGATGAGATGGACCAATTGCAATTGGGCAATTGGAGAACTGCAAGCACCCCAACGTGAACTATTGTTTAGCACAAGTACTAATAGCATTCAGTTCTTTCCCTATGCAAAAAGGGTTGGAAAGAATGGGGACAATATTCTTCTATTGTGGCCAGATAGACACTGCAGAGGATACCATCTTCGTCTGTGACAGTTGGAATGAAGCCAGAAGACCTGCTGTGTTAAAGACTGGATGTCAAATATCCGCCGAACACTAATCAGGCTAATGACGCAGTTTGCGGAGAACTGGCAAACTATACAAAGGAGGAGGACTGTTCCCCTGCCAAACCATTACTATACTTTCCTTCCATACCTACTAACGGCCTACCCTTTTCTCCTAAATCATCCATCTCCTACACCCATTCCCATTTCATTTAACTAACTCAACCCGTTCCCTTATCCTCCACCAACCCTTCCATTCCTGTCCTTCTTTTCCCCCTGATTTTATTTTCTATTTTAACGTTTCTCTCGTTTCAGGTCTTAAGCCAGCAACAGATCCATCCAGGACACAACGATCAAGGCAAGTATGATGCTTAGAACTTTAATTCGCCTTTCTTTCTTTTCAGGTTTCAAACAGCCCACAGGCCAAGACATATCCGAAGCAAGTAACTACATAACTTACAAGTAGAGTGCCATTAACTATCTTCTTATTTGTAGCAGATTGCTAGCCAGCTTAACTCGTTTGAGCGCTGTGACCGTTACATTTTCATAAATTTTTCTGGACAACATTTTCATCATATAAATATTACCTAGCTCGATAACCGTTTGATGTATCTGCTTCTTCCTCGGCAAGTAGGTTCACCTTGTTAATCTAAACGAGAGGGCAAACTCCCACCAAGGCACATTGACGCCTTTGATTTCGGTCTAATCACGCTTAATGGCCGAGATATTTCAAAAAATCGAAAAAAATCTAGCCGGGCATTTGTCGAATTTTCGATCTCCGAGGGGTGGAAAAGATTGTACTCATAGCCCTGAGTGTTGGGCAAGTTGGTTCATCTTGTTAATCTAAACGAGAGGACAAACTCCCAGGAAGGCACATTAAGCAATTGATCATCATCATCGTACAAGGAACTCCGAACTGTACCGCACTCTCTCAGGCGCACAAGCATTCCGAAGTTTCCGACAGACCGAGGCTATTCAATTTGCTGACTCCTTCCTGACTCTTCACCCCATCTAGATTGCCATATCGCAATTGACGCATCCCAAACTTGCTTTTTCTTGCTGATTACTAGCTCCCGAGTAAAAAACCGTGCAGGCATAGAGACACCAAACTTTCCAAAGCTTATTTCCTTTCTGATTCTATAACTCACGTCACAGTTGACAAGGAGCAGGTCAGGTGGCATGGCATTCGCCAGCACCTCCCACATTATGGCCAGTAGCAAGTGCCTCTGGCCAGCACCCAACGATCGCAAAACGTGGGTATTATTCCCTCGATAGTTCCAAACAGGTGTACAATAGGTCAGGACAGGCACCGAAGCACCCCGAAATATTTCCCCAATCAACACGACGTAACTTTCCCGCAAGTTTATCCCTTACATAATGTGGCTTATCATTCCATTTCAAGGTCTGACCTGAAAATCAGACAACTGGCTTTCTGGTCTTATGCAGTTTTACCTTTTAACAGGACCCCAACAGTTTTACTAACCGAAATGCACAATTTATTCTGTTTAGTCCAACTACACAAACCCTCCAACATCTCTACTATTTCCACAAGATTCGAACAAGATGGTTCTAGGTTCATATTTTTTGATATGAGGTCTCTTAGATCTTAAGCTGTATTTCTCGTCTGACTAGCGGTGCAACTCTTGAAGTGTGATTGTGTTCAACGGCCTTGTTACAACACTACCTCGCCGTTTATAACGTTCTGGTATCAATCATTCAATCGATTTTTTTGTTGCAGATGTCTTGTCGTGTGTGTGCGTCTAAGAAATAACGGAGATAAAAAACTTTTAAAGAAATTTGAGGATATTTATAACTTGTCGTTCAACTCATGTTCGTGAAATCAATATTTTCCACATTACCGCCCCTCCCTCCTCTACCCACTCCTAGAAAAACTATCGAAGAATATATAAAACGAGAGGTAGAACACACACAGTCCTGCTGCGGAGACGTAGAATGCCAATTCGACAATCTCACGGCCAATCAAAATCCGTAAACCGGGCGAAAATATTTTCAATAAACGTCGTCAGCGCTTCCGCAGATATCCACTTCGGCATTCAGCTATAGCCTTCACAACTACAGCGCAAAACGATCGCCGCATATTCACCCATATCCTATATGTACATATATGTACCACACAAACACATACATAAGAATATATCTCCGTGAGCAAAGTGTATTCTAAGAGCGGCGACCGTTCTCGAACGAGTAGTGACTTAGAAAATTTCATTTCGTCGCTTCTACATACATTATCTTGCTTTCTGTTCTCTGGCCATTTCCATTTTTAAGGCTGGCGACCGTGATGTGCACACACACGGTTCTAAACGCTCAAGTTGAACGAGTTCAGCCACACAGATCGAATTGGAGGAAACCAGTGTCGTCGGCGGAAATTGTGAAAGAAAAATTTGGATTTATTTCCTTAACATAACAGAAATCTAGCACCCTTTTTGTTTCTTTTAATCCTATTAGAAGTATTATATTGTAAAATCGTATCTTCTGATTCGATTAGATGTTTTTCAACTCTCTCTCTCTCTCTCTTTCTCTACCATAGAGAGGTGATAACGAGCCGCCACTGTATATAGGGAGATGGTTTTTGAGGATGGTTGTATGGAAAGTTCGAGTGGGGATGCTTTCGCATATCGCTGCTATAGATCAAGAAAATGGGTTCCGAAGCGGCGAGGACTGCCCGGGCCTCTCTCATATCTATCCGGCGTTGGGAAATGCGAATTGTCCCATTATTATATATTCTCCACATTTTTATTACTAATACCGGGGGCAGAGCGAGACCCTGCTCTCTACGGAGCGCAGATTTATAAGATTTTCGCATTTGAATTGCCGATTTGTTTTTTGCGCCTTATTCACCACGGCATTTCTAGTTTAGTGTATCTTATACAGTGTGTTCTTGTTTTTTGGAGTAATCACCAAGTTCATCAAGTTGCTAAGAAGTACGGAATATCTCAAGCACAAGTGTGTAAGTTGTTAAAGAGAAAAGACTCTGTATTGACTGATTGGCAAGAAAACTTGAAATTAACACAGAAAAGAAAGCGTAGTGGTAAAGAATTGGAAGGTGATTTGATGGAGTGGTTCAGAGCGAAAAAAAAGCCCGAAATGTTCCCATTTCTGGCCCAATTCTGAAACAAAAAGCAGAACAAATTGCTGAGCGAAGAGGAAAGTCAGAATTTAAAGCGACAAATGGATGGTTTTGCAGATGGAAAAACCGAAATCAAGTGTCATTCAAAAAAATTCAAGGTGGGTGAGGGAAGTGCTTCCAGGTTTATTAGAAAATTATAACTCCAGTTCCATTTATAATTGCGATGAAACTGCTCTACATTATCGAGCAACACCAGATGCAACGTTATGTTTTCGTGGAGAAAAATCCATTGGAGGAAAAATACAGAAAGATAAATTGACAGTTCTTTGTTGGCAGTCACAGGTTACCATTATATCTTATTGGTAAATCCAAGAATCCCCGATGCTTGAAGAATATAAAATCTTTACCAGTAAAGTACACTGCAAACAAAAATGCTTGGATGACTGCCAATTTATTCAAAGAATGGCTTATCGATTTTGACTAGCAGATGCTATTTTGTTCATGGATAATTGCACAGCCCACAAACCGGAAGTAAGGTTGAACAATGTCTCAGTAAATTATCTTCCTTTCTAACACTACATCAATCATACAACCCATGGATCGAGGCATAATTTCAGTGTTGAAGAGGAATTACCGGAAAGAACTATTAAGAAAGTTTATAGTCACTATTGATGATGACCCTTCAACTTCAATAAACATCAGTGAAATGTCGAAGAAGATATCTCTTCTTTAGGCTATACTTGTGTTGAGTAAGGCATGGAATAACGTGCCTGAGAACTGCATTAGAAATTGTTTCCTCAAATGCAAGTTTGGAGTTTGTGTGATCAGTGATGTAGTGCTGCAACCAGAAGAGGATCTTCCTGTAGCTCCTGAAGGCATGAATGAGGAAGACTTCTGTAGATATGCTGAATTAGACAATGATGTGGCAATTTTTGAGGATAGCTATCGTCAACCAAGTAACATAATCAGGAGTGAAAAGTGAAATGTGGAAAAAATCGAATATCGTGCCGTTATAAAGTTCCTTACCAGGCAAGGAAAATCAGTCGCGACCATAATGAATGAGATGTCATTGGTTTACGGCGACTCTTGTCCAGGAAAAACCATGGTGTACAAGTGGCGTAGTTTATTTAAACAAGGAAGGGAATCCCTTGAAGACGACCCGAGGCCGGGCAGGAGCATTGAGGTGACAACGCTAGCACTTATCCAAAAAGTTGAAAAAATTGTACTCGAAGATGTTCGACTAAAGAAGAAACAACTCGCAGAAATGGTTGGAGTATCCGATACAACAATTTTTAAAATCCTACGCGATCATCTCGGCATGTCTAAGGTCAGCGCAAGATGGGTGCCGAGAATGATCACACCGCCGCAAAAACAACAGCGCGTAGAGTGTTCGCGTGCATTTTTGGACCTCTTTAATGAAGACAAGGATGATGTATTGAATCGAATTGTTACTGGAGACGAAACTTGGGTTCATCATTATGAACCTGAGTCCAAACAAGACTCCATGCAGTGGCATAAAAAGGGCACAGCACCTCCCAAGAAATTTAAAGTGTCACAATCAGCTGGGAAACTCATGGCAACGGTATTTTGGGACTCGGAAGGAATATTGTTGATTGATTATAAAGATAAAGGTGTTTCTATAACCGGAGAATATTACGCTTCAATATTAGAGCGATAAAAGCAGCCATTAAAGAGAACAGACGGGGAAAATTGACGAAAGGTGTTGCTTTTGCACGACAACGCGCCCGTCCACGAGAGCCGCGTTGCGTTAGCTGCCCTGCATAAGGTGGGCTTCGAAATTGTGAATCACCCACCCTACAGCCCAGACCTGGCCCCGAGTGATTATTACCTGTTTCCGAAAATGAAAAAAGAGCTGCGGGGTAAAAAATTTACTGCCGATGATGAAGTCAAGAAGTCAAGGAGGCAGTTTCGGCGTATTTTATATAAATATATATACACACCAAGTCAGATAAAGAGAAATCATTTTTTCATTATGAGGGTATAAATAAATTAATTGAAAGATGTTAGAAAAATGTATCCGTCTTGCAGGTGAATATATTGAAAAAAATATTATATTGAAAAATAATTTGGTTTTTTATTTCCACCCCTCATCATCATACATACATATATAAATAATATACCGAAATCTGCATTTAAAATTTTAGTAGTAATATTTGGATAATAGAATATATCGGTTATTCGACTAACTATGACAAAATCATTATTCCAATAAGTTTGACTATATCTTATTATATGCTACAAATTCGATTAGCAAATTTTTGCTACAATTAGTCAAACAAGAAATCGTTTATAATTTGTCAAGATGATCAAGTTTATAAAAGTAATTGTTTCTCACTAACTATACACTGAGGGAAGAAAAAAGAATTCTCGAAAAAAATTGTTTTATTTCAGGAAAATTGTTTTGTGCCAAAATATATTTTTTGAGACATCTTTCCCAGGAAATGTTTCTTATGAAACATGCAAAAAATAAAATTATTAAGCCCTGTTTGACCTTTAAATTAACATTTTTTATGGAGCACTGATCCACATTTTTTTGTTGAATCATATTTCACGTCTCTCGTATAATTGGACTTATTTCACCATTAATGTTTTCTATAAGAATTGAATTTGAATGCTTCAAAACAAAAAAATAGAGTATAAGATATTTTCAGAAGATAATAGCTTGCATCAATATATTTTCCCGGGTTTTATGCAAGAAAATAATTGTTTTGAAAATTATTTTAGGTCAAAGTAATTATTTTTTAGGTCAAAGTAATTATTTTTTTTCTTGAGAACATATTTTATCCGATTGACAAAATAATTTAGGTAATTAAAGGATAATAGGATATTTCATCACTATGACGATATATTATTAATACTACTCACTCCTGACTACATACATATGAATACGTTGAAGAAGATATACAGGGTGTCCAGTTTAAAATGCTGTACATGGGGATATTGGAAACCGTTAAAGATACAACGTCGGTTAAATAGGAGAAAAGTTGCATATTCATTTGTCCATGAATAATCCGACATCAGATTTTGGAATTTTTGTTTAATTAGGCAGATATAGGGTGAAAAAGAAAAAAATGCATTTTTGAAAATCTTCCATATTTTGTTTCCTAAAAGAGATACATTTACAAAAGTTGCAGGCTAAGGATAACAAGCCATGAGGATTTTAAAAATGACTTCAAAAAAAAATCTAGGTCTACTACTAATCAACTTTTTTTTTATGGCAGCCATATTGGATTTTGACATTTTTAATATCTTCAAAAAAACATGCTATTCAATGATGTAAAACATGAAAAATAGAGAAAGTAAGATTTTAACATAGTAAGCCATGATAATAAATGTGACATTTGTATTAAACAACTCTAAAAGCTGTGAAGTTTATTCTGAAATGTCACTAAATCTTATTGTTAATCTCATTGTATTGTTACAAGTATACAGGGTTTCCACGGCCAAGTGGGACATAGGGAGAATACATATAAAATCGGTTTTCGGTGAATATTATCAAATACTATGAATTCAAATTTAAGTGCCGCATATTATAACTGGGTTAACAATGAAAGTCATTTTAATAAAGCCAAAAAATTATTATTTTTAAACCTATTGTTCGTAAATTCCTAATAAGGCTTTTAACACATTTGTCAAAATGAACAACAAAACTTAATCAAGATTATTAAAAAATTAAAAAAAATTAATTTCTCGGATTCGAACATTTGTCAATCCGTGCCATGCTTAATTAAGATCGCGTGAACGTCTGCGCCATTACATTTGCACAAACTCACATGTTAAAAGCCTTATTAGGAATTCATGTACAATAGGTTTAAAAATAATAATTTTTTTAATTGACTTTATTAAAATGACTTTCTTTGTACTATAATTGTGGAAATGTTCATTGTTAACCCAGTTATAATATTCAACACTTAAATTTGGATGAAGTAGTATTAGGGAGATAATATTCGCCGAAAACCGATTTAATATGTATTCTCCCTATGTTCCACTCGCCCGTGGAAACCCTGTATGTACTGTGCAAATGTGTATTTTTTTTATCAAACGATCTTTGCTTAATGGAAAAGAAAAAATTCTACAAATTAGGCAATCCAGAAGATAATCGAATGTAGGCTTTCACGGCCACTGTTCCATAAAGATGTATCTTTCGGGTATTGCCGTGGTTGTTGTGACAAACTTGACGTTTCGCTGATCATACTGTCAGCTTCTTCAGAAGTTCTCTACAGACTAAAGTTCTCTAAAGACCACGGCAATCCAGAAGATGTTGCTTATTTGTTAAGCGAAATCACGGATGAGATAGCTGTGAATTCAGATGTCGAAGGCGATGAAGATGCGGAAGATATTCCTCCCTCAGGTAAATTTTTCTATATCACCAATATCGGATGACGAAGAACAGAGTGTTAGAGACTTGGACGACGATGACAATAATGCGCCAAGTGCAAGAACAAATTTTAACGATGAGGATGAAGATGATGAAACAAGTTCTGCTTGGTCTGATAATGAAACTAAAGCCGACTTTGACAAACCATTTGGAGTATCAAACAAATGTGAAAGTAACATCAATAATCCCCTCCAAATATTCCTGACTGTTTTGACACCAATATTTCTCAAGTACATCATCGATCAGTCAAACTTGCTATCCAGAAAAATCAGATTCTAAATTTGTCTTTGGATGAGTTGAAGGCATACATAGGAATTTTTAACAATAATGCTGTAATGCCCAAAAAGGACGTTTTTGGAATATACCACTAGAAGCTTCCCACTACTATTTTGCCCATCAAGATTTCTGTCAATCGACGAGTCGATGGTAAAATACAAGGGCCGTACCAGCTTGAAGCAATATATGCCCATGAAGCCGATCAAATCCGACTTATGGTCATAGCTTATAAATCTACTTCTCTTGGAGAACGAGTAGTGATTAAATTAACGACTGCGTTTAGGGATTTGGTTATTGCTTATTTTTTGAGAACTTCTTTTCGTCTTTGGCACTGGCAAAAAAATTTTGCAAAAAAAAAATTATTTTCTTGTTCTATCATAAGGCAAACAAGAAAAAAAAACCTGTAGCTTTAATAAGTACAATCTATAATCCTTTAGACAAAACACATGTTTTGAGGACACAAAAGGATGGCAGTAGGGCATTAGTGAAGTGTGGAAAAGTAGGAGATGGTGGACGCGAATTTTTTACTATTGTTTGGAGTCCTGCATTGTTAACAGTTTCATCATTTATAAAAATACTTTGAAAGATTGTAAACTTTACACAGCACCGTTAACACGATTACAATTTCGATCAGTGTTGGCTTCTGCCTTGATAGGAAACTATTCGGGAAGGACAAAACCTGGCCCCTCATTTCAAACTGGCCGAGGCAGGAAAAGGAACCATCCGGATGGCAGACCTACTTCTCAAAATTTAATTCGACTTACCAATGTAGGAGGTGCTGCTATTGCAGCACAATTGCAAAACAAGAGCTATCAAATATAATATGTGCAAAGCGTAATTCCATTTCATACAAAATAATTTTGTGTTTATTTTACGTTTCTGTTATATACAGGGTGTTTCTGAATTGATACGAAAAATTTCAAAGGGTGATTCTTTAGCAAAAATTAAGGGGGGTCTTTCATATAACTTTTTGTTCAACACCCTTTTCCCTCCAAGTTACAGCCCTTTAAAATTAGGTAAAAAAAAATTGTTTTTATTTAATATATCCACTTTGGAAAAATTTAGAAGAATGAAATTTGGCAGATAACTGCTGCTAATAAAGTGGCAGTTTTTGAGTGTTTTGGCTATCCCTAAAATGTAATCACAAAGAGGTTATTATTTATTTAAAAAAAAGAGGTCAATTTATAAGCTGCTGTCAAATGAAGTCATATGACAAATAGTTTTCTTGTCCTGATTTTCTCTGTGTTATTCTTTAATCTCTGAAGAAATAAAACTTTCAATAAAGTTTTATTTAGTTGTGAAAAATGTTTGAAGTCCTTATAAAACTGTCTAGAAATTTGATGCCTCAGAGTTTTGTCCCTTAAAGGGTTAACTAGCATCAATGGAAGAATGATGTAGTATTATATTAATGTAAGAACGAGGAATTGATCTTATCTCATCAATTAAACGCCCTTTACTACATTACAATTCCGAAATAGGAAGATGAGCTGTCTAAACTGAAGGAATTTATGGCGCCCAACATAAATGTAAGGGGTTATTTCATTTATGTCGCTCCTTCTTTTCTCTGTAAGCAATAAAACATTCCGATTTCTCCTTGGAGATTAGGCCCGTACGACCTCTACTAGTAGGCCGACGACGCATCAGAACAAACCTCATAAATATCGAAAACAATTCGTGTTATATACTGGACATAATGACCGCAAACCGTGGACGTTTTATGGTATTATGTTCGGTAGCGCTGGAACCGCTATAAACGCGACAGACGCAAAAACGAAATAGAGAAGGATAAGAGGAAGAAGTGCTTTCCGCCTAACGCGCGCTTTCCGTCCGAAAAATATATCCGGAGAAAGTCCGTGAAATCCGGGGGAGGCCCGCCTTATAGCGCCCTCTAGGCGACGATAAGTCCGGACTAGATGTCCTCTTTCAATATATACGACCAATATCCATTACAATATCGAGTTCTTCCTTACTACCAGCAGCCAGCTTTACCGATTTTGCCGATTTGCCGAATCGTTTCTTATATGTCGCCATTGCTGGGAATTACCGGTTCGGAAAGCTCCTACCGACATATATATATATATATATATATACACGCACAGAGATGTAAGGAGATAGCCGGGACGATTCCCGGGTAGTTACTTTGATGAATTCGTCGAGATAGTGTTGCCGGCGATGTGGATTCAAAGCCGGGACGCGGCGAAAAGAAATGAAAGAAAAAATAAAGGGAGGAGTTAGGGGGAATGGAAAAGAAATTCGACGCGGCCGGATACAGTGGAAGAAATTTAGGGATGAATGGGATTGCGATTCTATAACTAAGCTGGAAAGTGATTAGAGGTAGATTACGGTTGTTTCTGTAAAAGTAGGAATAAGTCCTTGAAATAAATCCTTCCATTACATTCTTGTTAGCCCTTTATGTCATGGATTAGATGGAAAAAAAAACTTGCTTTTTTTACTAGACAAGAGTAAGCTTGACCACCCTCTGTGAATAGAATCTTTAAACTGGCTGTGGGTGACGTACCAGAGGGTGGTACTGGTTCTTCTTCGTCTTCACTGCTTTCTGAAATCTTTCGAACAACCTTTCGTTTTCTAGCCACTCTAATCTTCTCAGTCTTATTTTCTTTTTTTTCCTATTAATTTTTCTTTTTTAATTTTTATTCTCTCTTCTTTGGCATTTTTTTTGTTCTTTAGCATTTCTTAACTCTATATGACATTCAGAATTAAAAGAATGCCCACTTGCTTTGTCCGTTTTCTAGCTTCAACAACTCTCTGTGGTATTGGTGAAATTTCTTTCAGAATTTTTGGGAGGGGGGGGGGTGTAAATTCCTTTTCAGGTTTTTCCACACCATCGTTTTTAAAAGCATTAAAAGTTGTTTCATTTAATTTTTGGCCTGTGGTAAATCTTTGGCCGCTAGGATTTCTTTTCTTTAGAAGAATCAGGTAGTCGGGATTGATTACTACAGATCATTTTCTGTGCAACGGATGGTGTTTTAGATGTACTTGGTATTGTTTCAAACAAAGACGTTTCATTTTCATTGGCACAGGGTATTAGATGTACAACATGCGATATTATGGGTGAACTTGAGACTGTTACTAAGCTTTGACTTGCAGTTGCATTGGGTGTTATGTCTACCAAGCTGCTAAGAAATGCGTAGTCCGGTATTACAGTTGGGTTATAAGGAAGGAGCTCCAGTAGCTCTAAAGCCTGCTATACCATTTTCAGCAGAGGCAAGTTTTACCCAAATGTTACTTAGTAACATGCCAAAAGATAATCTTGTGATTCGCCTACTAGGATTTCGTTTCATCCAAAGTCTGCATTGTTCGTAAAAATGGGTTTTCAAAGATTTGAACACAGATCTATCTAAAGGTTGCAAATAATGCGACGTGTGGCTTGGAATGGATAACAATATGACATCATTAACAACTGCATATTGTAACATATCTACTGAAGTGCAATGGGTAGAGTTGCCGTCTAACAGCAGCACATAGTGTTGTATGTTCTAATGCACAGTCTCCAGTCAGATCAGGAATCTAGGCTAAGCTAGGCAATCCATTAGATGCCTTTATGGTACATGGGCATCATTCCACGAGTGATCTAAGAAATGCTCTTTCATCAATCAAAATGTCTAATAGCCAAGATACCGCCAGCCAGAAATCACTACAAAATCAAGAAGTTGCCTGTAAAAAATCATACGCGACGTAGTTTGAGGATTTTTTCAAAAGCCATTAGGTGCCTTTATGGCTATATACGTAGGTATGTATATATCATACAGGTCATTATCCATAGTGGTTATTATTCATACTGGTCATTATTCATACTAGCCATTATCCATACTGGTCATTATCCATACTTTTTTACTTCTCTATCTAGTCGTGTCCGGATACCTTTGAATGTCACTGTACATTAAAGTGTAAGCTGGCTGGCACTGATTTACTCAAGCTGTAAGTTTTTATCATAAAATTGTTAGTTTGATCACAAAAAAATAAAATACTGCTCAGACTCTTTTCCCATAAATTCACAAAGAGGTTATTATTTATTAAAAAAAAAACAAGTAAACTGCTGTCAAATGAAGTCATATGACAAATAGTTTTATTGTCCTGATTTTCTCTGTGTTATTCTTTAATCTCTGAAGAAATAAAACCTTCAATAAAGTTTTATTTAGTTGTGAAAAATTTTGATCCTTATAAAACTGTCTATAAATTTGATGCCTCAGAGTTTTGTCCCTTAAAGGGTTAACTAGCTTCAATGGAAGAGTATTGTAGTATTATATTAATGTAAGAACGAGGAATTAATCTTATCTCATCAATTAAACGAACTACAATTCTGAAATAGGAAGATGAGCTGTCTAAACTGAAAGAATTTATGGCGCCCAACATAAATGTAAGGGGTTATTTCATTTATGTCGGTACTTCTTTTCTCTGTAAGCAATAAAACATTCCGATTTCTCCTTGGAGATTAGGCCCATAGCTGGTTGGCACTGATCCAATTTTGCGAAATGCAAGAAAAAGCTTTTTTTTCAATTAATTAAAAGATACTCAATTAAACGAAGAAGCTTGATAAATCATGAATTTTTTTTTTGCAAAACTTAAGGAATCCTTATCCATTCCTGTCAAGAATGAAGCATAAATTTGAAATCCATTTACCATAAAAGAAGACACTCCCTTGAAAGACAAGGAAGAAGAAAAATCAATGGAGGGCTTCAAGTTGCATTCAAGGACAGCAAGAAAATGAAAAAAAAAGAGGATGGACTTTGATTCCGGTCGTCAGCTGGACGTAAGATGCACAAGGACTTTAGTCGGGGTTTTAATACCATAGACCACAAAATTTTGTTAGGAAAACTGTAACGTTTTGGCTTCTAACCATTTCTCATCTCTTTCACGTCTAGTTATTGGAAAAATAGATAAAAGATTTGATAAAAGATTCAAGTCAAAAATATTTCAACCACAAGAATGGATGCTTTCAGTGCCCTCTTACACCATCGATGGACATTCCTTAATTCAGAAGGAAACAATTTAGAGATCTGTTACTTTATTTCCCCGACTGTGCCCTTAATAATTACAAATTTTTGGAAACCTTAATAACCTTAGTTGGTTTCTGGTATAAAAAAAGTATCTTTATTTTTGTTTAAAGATATTTGGTTAGCAACAATTTCTCAAATTTACATTGGTATCAAACTATCAAAAGTATGCAGCAAATGTGCTGTTAGAAGCTTGTGTATAACTCAAAAATGGGTGATAATAATAATTTTTTTTTAATGTGTGGTGGGTGCTTAGTTGCAGTGACTCCGTAAGCTGTATTACTTGTCTGGCTATCACTGCAACTCTTGCGGTGTAGTTTAGTGTGTGTAAGTTGTGTTTAAATGGCTTTGTGACAGCATCATATCGCCTTTTATGATGCCGCGCTGTTAATCACTTTGCTCCCAACAGCGAATGGCAAGTCGATCCGGGATTAAACTCTCTGAAAAAATGTCACCGTCCCTCCAGAGAATTGAACCCCGGCACCTATCGTCCTCTCACAACAATAGTCAGCCGCCTAACCACTGCGGCCATCGATCCGTTAATAATAATAATAATAATGATAATAGTAATACCCACTCTGCTATAGGTGCTGCTACAGAAGAATTTAATGTGCATCGTAGAACAATATCCCGTTTGTGGAAGCAGGCAAAGTTGTCAAAAGCAGGCAAAGTTGTCAAAAGATGATGATGGCATTTTCGAAAAAGTGGTAGTTGTGGACGAAAAAGGAAAAAATATTTCTCACCATTTGGTGAAAATTAAAGATACACCATTAAATCTAAGACGATCACTTCAGAGTTTATCATGCATCATGAATGTGCCAAAAACAACATTGCACAGAGTGCTAAAAGAGGGAAAAATATTTAAGCGTATTTCATCAGCTGTTAAGCCAACTCTCACTGAAAAAAATATATTGAAAAGATTGCGATTTTGTCCTGCAACACGTTCAGCCTAATGGATATTTTTCTGAAATGTTAGATTAAGGTGGAAGCGGTTTATTACCAAAGTAATATTTATGGCGGCGGTGCCGGTGGCAAGATCAAGATGGGATTCAACCAGAACCCAATACTTTGATGGGAAAATAGGGATGTGGCCTACGCAGAGAATGGAAACAAACTCTCATAATTAATCAAAAGGAACTCCTGCAACAAAAGTTGTATCAGTTCTTAAGAAAGATGAAGTTCGAAAAATGATTGCTATGAAAAGTTTCCTGAAAGTGGTAAATTTCTTATAAATTTAACAACTAATTTGGAACGAAGGGAGGTGTACCTATCTAATTTACGTTTGGTGAGGCCATGTGGGGTGGTTTAAATAGTAACAAAGTACCTATTCGTGAGAGAAATGTTAAGAACTATTATATCAAGTTATAAATAAGCTAAAGCTTTAATATTACTTCTATAATAAACAGGGAATTTGAATTCAAATCTGATGTTTGCTAGCTAGCAACTGTTATTAAAAGCCTGCAACTAATTAAGCCGTTGCACCAGCTACGCGAAACTACTTTTCCACCACTGTGTCGCGCGGATTCACTTCCTAATTGTATTCACTACATCCGCACCACCATTCGCAAAGGTAGTTTAGTCCTCTATCCGAGCTATATGCATATCTTGTTTTCTTTATACCTACATCTGCATCGCTAAATCCTAAATCCTAATAATCTTCACGTGCTCTGCCGTCGCAAAATGGCGTCTCCTTCCCATCCATTTACTCCAAAACTCCCAACCAAGAGATACTACGTTCCCTCTCACTCTCTCGCTCTCTCTTTCTCTCTCCAGGGGTCTATTGTTATTTACCGTCGTATCCCTCGCATTTTAATTATTTCACCTAAAACGTAATAATTGCGAGTTATTCGCGCCATTGCTTTTGGAGACGGCAGTTTTAACTGCCATCTAGCGGACTGGGATGTAGGCATTAGCATATATTTAGAGGTGTCGAGCGGACTTTCTAAGCTATTAAAGTGCCAGCGGTGGCAGCGGCTTGTGCCTGCATGCGTGGAGCCGTAATTCAAGTAAAAGCTACCGTTAAGACGATGCACAAGTCATGTGCTTCCCCGGAAACGCTTATTCTCTTATCTCACCTAAGCGGTTGGTTCTCGGGTATTAGTGCAATCCCGATTGCTGCTGGTTGTTGAGAGGCTTATTTGCGCACTACGTCTGCTAACGCTGGTTTGTTTCCTTTTGTTTTCCATGGTGTACACGTCGTTGCAGAAATAATAATAAACTATATTTAACCTATAAAACACACAAAAAAATTACTTCGTCTCTGGAGATGAGAAAGGGAAACACTTAACACGAAGCAATTCATTATTTATAGCACTGTCACCAGCAGAATTGAATTTAACCGCGTCTTATATCTTCCACTCAATTCTTTTTAAGTATCAGTAGATTCTATCGAATTCCACGCAGTAAATATAAACTCATAAATTGAAAATTTTAACTCGAGACTACATTTGTGCCTGATCGCAATTTATAATAAAACCTATAAAGAGCTGGAAATATTCTTTGAAGAATGCAAAAAAAAAATGTATGTTATATAAAGTATTATAAAAGCTGGCGTTTGGAGAATTCTTCAGGGACAGGTAAAGAGATTCGTAGCAGCACCGCCTGCCGATCTTCAGATCTTTGGCGGCATCTTTTCGAGGATTCTGTTCGGGGCGAGGTCGCCGCAAAGATGTGCATGTATGTGAGCTGGAGTTGGGCAGGCGATAAAGGCGACCACAAATCTCCGTAGAATCGTACTATATAGGACGTCGGTGGAAGCTTACCGAAAAGGACCGGATGAAAAGAAGGGAAAAGGAAGCAAAACGGGAAAAAAAAACGACTAACGCGCAAGTTGGTAGAGACAAGGGTTTTCCAGACTGAAGATATACGACGGAGCTGTATTACCTGCAGTTGTTCCGGAGATGTTTTACGGTGGAAGCATTGTTTTCGATGGTGTAATCGTTGTTTGCATGAAAGAAATGATTTTTTTTTTGTATTACTTTGTTGTGGAGAGATAGAGATAAAGAGAGTTAAATCAAGGATTATAATGCTGTATCCGCAATAAAATCTGGGCTAATCAGAAACTACAGCGTGATCGTTTTACTAAAGATGCTATTAATTTAAGACATCTATCTAAATGAAGAAAGGTATCATCTGTAATAGAAAGTTGCAGTAATTAAGGACTATCAAGCAAATCTTACTGCAGTTGATCGAACGGATGCTACAAATTTTGAGGTTAAGTGAGCCGGAAAACTGAATGCCAAAAATTGTAAAATCTAAAGATTAGATCTAAATGAAAGATATAGGACTTCTGTTCGCTCTAAGGCTGGACGGGACTATACGGGGTGAGGGTCATCGATCGAGAGACCCTTAGATGGATTTCCCAGGTCAACACCATCACGTATTTACTCAAGGAAAATAAATTAAAATCACGATGGCTCTGAGCGTTGCTCCCAGTTCCAAAGGATATTAAGCCTTTTGACTTGCGATCTACTGGCGCTGGACCAAATCGGGGCACCGTAAGTAAGAATAAGTCAAAAGAAAAACTCCGCGTAAATCAATTTTTCAATCGTAATTTTTTGTAATACCCAGAGGCTAAAGAATGTGAAGTCTAAAACAAGATCGAGAGTTACATACGCACATCTAGATGGCGGGTTGCGAGTTGTAACATCAAAAATAACACCAAATATCGACACACTCGTCAAAAATAAACAAGGTTGAAGATGATCCTAATTAGTGGGGTTAGCAGCCAATGGTAAATTCTTAGAATAAAATAAGACTCATTAAGCTTGACCTTAAGCTTTTTTTTTCTTCTTCCCCAGACCCGTCCGACCTGTAGTCACCGGTAGGCACCGCAGCCATCAGGCTTATTGTGCCACATCTGTTTGTTCAAGTCACCCACTCTAGCACGGTAGTCCCCTCCACTAACCTGTACAGGTCCCTAACCGAGTGGGTAAGGTCTCCTCTGGTTCAAACAGATTCTGCCTTCTGCGATCTAGTGCCTCGCAGTCGCGTAGTATGTGATCGGCTGTCTCTTCGGTTCTATCCCACAAAGTCTACACTTTGTGTCCCCGCCAAACACTCCGATTCTGTGTAGGTGTTCTTTCATCGCAGCATGTCCGGTCATTAGTCCCGTTACGATGCAGAGCTGTTTCCTACTAAGATGTAGTAGTTCTCTAGCTCTTTTCCTGCATGGGTTGCCTATAAAGGTTTTGCCATGTACTATACCGGGTGAGGCTCCCCAGTATTCCTGCTGTTTCGTACGAACCCAGTCTCCTATATGTCTCCGGGCCGTTTGCCTTGTCACCCCGAAGAAAGGTTCTGGGCCGTACATTTCCATCTCTGACCCTCTCTTTGCGAGTTCGTCAGCCCTTGCGTTGCCCTCAATCCCCTGATGGCCCGGTATCCAAGTCAACCAAACCTTGTCCCGGTTCGACAGTTTCACCAGTTCGTCGAAGCATTCCGTCACCAGCCTGAACGACACCTTCCGGCTTAATAACGCCTTCAATGCCGCTTGGCTATCAGACATGATGTGAATTCGTCTGTTGGTCACCGCTTTCACATTCATTGTGTGTGCGCATTGGAGAATAGCATATACTTCCGCCTGAAACACCGAAGCATCCCGTCTTAGATCCGTCCGTGTACCAGACTAAGTCTTGCTCTTTGATTCTCAGTGCATACCTGGCAGCCTCCTCCCGTCCGTCCGCTATAGACACCGTGAAGGTGACCTTAAGCTTTCGAATTTTATTAATGTTGTATCTTTGTTCACATGCATCCCTTCAGATCTTGTTATATTTGTCATCGAGCTTCACTGAGATGACATTTCAGCTAATACTGATATTCCATGCGACTACTTCATTAAATTGGTTATAGACATGCCACAAGTGATTCCTCAACTCTCTTTTCCTTTACCTTTCATCTACAAGTACGTGGATGACCTTATATATTCCATCCCCCTTAATGAAGAAGACAACATTATCCGTCACTTCAATAGCTTTAACGAACACATTCAATTGAACTTGAAAATAACAGATCCATTCCATTCCTTGATACTAGAGTACATAGAACTCCATAGAACCAAAAAATCATTCTTGATAGGTACACTAAACCTATGTTTTCTGGTAGGTATTTAAACTATTATTCTAATCACCCTATACAAATGAAGTTGAACTTTCCCTAATATTTTGCTTCCCCCGTTTAACATAACCTCATTTATGTACTTGATCTCCCACGCTTTAGACCATGTAGTCTTGAGAATATTCATTACAATTTTAATTGTTTTAAACTTATCCATTTTTTGATAAGCCTATTCAAGTTTTTTTGGACTAAGGATTGTTTTAGTGCTAGCTTCTTACTCTATCGTAAGTTTTTTTCTAACTATTACAGTTAGTGTTTCCTTACATATTGTCTGGTAGATAACCATTGGCTGCTAACCCCTCTAATTAAGATCATCTTAATTTTGCGTTTAAATCATCAGCTTGATTTTCAAGCTCAGAAAGCTTTTCCAAAACAGGAGAGGAGTTAGAGACCGACCTCTACAGTCTGTGACACACCAGATCATGTCGGATGAGTGCACATCCACTTCAGTATGTTGTTAGTTAGAAAATAATGAAAAGCTCCGGATCCGGGAGCGAACCCTGTGGAACTCCAGTATAAATCTACCTGGGATCAAAACCCAATGTGTATTGAGCCTTGGATGAATCACCCAAGGCCGAAACAATAGAATATGCGGAATAGAACCATAGCAAAGCTACATCTGCATGCAGCAAAGCTACATCAAGCAACTGTTTTAAAATGTCAATCATTTTCTATCATCAAAGAAAATCTGGAAAAGTGATCATTTGTTGCTCTAAATTATGTTCGGGAAAATCACGACATCCGTTTCTCATCAATATGAGAATTCCAGGAAGTTATTTCTGCATGAAGAGAACTTTGGGATGGAAAGTCTCATCATGACTGAAATTTGGGCAACAATAAAATGATTTGCAGCTTCAAAACAGATGAAGAAAATCGAATCCCCGTCCCAAGGACTAGTTTACAGCCTAGTCATCGTTTAATCATTTTCCACTTGCATGTAGGTCATATAAAGCAGTAATTAAATAAAAACCAATTTACCTCCAAATTAAATCCATTCTTCACCAACATTAAAACTAAAAAAAAAAATTTCAACCTCCCAACCGATATCAAGAAGTTCGTCTACTCCTGAATTTTCCACACTGTAATTCCGACCCTATCGCCCGTCTCACTCTCGCCGTTATCCCGTGACATCCATGCCGCAACGCATTAATTTTTTCCGCATTAAACATTAATATCACACTCTGACGAACCGTGGAGGTGGGGTGAAGGTTGGGAGGGGGGAGAGAGTTCTCCCGCATTGAACTTGTCCATCAGTTTTCGGCAACCGAACTCCGGCTTGGCGGGAAATTACACTATGACTTGCATATTCTTTCGTATTTAACGTGGAGGGAGAGCTATCGCCACCCCAAAGTTACGCCATCGCTGTCATTAGCATCGTAACGAGAAGCGGTTGCCTCGTGGATATTGAGATTGCGGTTATAGATGTTTTTGGTCGGCTTTTCGTGGGACGGCATTATAGGTAAGAAAAAAAAAACGTTTGTCACCGTGCCGAGAGTACAACGTTGGAAAGAAGCGATGAGATTGCAACAATTTTCATTAAAGCGAAATGAGCTTCGCAGCAAAAAGAATCTTGACAAGAAAGGAAGTGTAATTAGTCGTTCTTTGTAGACGGTGGTGGTAATTGAATAAATTACTATTATCATAAATGTTTATTTTTGCAAATCGTACCAATCGTATTAGATAAGAACACCCTATATAATCCCAGCCATCTCCTTTATACCGTTATTAATTCCGGAAAACCTTCACTTATATCCCGAGCGATTCCATTACATCACATCCGGCCGCCATTCAACTACAGCTACATCTAATTGTCGCACCCTGACGATTTCCACTTTTAGCCTATAGTCGCGCTAATAAAACCCGTCTATAAGGACGAAACAGTTGACTCACGAGATGGGGCCCATCTCATCTACGGAGGCCGTGTGCGTGACCCAAAACGATCGGTCCGTTGGGATGTATTAGGCACCTGATATCAAATCCTCCGGTATCGACTGAGATTTTACGACAGTTCCAGGGCACATCGTCTTATCAGATTGATGAATACATTTCCTCTTGCGTGTCTCCCTCGATCCTCCCTTATATACGGGGACGAATTCATTTCGAGCAACAGAAAACACTAACGTACAAAATTGATGCCGCCTAAGTTGAAATACATGCACTAACGAAAATATCTTTGCCCGTATCTAAAGTTTTCAATGCGCTGCTGACAAGTTTCCGTAATAAAGAAAGTTTCGTGTACGGTGTCGGATCGTCCTGCCCTGAAAACTCTTCCTCTTGATTCTTGTCCTGATTCGAAGTCTGCATCCGATGTGTGCTGTGATGATGTCTTTCCGAACTATAGAAGATTCGTATAGCGTTTTGTAAAAGTTTGTGCACGCTTTAGTGATCTTTTTATTTATTTTTCTATTCTTGTCTTATCGATTCCCTCGACAGAATCTACAGGAAGTTAGAAGACTTGTTTAACGTAAGGGGACATTTTATGTAATGAATATTTATTTCCGCTCTATAGTTTATAAAAATATCGACTAAATTTGGTAAGTACCTATCACACCACGTTAGGTGGTTCTGCATTTTTTCCGTGAAAAAATAACTCTTCTTTCTCCTACTGTTTTCTCCACCTTTTGTTTTGCTTTCAGATGAGTATTCTGTTTTTGTTCTATCTGTTGTTCTATATTTTGCCTGATTTCTGACTTTTATTCTATCTTTTGTGCAGCCTTTTGTTCAGAAGACAATAGGACAATAGGAAACACATTAACAGTCAATCTTTTCTTCTATCTTTCTTCTATCATTTTCTCTGCATTTTTTATACCTTTTGTTTTTCTTTCTGACCTGTCTTCTGTTCTATGTTCTGCTCTGTCTTCTTTTTTTCTTTTTTAGCACCGCCTGTTGTACTATCCTTTATTTGATATCTGACTTCTATTCTGTCTTATATTTCGCTTTCTATTTTGTTTCTGTGTTCTGTTCTGTTTCCTGTTCTGTCTTAGTTTCTGTTTCTCAACTGTTTTTCTTCTACCTTTTGCTCTGCTTTCTGATCTGTTTTCTATTGTATCTTTAGTTCTATCTTCTGCTTTTTCTTTTTTTCTTTTTTTTTGTCCTGTCTATTGTTCAGCCTTTTGTTTCGATTCTGTTTTCTGTACAGCCTGTTATACTGTCTTTTGTTCAGAAAACAATAGGACAATAGGAAACACATTAACAGTCAGTCTTTTGTTCTATCTTTCTTCTATCATTTTCTCTGCATTTTTTATACCTTTTGTTTTTCTTTCTGACCTGTCTTCTGTTCTATGTTCTGCTCTGTCTTCTTTTTTTCTTTTTTAGCACCGCCAGTTGTACTATCCTTTATTTGATATCTGACTTCTATTCTGTCTTATATTTCGCTTTCTATTTTGTTTCTGTGTTCTGTTCTGTTTCCTGTTCTGTCTTAGTTTCTGTTTCTCAACTGTTTTTCTTCTACCTTTTGCTCTGCTTTCTGATCTGTTTTCTATTGTATCTTTAGTTCTATCTTCTGCTTTTTCTTTTTTTCTTTTTTTTTTGTCCTGTCTATTGTTCAGCCTTTTGTTTCGATTCTGTTTTCTGTACAGCCTGTTATACTGTCTTTTGTTCAGAAAACAATAGGACAATAGGAAACACATTAACAGTCAGTCTTTTGTTCTATCTTTCTTCTATCATTTTCTCTGCATTTTTTATACCTTTTGTTTTTCTTTCTGACCTGTCTTCTGTTCTATGTTCTGCTCTGTCTTCTTTTTTTCTTTTTTAGCACCGCCAGTTGTACTATCCTTTATTTGATATCTAACTTCTATTCTGTCTTATATTTCGCTTTCTATTTTGTTTCTGTGTTCTGTTCTGTTTCCTGTTCTGTGTTAGTTTCTGTTTCTCAACTGTTTTTCTTCTACCTTTTGCTCTGCTTTCTGATCTGTTTTCTATTGTATCTTTAGTTCTATCTTCTGCTTTTTCTTTTTTTTTTTTTTTTTTTGTCCTGTCTATTGTTCAGCCTTTTGTTTCGATTCTGTTTTCTGTACAGCTTGTTATTATGTCTTTTGTTCAGAAAACAATAGGACAATGGGAAACACATTAGCAGTCAGTCTTTTGTTCTGTCTTTCTTCTATAATTTCCTCTGCCTTTTTTTATACTTTTTGTTTTGCTTTCTGGCCTGTCTTCTGTTCTATGTTCTGAGCTCTCTTTTTTTTATTTTTTCCCACCGCCTGTTGTTCTATCCTTTATTTAATATCTGACTTCTGTTCTGTCTTTTATAAGTTTCTGATTCTACCTTTTATGCCGCAGAACAACTGCTTTTCTTCTACCTTTTGCTCCGCTTTCTAATCTGTTTTTTTCTGTTCTATCTTCTGCCCTATCTTTCCTTCTTTTTTTGTCCTACCTGCTATTCTGTCTTTTTTTCTGTATCTAGTTCTGTCTTGTTTTCTGCAAAAAAAAAGCAGAAGTCTTCCTTCCATCTTTTCCTCTACCTTTTGTTATATCTTCTGTTTTGCTTTCTGATCTGTCTTCTGTTCTATTCTCTGTTCTGTCTTTCTCTTTCTTTTCTCTCTCTGCCTGTTAATCTGCTTTTTGTTTGATTTCAGACTTTTATTCTGTCATTTGTTTTGCTTTCTGTTGTCTGTCCTGTCTCCTGTTTTGTCTTATTTTCTGCTTCTAGTTCTTCCTTGTGCTCCGTTTTCTGATCTGTTTTCTGTTGTATCTTTCGTTCTATCTTCTGCTCTATCTTATTTTTTTTTTTTTGTCCAGTCTTTTGTTCAGTTTTTTTGTTTTGATTCTGTTTTCTGTTAAGTCTGGTTTTCTATCTTTTGTTCTGTAGGTATCTGGTTCTGTCTTGTTTTTCGCAAAAAAGGCAGAAGTCTTTTTGCCATCTTTTCCTCCACCTTTTGTTATCTCTTTTGGTTTGTTTTCTGATCTGTCTTCTGTTCTAATTTTTGCCCTGTCTTTTTGTTTCTTTTTTCACTCTGCTTGTTAACCTGCTTTTTGTTCGATTTGAGACTTTTATACTGTCTTTTGTTTTGATTTCTGTTGTCTGTTCTGTCTTATTTTCTGCTTGTGGTTCTACCTTTTCTGCCGTAGAAGAACTGTATTTTTCCTACCTTTTGCTCCACTTTCTGATCTGTTTTCTGTTCTATTTTTTTTTGTTTTATTTTTTTCTGCCTTTTGTTTGATTCATGTCTTTTATTTTGTCTATTTTTTTCTATCTTTTGTTTTGATTCTGTGTTCCGTATAGACTGGTATGTTGTCTTTTGTTCTGTATCAGATTTTGTCGTTTGTTTCGCAAAAAAAAAACGGCAGAAGTATTTTTTCTATTTTTGCTCTGCCTTTTGTTTTCCTTTCTGCTCTGTCTTCTGTTCTATCTTCTGCTCTAACCTCTTGTTTTTGCTCTGCCTGTTGTTCTGTCTTTTAATCTGTCTTTTGCTTTACTTTCTCCTTAGTTTTCGTTTTCTATTGTGTCTTATGTTCTCTTTCTGGTCTTTCTACTAGCTCTTGCTCTACCCTACGTTCCACATTCTGGTATGTCTTCTATTTTATCTTCCATTCTCTCTTCTGCTGTGTCTTTGGTTCCGCAAGATAAAAAGCAGAACAGAAGATAGTACGACTAACAACAACGAACTCTAAACACACTAGCAATCGGTTTTTTGTTCTGTTTTTTTTACCATTCGCATTGCCTTTTGTTCTATTTTCTCATCTGTCTTCTACTCGATGTTCTGTACCATCTTTTTTCATTCTTAGTGCTCTGCGTTTTGTTGGACTTCCGCCTACTATCGTGATTATCGTTTTGTTTTTGTTTTGCCACCTATTTTCTGTTTTGCTTGTTGTTCTCTATCCGGTTCTGTCTTTTGTTCCGGAAAACAAGTAGCAGTACAGATGACAGATCAATACGACTAACAATAAGTAATAAAATTTATTTCACACATTAACAATCAGTTCTTTATTCTCTGTCTTTTTTCTACCTTTTCCTCTCCCTACTTTCTGGTCTATCTTCTGCTCTGTCCTTTTATACTTTGCCTTTGTTGAATTTCTGTTTCCTGTTCTGCTTACTGGTGGGTATTTTATACTATTTTCTGCTTTTGCCTTTTGTACTGTTTTGTGGTCTGTCTTCCATTCAATCTTCTGCTCCATCTTATTTTTTCTTTTTGCTCCGAATTCTTGGGTTTTCTGTCATCTGTTTTACCGACTGTTTTGCTTGCTGTTCTGCTGCTCTGCGTTTTATTCTGCTTTTTGGTCTTTTTTTTTACTCTGCTTTCTGCTTGATTTGTATCTTTTGTTCTGCCTGCTGTTTGGTTTTCTGTTTCTTTTCTTCCATTTTCTGCTCCATTTGGTATTCTGTATTTTGTTCTATCTCTGGTTATGCCTTTTATTCTGCAAACGAAAACGGAGAACACAGAATCGGCCAATATGGATACTGGCCTGTCGTCTGTTGTCTTTTTTATTCTACTTTGTGCTGCTTGCTTCCGCCCCTTGCTCTATCTATCTTTGTTCTTCTTTCTGGTCCGTTTTCTTTTCTATTTATCTATTTTCACATTAAAAGAAGTCATTTTATATTAGACTACTTATGATCAAACTAGATCTACCTCAGATGTCACTTTTATTACGAAATATTTTTTATATACTCTCTGGCATTACAATCCTGCTTTCCACTTTAAATTAATTGAAATCAAAATATCACCAGGACGAAAAACATAAACCTCCCGAAATGTTTGATGTTTTTTTTATTAAAAAAAAACATGCATCACAGGACTCATTAGGATTTCCTGCATTTTCAATGACATAACATTTGTTAAATTCGTATTTATGTGTTTATTTGTCATTCATTGTTCATTAATTTATGTTTCCTGTTCAGCCATTAGCCCGTAATGAATTCTAAATAAAACATTAACGGCAAATATATCACCGCCGCTCCGACGTAATTAAATCGAGAAAAATCGATCTACCCAATTCCGAACAGAATAGGTTCTACAAATGTAAATCGTCCGATAATGATAGTTTCGAAACAGCAACGTCAAATATGATTTTTAAAAAAAGGTAAACTCCCTATATAAATCAAACTTGAGTATACCTTAAGGGAAAGAATACTAACAACAGCGTACTCATAAATGTTTAGGTAATATTTTTGCGCTTGTCTTCCAAGAACCGCGTGCTATACACGTTTAATTTATGCAAAATTATTAAAAGCACTCGATGTATATAACACAGCCTGCCAGCCACCTTTAGCACGTCGTCGTCGTCGTAGTCGTTGTTGAAAAGCACCTCGTTGAAAACATCCATTTTCCCTTTTCCCCAAACAATACGTACACAGTGCTGCGTCGTTTCATATTTTCATCGAAGTCCCGAGATCGTGACAAAATTGTTCCTGTCTCTACTAAATAAGGCCTGCAGTTCGCTCCTCCAATCCTCCGTAATTAATTGATTATAAACGTTTTGAATAAGAGGGGAGGGAGAGTAGGCGACGGATGGGAGGAAAATTGGAAATTAATATTTCGTAGTACGTCGACGGTGAGGTTGCGGAAGATTTTGTCTTCTTCGATAAATTGATGAGAGAGGGTGTACTGAATCGGTCCACCGAATGAATTCGCGGAAATATATGGTAGGTAGTGAATAAATTAGCGGGGATGATTTTATTGCGTTCAAATTGCAAATTAAATTTCGTCTAAACTGTATTCATTAAAATTTAATACGTCATTGTGGTTATATTAGTGTTTAAAGATGATAAATAAGTGAGGGGTGTTTGGTTATAATGGATATAATGCACATATGGATGAGCAACAAGCATAAACGAGGTGGTAACCTGAGTGACATGGGATCACACTTGTTCCAGTAGGCGAGCCAAATGTCTTCGTTTAATTGAAGAATTTTTCGAGCTATTTCCATCGTTTTTTCAATGATGATAATCCGACGTTTCGATGAAGTGTCTATCACCGTCTTCAGGGTAGTTCTGAAAAGAGCTGTTTGTCCAAGTTGAAGTTGTTGAGCTGTTTGGAGAAACTGGCAGACCCCTACAAGTCTGGATCAAAGACCATCAAAAAATGGTCCAACTTGGAAAAACAGACAAATCACGCTTTGCTCAACATGTTTGGTAATAAAGACACAGGATCGTATGGAACAACGAAACGATTCTGGCAAAGGAGGACAATCAAACTAACTATGGTTACCAATACTCAAAGACAGTTTGAAGAATCGCAGGCAACAATAAACACAAACTCCAGAAACTACGTCGAACGACAAACACCATACAGAATCTCAAGAGAGATTATGCATCTACGCTGTTTTCGTCAGGTCTTTGTTGAGGCGCAACAAAAATAGATCAAGCACTAGAAGCCGATCACGTGGTTTCGACCTTCCAAATCCCATCAGACCAACTCCGAATGTTTGCAAGGTCTAATTCAATCACAATCCGCATCTCAATCTTAATTGTGAAAAATCAGAAAAAATAGTTTAGGGGATAAGGTTTGTAGGTTGGTAAGATTTGCTTGCAGATAAAATTATTTCATTCTTCAAAAGGTGGCTTCATAATGTCAAGAGTTTTAGCATTCCTTGCAGAAGCCTTAACACCTGGCAACAATTTTATTTGGACCCTCCTCGTTCTCTTCCATGTCTTGCAGTTTTTCTCTCATCTGTCCTTCTCCTTCAACCTCCGCTTCTTGCTCTTGATCGGAGTAGTCGCTATTAGAGCTAACGTGGACGATTTCAACCTCTTCCTCTGAATCTGCCTCATCAATAAAAGATTCGTTGGCTTCACACTCCTGCCATAAGCTTAACAAACGGTCACAGAGAAAAAAATATTACAAATTTAGTATCAAAACTTGGAAAGTATTGTTTTTACCTTGCTCAATGAAATAAAAAATAATATACAGGGTGGCTTATTAGTGCGTGGAAGCTCGATTAATCCGACATTGTAAAAGATATTTAAAAACTTTATTGAGGAAATGTGTAGGTATTCTTAAGTTTCATATTTTAAAATTAATTGCGACTATACAGGGTGTTCGATAACGCCGTACCGAACCAAACTTCTATTTTTTTGAATGGAATGCTTATATTTATGATCCACCGTACCATTAGATGATTTCGCTACGTCTCCTCTTTCCGTTGGTTCAAGAATTTAATTTAAAAAAAATTATTTATACAGGGTGAGTCAAAACTCGGGTCCTTAATTTTCTTAGTTCAAACGATTGACTGACATTTGTTAACATTTCTGTACCAATACTCCGAAAAGCTTCTCTTCGAGCTGGCCATGTCACTGGTACTCCTCTTCCAATCCACCTGTTGGGAAATTTAGTATTGAGGTGGTTGGGGATTATTGCAGTGTTATCCATCAGCATCTGCAGACATTCTCGTATCGATCCTAAGCCATTCTTTATCAAGAATCCTTTTGTTGTTGCTTGTACAAGTTCTATGACTTCAATTGGACTAAGCGTGTAGCACGCCAGGACTTGTCCATCTATAGGTCTTGATCAGTGGTGCGATCTTGCCTTGTTTCCAATTCGGGGAGCGTCGAAGCATAAACTCCACTCCTCCAATCCTCTTCTGATGTGGTCCAGGTCGAGCATCATATGTTTAAGAACGAAATTAATCGTAGTAGGCCTGCTATTACATGACAATGCTGTCAATCCATAGCACTTATTACATTAGTAACATGTTCAAGTTAGATTGGTATGTTTCCCAGCGAGTTGTTATATCTTTTTAGTCTTGTAGCCGTCACATGTTGTTTTATAATTTTCACATATGATTCTTAATGATGGAACGTCCAAGCATTTGTCCTGCCAGAAGGACAGCTGTACACGGCGTTTGGGCCTCTTGGAAGGACCACTTAATATCTAAAAAGCACACCCCCTTGGACGTTCTATCATTAATTTCTGACCTGCCTGTTATTTTTTCACATCTCGCTTTGAAACGTCAACTTCATGTCAAGATCTTTAGTAAACACTACATTTCAAACTGACTGCATCATTTTCCCAAAGCTCAATCGTCGTTTGCATCCAATCCTCCTCGAATCGTTCCGATCGTTTCGACACGTACCAGTCATGCATTTTATTACTATCCGACATGACTTCCGATTTGCTCAAATAAAACTCGACTGTTTCGCTCTCCCAAGATTCGGCGTCGCCTCCAGAACGAACCACACCATTACACTTTAAATATTTACGTTTGTCCCGGGATATATTCAGTAATTCTCGCCCCCGACGAAATATATTGACTTTATATACGAGAGCGCTACTATACCACCGCCAACCGCCTCTCTTTTAGATGAGATCCAAATAAACCAATTGTTTCGGGTAGTGCGCCCGTATGCCGGCAGGGCGCGTTGCGCTTCCTCTCACCACTAACGTGCGACGTTCCTTCCGCGATAACAATCCCAAAGCATATTTCCTGCCGCCGATTGATGGAGCGAACTGTCGAATTGCCTCGCCTGCTTTCTTCGTTCCTTTTGTATCTTTTCTATCTTTTTTATTTGTCTCGCTCTCTGAGACGGTTGTTTCACTCGTTTCCGTTTTCCTTTTTGCTGGTGTAGGGCGCGTCAAAGTCCCTATACGTGAACCGTTTCTGATGCGTACTATATGGGGAGGACTTTTGCAAATTCGATTCCGCGAGTTCCTTTCCACGGTTTTAGATATAAGAAGTTTTAATTTATTGGTTTTGAGATGTACCTTTTACCGTTGAAGGTTTATTTTATTTCTTATACGGGCCTTTTATTTCTCTCCGTTTTTCGCGATAAAATAGGTTACGTTCATGTATTCTCGATAAAAAAAAAACTTTTATTGTATAAAGGGTGTCTCAAATAATACGACCTCTTTGATCATAGAAAAGGTTAGGGTATCTATTTGACCCGATTCAATTTATTAACTCTCAAAAGCCATATGTATGTATGTAACCACTTCTGGGGGAAGTAGCATTGCCATGGCTGCTTTACTGCTTCTTCACTATAAAGGACCCATGAATTAATTATTAAGTTTGTGAACAGTCGAAGATATTGGATGCCATGAATACAGCTCTACATAAAATTTAGCGGTATCACCTCAACATTACATCTCCCAAACTGCATAAAATGAAGACACATTTAACAGTACTCGCAAAATATCTGCGACTAGTATTGCCGTCATTGCTGCTGAAAAGATCGACAAATTTCAGAAAATTCATGTCAACTTCTTTTGGCTCTATTACCTTATTAAAGTCTTTAGAGATAGGAACCAACCACCTATTAGCTAATGGAACTTTCCGTAAGGTATGGAAAAGGAATAAAATAGTACTGCTGCCAAACCTGACTGAAACCGCAACGAGTACAGACCAAACAAATAATAGCCAGCAGTCTAAAAAAGAAAGACTGTACACAGGAGACCTGGCTGGGAGTCAATTCGGGCACCATAGCCGACTACTTTTCCAATAAAAAGCTGATTATGAAAGCTAAAGGTGAAAGCAAAACATTACGTCTCACTAGTGGGCTACCACAAGGGTCAGTCATGGTGCCTGTTCTGTGGAACATGGCATTCGACGGTGTGTTGAGGCTTGAACAGTCAGAGAGGGTTCAGCACATATGGTTTTCGGATGATTTTATAGTAGTGGCGATGGCAAAGACTGACGAAGGATTTATAAAGTAAACATAGTGAACAGGGCCCTATAAAGGACCTTCACAGCAGAAACTATGATGCGAAGTATGGTAAAATCAAAAGAAGAATGATTTTTTGGATTAAATACTCCAAAAATATTTGTCTTTCACGTTAATAGCGCAATTAAAGGTAGAACTTTTGCAATATTATCTATTTGTAACAGTCTAGTTACATATAAGATACGTCGTGATTTTCAAATTTGACAGCTACAGCTCTCAAAATACATATATCTGACAGATATAAACTTTTAAAATCCATTTAACAATATGAAGTACCGTAATCAAGTTTTGATAGCCATTAAGTTATAAAAACACCTCTTTTTCAAATTTGACAATTATACCTGTTAACATTCATCTGACAGCTATAAAATTGTAGAATATATTTGTAACAGTTGTTACATTGCGAATCGTTACAATTTTCTTTAGTATTTGAGCGATTTTTTTTTACAGCTTTAACATGAGTCAACTGTCAAAATATCTCTGACAGCTGCCAAATTCTAGAAACAGTATCTTTTCAAATGTAACAATTGTGGTAGTCGAACTCACAACATCTAACCGCGAAATCAGTTATTTTTGACAGTAGTAACCGTCCAAATATTATTATTACTTACATGTCTTCAATTTAAAAAATCTGACATATGCCAGTTTTTTAGAAACAGTACATTTTTTCAGATTTGACAATTCTATCTGTCAAAATTCATGTGACAGCTATAAAATTGTAAATATTTGTAACAGTTCCCAAATTGCGAATCGTTAAAATGTATTTTACTGCTTGTGTGACTACAGTAACAGTCAAAGTTCTTTTTACAGGTTTAACAAGAGTCAACTGTCAAACTATCTCTGACAGCTAGCAAATTGTACAAACAGTATTTTTTCGAATGTAACAATTGTGATATAGTCAAACTTACAACATCTAAACGCGGCAAAATTGTGAACTGAGCTATTTTTGACAGTTGCAACTGTCAAAATATATTATTTCTGACAGCTGTCAAATTGCAAAAAAAATTTGACGAATTTTAACACGTGCCAGCATCATATATATTAATGTCAAACTAAAAAAAACTATAAAAAAGTCATTTTTGTTACAATTTGCTGATTATAACTGTCAATACACTTCTTATTATTGCTGTCAAATTATAAATACATATGTATGTCATAATTTTAATACTTGCAGGCTTTATAATCTTCTAAGCTGTTTGAACGGATTTAACAGGAAACTTCTTACTTACTTCTGTTAGCAGTGAATTTAATAAAACAGCAGCGACTATCAAAATTGACAACTTAACCTGTCAAAATTCATCTGACAGCTATAAAATTGTAGAATCTATTTGTAACAGTTGTCAAATTGCGAATCGTTACGATTTTCTTTACTGCCTGAGTGATTAAAGTAACAGTCAAAGTTATTTTTACCTGTTTAACAAGAGTCAACTGTCAAACTATCTCTAACAGCTGCCAAATTATAGAAACGGTATTTTTTCGAACTTAACAATACAATATCTAACCGCGATAAAATTGTGAAATCAGTTATTTTTGCCAGTTGCAACTGTCAAAATATATTATAAATTGCAAAAAAAATTTGACGAATTTTAACACGTGCCCGCATCATATATATTAATGTCAAACTAAAAAAAACTATAAAAAAGTCATTTTTGTTACAATTTGCTGATTATAACTGTCAATACACTTCTTATTATTGCTGTCAAATTATAAATACATATGTATGTCATAATTTTAATACTTGCAGGCTTTATAATCTTCTAAGCTGTTTGAACGGATTTAACAGGAAACTTCTTACTTACTTCTGTTAGCAGTGAATTTAATAAAATAGCAGCGACTATCAAAATTGACAACTTAACCTGTCAAAATTCATCTGACAGCTATAAAATTGTAGAATCTATTTGTAACAGTTGTCAAATTGCGAATCGTTACAATTTTCTTTACTGCCTGAGTGATTAAAGTAACAGTCAAAGTTATTTTTACCTGTTTAACAAGAGTCAACTGTCAAACTATCTCTAACAGCTGCCAAATTATAGAAACAGTATTTTTTCGAACTTAACAATACAATATCTAACCGCGATAAAATTGTGAAATCAGTTATTTTTGCCAGTTGTAACTCTTAAAATATTATTTCTGATAGCTGTCAAATTGCAAAAAAAAAGTGTTAGAATTTTAACAAGTGAGAGCATCATATATATTTTTTTAAACAGACAAACTATAAAAAAGTCATTTTTCTTACAATTTACTGATTGTAACTGTCAATACACTTCTAATTGTTGCTGTCAAATTATAAATATGTCATAATTTTTATACTTGCAGGCCTTATAACATTCTTAACTATTTGAACGGATTTAATAGGACAGTTCTGACTTACTTCTGTTAGCAGTTTATTTAATAAAACAGCTATCAACTATCAAAATTGAGAATTTAACCTGTCAAAATTCATCTGACAGCTACAAAATTGTAGAATGTAATTGTAACAGTTGTCAAATTGCGAATCGTTACAGTTTCCTTTATTGCTTGAGTGATTACAGTAATAGTCAAAGTTATTTTTTTACAGGTTTAACAAAATATCAAAATATACAAATATCTCTGACAGCTGCCAAATTGTAGAAACAGTATTTTTTCGAATTTAATAATCGTGTTAGTCAAACTTACATTTAACCGCGGTAAAATTGTGAAATCACTTATTTGTAACAGTTGCGACTGTCAAAATATTATATTATTTCCGACAGCTGTCAAATTGCAAAACAATGTTGCAATTTTAAAACGTACCAGCATCATATAGATTTTTTTAAGTTGTTACACTATAAAAAAGTCATTTTTGTTACAATTTGCTGATTTTAACTGCCAATAAACTGCTGTCAAATTATAAATATGTCATAACTTTAATACTTGCAGACTTTATAACCTTTTTAGCGGTTTGAACGGATTTAATAGGAAACTTCTTACTTTCAGCACCGAGTATCATAATGGACAAGTTAACCTGTCAAAATTCATTTGACAGCTGTCAAATTGTAAAGCTCTTTTTCACAATTTTAACACTTACATGTCAAATTACTAATTTCCTTACAATTTTAACACAATTAAAAAATCATCTTAAAGTTGTCGTAACTGTCAAAATAAAAAATCTGAAGTACTGAAGTTATCCATCTCGTGCTTTTACGCGATTAAAAACAATCCTGATTCCTACCATTGTGTTTATTAAAATATAAAATAAAATTTATGAAGTCGAGACTACCGAAACGCATCCATATCTCGACCTATATACTCCATTAACCGATTTAAAACCGCCACATTGTCTCGCGTACTATATTGCCCGCAGAGTGCCGCATAAAACCCCCTTTATGCGTTCTCAATATTATCATCTATATACGAGCTGATGTAGATACATACATATATTTTAAATATCAATTTCGTATAGTTCCATATTCACACAACGGGTAGGCAACGTTAAGAAGAATACCCTGTCGTATCGAGGCGACGACAACGCCTTCGCCGATTTTGCCCGGGATTCAAGCCACCTCTTCGTGTGGTAGGTACGTATATCCCTCCCCGCTAGGAACTAAGATTTATGCATGGTCGTTACCGACTGGCTGTATTCGAGGCGCTGCTTGCCGTCGACTTCATATTCATTGCATAGAACGCCTCGTCTGCGCACTGGTGTTAGGCAGACGTGGATGGATGTGAGTTGTGAGTTGTATGGAAAACAGTGGTGTTCTTATAAGGGATGTATATTGAAAGTGTTAACGACAATTTTCTAATTCATAATGAATCGATAATCTGGCGGTTGCAATGAATTCCAAATTAATCGTCCCTGGCGCTTTCGAATTAACATAAATAATCAACAAAAATTTCAGTTCACAATATATCACTAAAGCGTCTTATTTCCCCTTCGTGTTAATCAACGAAGCGGATAGACGTTATTTTTCCTCCATTCTAAAACGGCACTCCCTCCCCTTTCCACTATCCTATCTTTTCATCTTTACTTCGTTACTCCCACCCCCGGCGAAGATCGCTTTTAGTCGCAGTACACGGCAAGAAGAAGAAGAAAAAAGTAAAGGAAAAAAATAACGGAAGGCGTAGTAGATTGTAGTTGCGCAAGTGGCTCATAAAGCAACAACTATCCAATTTCCGGAGACCTCCGCGAGCTCGGTGACCTGGAAGGACAATGGAGAAAATTGGAGGCTGTAGCGGCGGCAAGTTCGCTCCAGCCGGGCAAACTCTAGGATATAATTTAATATGAATTTATTTTTTCCTAGCTGGGTTGCTTGTGTTGTCGTCCCCCCTTAACTAATGTGTACAAGGGAGTTAAATTTTTTCATTTTTTTTTTTTGATAACGAATCTGGGAGATTTTAACCCCCTTCACCCCTATTTTATTTTTTTGTTACGGGTACGCATCGCGCTAAATATAACATATATATGTATACATTTTAACGATCAAACGCCGAAAATGAAAACAAAACCTATCTCCGAAACGATCTATTATTTAAATAATGGAGTAATCATGGGAAGCACTCATTTTCCAGCGTCATCGTTGAAAAGCCGGTCTTCCCGGTTTTAACGAGCGCCGGGGTATAAAAACGAGAGGTCGTTCGGCTCGCAGGAACCCCGTAATAAAATAAGAAGACATATTAACAACGGGATCTATCCCGATACCGCAGGTAGTAACCCATTTTATCCTATCTAACACCGACGTTGTATTTTCGGACGTGGTAGCCCAAATCCGTATCCATGCCTACATTCATATACATAATTATACAGGGTTTCCACTGCTGAGTGGGACATAGGGAGAATACATGTAAAATCGGTTTTTGGTGAATATTATCTCCCTAATACTACTTCATCCAAATTTAAGTGGCGAATATTATAACTGGGTTAACAATGAACATTTCCACAATCATAGTACAAAGAAAGTCATTTTAATAAAGCCAAAAAAATTATTATTTTTAAACCTATTGTACGTGAATTCCTAATAAGGCTTTTAACACGTGAGTTAGTGCAAGCGGCCGTGGCGCAGACGTTCAATGCTACGCCATAATAACGTAAGGCACAGATTGTTTGGGGTTCGTACCCGAGAAATGAATTTTTTTTTTAATCTTGATTAAGTTTTGTTTATTTTGACAAATGATTCGTCGTTAGTAACAATTAAATTTCGAATAATATAACAGCACGTGATCATTTTTGTTATTGTAAAAATTATTCATTATTTACCTGAATCCTCAAAAAATCGATTTTATAGTCTTCGAAATCTCTAATTTTTGGAGTGTTATTGAATTTGTAGCATTATTGTTGGAGATAAAAAATAAAAAATTAAACTAATCTGCCGGGATTCGAACCCTAAACAATCCGTGCATTAGCGTTATTGAGCCGTCGCGCGAACCATTACGCCACGGACGCTTGCACTAATTCACGTATTAAAAGCCTTAGGAATTCACGTACAATAGATTTAAAAATAATAATTTTTTGGCTTTATTACAATGACTATCTTTGTACTATGATTGTGGAGATGTTCATTGTTAACCCAGTTATAATATGCGGCCCTTAATTTTGAATGAAGTAGTATTAGGGAGATAATATTCACCGAAAACCGATTTTATATGTATTCTCCCTATGTCCCACTTGGCCGTGGAAATGTTTTTCTTCAAATTTTATAAAAGAAAATTTTGTAACGATTCCAAAAATGTAATAAGAACACATACAGTAAAACCTCATTTAGCACGGTAGATGCGTTCCTGAAGATAGGAGCACTAACCGAAACAGCGTAATATGAGATCATTTTAACACATAGTAAATAGAGAAATAGGAATATGCGACCAAAACTAAACAAATTTTACTTTAATTTACATGTACATTTGCAAAAATACACTCTGTACATAATAATAGCATTTTTTTCTGAAGATATTAAAAATGTCAAAATCCAACACGGCTGCCATAAGAAAAACAAAAGTTGATTATTTTCACGCAAAATCTAGTAAACCTAGATTTTTTTTGAAATCGTTTTTAAAATCCTCATGACTTGTTATCCCTAGCCTGCAACTTTTGTAAATTTATCTCTTTTAGGAGACAAAATATGAAAGATTTTCAAAAATGCGTTTTTTTCTTTTTCACCCTGTACCTGCATGGACAAATAAATACGCAACTTTTCTCCCATTTAACCGACGTTGTATCTCCAACGGTTTCCAATATCTCCATTGACAGCAATTTAAACTAGACACCCTGTATATATAATGTTTATATTTGTGATGAAGGTCCTGGACTCTTCTGATATTGTTGATATTTTGGCCAAGAAATCGTCTAGAGTCATTTGCCGCTTTCTTTTTCTGTCGCATCCAAAACTCCTCTTCTTGCTTTTGCACTCCTGTCACTACAATTTGATCTACTATTTCGGTTATTGCTTCCAAACTTTTTTTAAGAAAGTCAGAGCCAAAAGTCAGAACCACTGTTTTCGCCTTCTTAAATTTCTTGTTCTGCCAGTTCCTAGAGGTCGTCGTTGGTAAGGCCTTCACCAGAAACCTGCAGTATCTCCTCAATATCCTGCTCATCTAGTCCTGCTAGACTCACAATTTGACCACAAATAGACTCTTCTCATTGATAATCCTGAGAAACCTCCAGCCATATCTTCTTCCACACTCCATTCATGTACTTCTTAGTTAATTCTTGCCAAGCAATATCGATATTGCCTGTGGCATTGAGGATGTTATATTTCTTCAAAAATTGCAAAATTGTTTCTTTATACAAAAATGTGTGTTAGACCAATTTTAAAAAATGTCTCTTGTGATCCAAGATTTCTTATTGAATTCCCAAACGATGGGTAAACTAGATTTTAGAAGTCCTTTCATGGCCCTTGGGTTTTTGACATGATACACAAGTAGAGGTTTTCGCCATTGACGTTATCACCCAGAAGAGGGGTGAAACGGTCTTTTGCAGCTTTGAGCAGCATTCCCTTCCAAAAAAGTCCCGTTTCGTCTAGGTTAAAACCCAATTCTGGTGGATAATTTCCCCTTTCAATTATGACTCTTAACGTTGCAAAAAAAATTCTCACACGCTGCTTCTCCGGCGATTCGAATGTTGTGGAGGGTCTTCTTTTTTTTTTAATTATCGAACCAACCTCAGCTAGCTGTAAAATTTTCACTCGTATCTTCTCTTTCATTTTGAATGCGATTAAAAATATTTATGGCCTTAGCGGCATATTACGTTCGATTTCATCACCAATCGAAATGCAAAGACGTTTTCCCATTTCTACTTAAATATTGCTTCTTGATCGAGTTATTTTTTCTGCACTAGACGATGTGGTAGTAGTTGCTGACAACTTAATTTTATCATTGTTTTTTTTTAATGATTCGACGGTGACGTTCACCGTTTTCCAATCGCCTCAATAATCGTATTATACGAATGTATACGAATCAATGAAATGCTGCAATAAGGTTTTCAACAAACCGCGTTATAGCAAATCAGCGTTAATCGAGGTAGCATTAAACGAGCTCTTACTATACTTGCATGAGGACAATAATTGGTAGACTTGGCATATTGATGCCACATGCATAACCGCAGATATTTCCAACGTTATCGGATTTGCGATCGCCAGCTGACCGTGTGATGAAAGAAACTTTAAATTGCAAATTAGTATTGGCAAATGAAATTTTTCGAACAGATAAGAGTCGTAGGGAGCCAGATCAGACGAATATGGGAGGTTAACCAATAAAATGCGATTTTTGGTCAAAAAATCGGTGATCAGTGTCGATCGATGAGACGGCACAACAAACGCCAACTACCTTCCTCACGATATTCTGGTGGAACGAACTCATGATGAACAATACACTTTGCATCGTAAAAACAAATGAGCATTGTCTTCACTTTCGACTTCTCAAACGGAGATTTTTTGGTTGCGGGCTCGTCCACTCAGAACTTGGACGCTTTGTTTCCGAATCGTATTGGAAACACCACGTTTCGTCACCAGTGACAATACTGTAAAGGAAGTTTTCGTCCTTTTTAACTATGTCCTTGCAATGTTGGATTTTGAGCAATTTTTGGTCGTCAGTCACAAAGGTGAGCACACACCTTCCAATAGCTCAAATGGTCGGTCAAAATGAGATAGATCGAGCCTTTGGACACTCCCAATTCCATTTTCGTAAAACGCAACGATGATTTCGACTGAATTTTGAAAGAAATCGCGCACTTTTTCGATGCTGAAACGTTTTCTGTCATGAAATTTTTAATAGAAGTTGGCAAAGGATTTACCATTCGAACTCCTCTAGTCACATATAGGTGGCGCCACTAAAAACGTCACTATTGACAGAGTACTGTTTATTTCGAGACATACTGTGTATATGATGATATATTGTATGTTCACGTCACTCAGCTTCTACATTTTTTTTCATATAAATCGTAAAACGCGAGGTTACCATATTATAAACAGAAAGTGAGAAAAATAAATAATAAAAAGGATGGTTAAGACAAGAAACTCTCCGTTCCCTTGTTCGCTATATTCTAAATAACAGGACGAAACAGAGAACACACAACAGTAGCGACGGTGGTGCTGGCAGTCGTCGGCTTCTCGTTCGTAATCACCGCGCCAAGTTCTAAAAGCCCGGCGTAAATCAAACGAGCCAAGTTTCTTAACAAAGTTTCTGCTGGATTTATGGTGCGCATGATGTTCGGCGGCGATAAACAGGGGCCCCCGGGTTGCCGCGGTCCCGGGCATGGTCGCATTGCAATCGTAGAAAATGAAGGACCTACGTAGCGCTCTCGCCCGCCATTCTCCGGATATATCTAGATCTGGCGTGGAAATGGAAATTGGAGCAGAAAACGAAAGATATAGTTTCCACAGATCTCTGTATATGTGAGGAGGAATGGTATATTGTATATGCTGCCTGCGCTCTTTATCCGAGATCGCTTATCTGTTTGTCCAAGTTTTATCTATGCAGGTCACAGTTTTAATGATTTATTTGAAGATCGTCTTTCAAAAATGAGATCTAATCGATTGTGCCTTGCTTTCATTAAATGAAACTGTCATCTCGATTATGAATATCGCAATATTTTTAATACTGCCAGCGCATCGTGTATGCAGAAGTTAATAATTTGCACGCCCTCTATTGTTTGGTTAAGGCTAGGCATGGCGGTTGTAGTTCCATTAATCTCATAAAGAGGACTAGACCCCATACAATAGAAACATGATAACTGGGTATCGATTCAGTCTATGTCCCACACTCTCGTTTAATTCCTACATAGTAAGCTTGTTGTGTGACAACATTCGAATTAAGTACAGTGTTTGTTGCAGAGATGCGGACAAATTAACATGTAATGTCAATGCGTTGATGTTATATATCAAGAAACGCATCCAACGTTTGCAAAATCCTTACCTTCGTCTTATTTCTAATCTAAAATCTAAATTTGACTGCAAAAAACCAACTTTGATTTACCACAAAATGTTTGCAAACATTTTTAAAACAAGTCCAGCCAGAAGCCAGCTTCAAAATCATTCGTGGTGCGATCAAAACTTTCATATTTGAAGAGCTTCCTAATTTCTAAATCAAGACATATTCCTTCGGGAACTCAGGGAGGAAAATCAGAATCATTATTTTGCCTACAATGACGATCCTGGTTGGGTAGGATGCCAATTCATAATAGAATCGTATCAAAAACCGTAGCCATTACTTATTCTGCAAGAGGGATGGACTTCAAACTTCTTGGAAGCTCTCATTTACGGAGACAACTCGATTGATAATTAAACCTGGTTCGACTCCACAAAAAAGCATCAACATCTTCACACGTCTTCATCTCCGCACGCATTTAGAGCGACGAAAACATTGGCCGAACCCCTCCCCCCCCTCCCCAGCACTAAATCTTGTAATTCCAAGCTGTAGAATTCCGAAAACCGTGTTTTTTGAACTTCGTAATTAAGCTACTAACTGTAGCTTGGGTTTTTTGTTTTTTCAATAACATCGGATGTGATCATGTCATGGCCACAATTTTGACCGTTTTGACCAGATGGGTCTGTAATTTTAATGCATCCATGTCGAATAGATTTCTTTTGAAATGCCAGCCTAAGATGGATACTGCTGACCCGACTGTCGTGTCGTGGCTTAAGGTTAGCACCAGGATCATCTCTCCGATATACCAAGCACTTCCGTGCTGTCGTGGTCATCTCTCGCGAGCACGGAGTGTTAGGGGATCTTGGCTTAACCGCCCAAATCGAGAGGAGACAACCTCGCACAAAAAAACCTAAATCTTAATGCAACGAGGTCCAGATGACGAAGGTATGCGTGGCTAAGTAGAAGATTAGTCTGCGAGGACACCAACTTTGGGTCACCAGGAGGAACCCCACTATATATACCTCTCCACCCAGCAGGCGTGGCTTGGTTGAGGTGGAACCTCCTTTTCCCTAACTTCTCGTGGCATTTATCATGAGTAAGTACAATCCAAAAACTAATAAGTCTGTTTCAGAACTAACTTCGGATGAGGGTAGAGATGAAAGGTAGGAACCTTATCCAACCCCATCGACAAGCCAAGGCAGCCAGAAGCACACAGATCCAAGACCCCCCGAAAAAACAAAGCATTAGACTTGACACCCCGGAGGATGCGCGAGTCTCTGGGATTTCTAAGAGTAAAAAAAACTGGTCGTGCAAGGACAAGATTGCATTAATGCCAAAAGGGCTGTAATCAAGGCTAACGTGATCAGCCATCTTGGAAAAAGTTCGTCAGCAACGAAGAGCGAAAAACCCCCAAAGAGACCGAAGCGGCAAAGTTCAGTGGCGAGCAAGGCTAGAAAGCCTAATAAAAAAGGCTAAGATAGACCAGGTGGTCTAGCTAGATAATAGTGAGCTACAATAGACCTATAGGTGGTAGTAGCAATAGACCACATAGCCATCCAGTGTAATTATCTATCTATCTGTGTAAGTCATTTTAAAGTTCTAAAATGGCGGTGACTGAAGGGGCGGTTCTGAAAGGGATGAGATCGTTGATCTCGTTAAAGATACTCTAGAAAAACAATTGGAAACTCGTGCAAGTTTGACTAAATTCAATGCTAGATGTGTGGCTGTATTCCGTCTTGAGAGTGTTGTCTGAAAATTAGTGGTCGAAATTGACCAACTAGAACAATACTCGTGAGAAGAAAAAAATTCTTAATCAAAAAAAAATCTAAACAACCAGAGAGATAAAAATATTCCAAGAGGAAGTTAAAGGGCTCTGATACAATCATTAAAGAAAGGGTCTCAGGACACTCCGATTGGAAGTGTCCAAAGCATTTGGATGGTCCTCTGCTTGCATGCTTCGAAAGGTATGGTTTGGTCCAGGTTATAAATGATATTGATGATAAAGTTGGTATTTTTAAGCTCCGATTAGGGAAATTAAGGTTACTAAACTAGAACTAGAAGTTATTTGGATTCCATCTATAGGTCTCATAATCCTGGAAAATTGTGGTCTTCTCTTAGATTAGATTAGATTAACGGTGGGTCGTTAGGGCATTTCTACCTCTCTTCACTGCGACCAATGAGATCTATTGTGAATACATTTGATCTTTTAGTTCCAATTGATCTCCAACCTTCTAAAGAATTTCAGGATCTTCTTCGGAGCAGAATCACCATTTGTCGTTGTCTACCTTGCCCATCTTCTTAAGGGCCGTGGCCACTGAATAAAGCCGTGATGATCCGAAGGTCTCTCTGATTGAGATCCAGCAGAGATTTAGCCTTAGTGGCTGAAAAAGCAATGAACTTTTTTTATTGTCTTAGCTTTGGAGTGTTTGTCCTGTACGCCCCTCGTCCAATAAATCGAAATTCCCAATGCCCTGGTACCCACATCAGTGTAACTGTATTCTTTTGGGCCAGAATTTTGAGGGTCAGCAGAAAATCCCAGGTTAGCCTCGATTCAAAGGTACATGCCCCTAAAGCCTTTAGCACTGCTTGACTGTCTGAGAAAATGTGAATGCGTACACCTTGGTAACGTTTTCTCAAGCATTCCCGGGCAAATTGCTCAATGGCATATATGTCTGCCTGAAAAATTGTTGGACTTGTACCCAAGGCCACCGAGACATTGCATCTCGACCTATTCCCACTCCTGTATTGGTTTTGGATCATTTCTATCTCCAGGAAAGTGAAAGCATGGTGTTGGTGGTAGCAAGAAGAACGACGATAGTATTATCTTCGATTAGAAGCCGAAGACATGACCTACCGGTACTTTTTTGCATCCAAACTACCGTGCAGGACTAAGGTGTCATCTAGAGGACTTCAAATTGGCTGCGCCTCTTAAAACTGCAACCATACGTCCTGTTTTAACGAAGAAGGAATTATGAAGTCGTGTCTAGCCTAAGCAGTGTTGCCCACAATACAAAACTTGATCAAAATTATGTTGGGACAACGAAACAAATATTCAGACTTAAATTTCGGGCAACTCTATAACCTGAGTCCTAAAAATGCTTCTTATTGAATTATATACACGTGTATACTTGTTAAAAAGATATGAAAAGATAGACTACAGTAGTTGTAACGGTTTTATTAACGCAGCATATGTAATGCTAATGAATGAAGACAAATTATATCGGATCCGTTGCCAATTCTTGTTGACACTTCTGCGGATCAACAACGGACGGCACAAGACTCAATGGCGCAAAACATTTAGCCTGTGCAATGCTGCAAGATCCTTCCGTTATGAATAGATCACCAGTTGGATATTCCAGACAATATTTTCCATATCTCGAAACACATTTTAAACTATCACAATTAAGTCCAGCGTATGGGTCACCGATAAGCATCTTACTAATTAACTTCCCGGTAATCGTAGTGACAACTGTGACTAAATCAATTTAAATCTACAAAAAAACCTAATTCATTTAAAATGAATTACTCACCTAAGACTAGAAATGTTAATATTTTAGTATTCATGTTTGGATTATGTATTCCTAAAGGAGTATCAAACGAAACTGTGATCACATCCTCACGATCAACTTACAAACAACTCGGAAAACAATGGACAATTATAGTCAATTTTATTGTAGTATTGTGTAGGTTACGATGTGTTTAATCGTTTAATATTATCAATGCGACAATTGGGAGAATTATTCGGGGCCAGTCGAATAAAAAATTTAGTGAGCTTGTACGTATTCCTGAAGACAACAATTCGACCATCAGCTTTTGGTAAGTCGTTGCTTTAATTTTTATTATGCTTGTCTGGGGGTCCCGCAGGGTACGATTTTGGGTCCAGTATCGTTTATTTTGTATATTAACGGCCTGGGTACGGTTTCACAGGATTGTAATATCAACCTTTTTGCGGATGATAGTGATATTGAGAGGGGCTGTTGGGAGAATGAATCATGAACTAAAAAATATTTCAAAATGGCTGAAAATGAATAAAATTAAGCTCAATACTTCAAAGACTAAAGCTATGGCATTTTTATTGATGAGATTAAATACTTAGGGGTAATAATAGATAATAGTCTATCATTCAAGAGTCATGTAGATTTAATAACTAAGAAAGTAGCTAACAAAATTGATTTTTTAGGTAGGATTAGTACTAATTGGTTAATCCAGATATCCTATCCGCATTGGCTAACTGCACTTCTGCTTGAGCTCGTAATTGAGTACACGATAACTTATGTATTGAACCACCAATGTACTCATCATCGGTTAAAACATTTGACTGCGAAAGAGATTTGCCTCGAATGAGGAGGTCATGATTATTTTGCAGACCTCAAAACATCCTACGACTTGCAATACCTACTTGTAATAATAGAAAACTTACTCTCGAACAAAAGTTATTACTTACACACAAAAACTAGTTTTAAAAAAATTTCAATTATAAAACAATGCAATTGTTTATCGCATTACTGATAGACGCAATCAACTAGCAACGATCTTTACATATCAACTTGACCATCGAACTAGAAACAACCTAACAGTCACAATGAAGAGGTTTATATTCCTAGGTTTATGTGAGTACTTTAATTTTAATATTATTCAATACAGTTACAGTTTCATACCGATTAATAACAACTTGTGCCCTTTATGTACTTATCTTTCAATTCCTGAAATATTTCCACTGACAGGTCAATAAAACAACAATTAATTAAATACCAGCCTATCAACAAAAATATCTAAAAAACAAAGAAATACTATACAGAGGTTTTTTTGTAAATTTCTAACTGTAGTGAAGTTTAATGCTAAATTAACTAAGCAATAAGTAAATGTTTTTAGTGAGAAGGATGAACCTGATGCTTAAATCTCCTCGGCTAATGATGTCCAGTTTGTTTCTTTTTTTTTTGTTACGAGGGAGCGTTTTTATATTCGCGGAATGGGGGATAAGGGGTGGAAATAAAAAAACCAAATTATTTTTCTTTTTCAATATATTCACCTGCAAGACGGATACATTTTTCACATCTTTCAATTAATTTATTTATACCCTCATAAAAAAATGATTTCTCTTTATCCGCAAAATACGCCGAAACTGCCTCCTTGACTTCATCATCGGCAGTAAATTTTTTACCCCGCAGCTCTTTTTTCATTTTCGGAAACAGGTAATAATCACTCGAGGGCAGGTCTGGGCTGTAGGGTGGGTGATTCACAATTTCGAAGCCCATCTTATGCAGGGCAGCTAACGCAACGCGGCTCTTGTGGACGGGCGCGTTGTCGTGCAAAAGCAGCACACCTTTCGTCAATTTTCCCCGTCTTTTCTCTTTAATGGCTTCTTTTAGTCGCTCTAATATTGAAGCGTAATATTCTCCGGTTATAGAAACACCTTTATCTTTATAATCAATCAACAATATTCCTTCCGAGTCCCAAAATACCGTTGCCATGAGTTTCCCAGCTGATCGTGACACTTTGAATTTCTTGGGAGGTGCTGTGCCCTTTTTATGCCACTGCATGGAGTCTTGTTTGGACTCAGGTTCATAATGATGAACCCAAGTTTCGTCTCCAGTAACAATTCGACTCAATACACCATCCTTGTCTTCATTACAGAGGTCCAAAAATGCACGCGAACACTCTACGCGCTGTTGTTTTTGCGGTGACGTGAGCATTCTCGGCACCCATCTTGCGCTGACCTCAGACATGCCGGGATGATCGTGTAGGATTTCAAAAATTGTTATATCGGATACTCCAACCATTTCTGCGAGTTGTTTCTTCTTTAGTCGAGCATCTTCGAGTACAATTTTTTCAACTTTTTGGATAAGTGCTGGCGTGGTCACCTCAATGCTCCTGCCCGGCCTCGGGTCGTCTTCAAGGGATTCCCTTCCTTGTTTAAATAAACTATGCGATTTGTACACCATGGTTTTTCCTGGACAAGAGTCGCCGTAAACCAATGACATCTCATTCATTATGGTCGCGACTGATTTTCCTTGTCTGGTATGGAACTTTATAACGGCACGATGTTCGATTTTTTCCATATTTCTAATAACAATGAAACTTCGTATTTATACTAATTATGAGTCGCTGCACAGGCCACGCCCCCAATGCGCCTAATCACCTCCCTACAGCCCGCTCATTCCGCGGATATAAAAACGCTCCCTCGTAGGAGATTGGCAACAGCGCTGAACCCCCTTTCCACTAGGTATGACGATGGAAAGGAAATTAAACATTTCCTCGCTATATTCCATAATACTGGATAAGTAACGGGTATGTTGTTTTGCAGCCAGAATTGCTGATATCTGTTTTTAAACTGAACCTTAAGTTCTTCGTTTGTACTTAGTTCAGTCAGTTCCTTTTGTATTATGACATTCGTTTCTTCTATGTCACCATATGGGTTAATTATCCACGGTGGTATTACCATAGTCAAAATATCCTCAAACCTAATTTCAAAATCTGAATAGAGGGCATTTAAATGTTGAACGTAGGTTGAAACGTCGTCTTCCTGGCAGTTTGTCTGTGACAAATTGGGGAACTGGGAAAATTCGCCCCGTCCAATATTTTGCTTCATTAGTTTAACTTTGGCAAGAAACGCTGATAAGATGGACTTTGTTTTAATCAAATTTAGACTGTCGTCTTGTAAATGCAAATTAACCATATTAAATTTTGTAAACAAATCTGTTAAATTGGCGATGTCTGTTTTCCTCTTCAATAAATTGTCTTTTAAAATTTTATCTTTAGTATCCAGAAATTCTAAAAGAGTCTCAAAAAGTGCAAAAAATCTTGTCAAACATAAGCCTTTCGACAGCCAGCGTACTTCAGTGTGAAGGTGTAATTGATGGAAGTGTTCGTCATTTTCTTCACACAACTACGCAAATAACCGCGTATTAAATTCGTTGCTTCGAATTCGGTTTACTGCATCAATGATTAATTGAAGAGATTCATGCAATCTAACACTCAAATTTTTAGCAACTGAATGTTGTCGATGGATGACGCAATGTATTGCCAACACCCCAGACACATTTTGTTTTAAATAGCTAATAAATCCACGATAACGTCCAACCATGGCAGGTGCTCCATCTACTGATCTACTGATATTATATTTGATAAAGGGATTGCTTTTTCAATGAGGTAATCCTTCAAAACATGAAATATTGATTTACATTTAGTGTCGGTTGTCAAAGTTCTTGCGAAGAGCAGTTCTTCGTAGATTTCTTTTTCAATATATTCACCTGCAAGACGGATACATTTTTCACATCTTTCAATTCATTTATTTATACCCTGATAAAAAAATGATTTCTCTTTATCTGCAAAATACGCCGAAACTGCCTCCTTGACTTCATCATCGGCAGTAAATTTTTTACCCCGCAGCTCTTTCTTCATTTTCGGAAACAGGTAATAATCACTCGGGGCCAGGTCTGGGCTGTAGGGTGGGTGATTCACAATTTCGAAGCCCACCTTATGCAGGGCAGCTAACGCAACGCGGCTCTTGTGGACGGGCGCGTTGTCGTGCGAAAGCAGCACACCTTTCGTCAATTTTCCCCGTCTTTTCTCTTTAATGGCTTCTTTTAGTCGCTCTAATATTGAAGTGTAATATTCTCCGGTTATAGAAACACCTTTATCTTTATAATCAATCAACAATATTCCTTCTGAGTCCCAAAATACCGTTGCCACGAGTTTCCCAGCTGATTGTGACACTTTAAATTTCTTGAGAGGTGCTGTGCCCTTTTTATGCCACTGGATGGAGTCTTGTTTGGACTCAGGTTCATAATGATGAACCCAAGTTTCGTCTCCAGTAACAATTCGACTCAATACACCATCCTTGTCTTCATTACAGAGGTCCAAAAATGCACGCGAACACGCGATTTTTTCCATATTTCACTTTTCACTCCTGATTATGTTACTTGGTTGACGATAGCTCAAAGACTAACTGTCCAATAACAATGAAACTTCGTATTTATACTAATTACGAGTCGCTGCACAGCCCCCACCCTCCCCCATCCCCCCCCTCCGAATGCGGCAATTGTTTGTCCGACAATGATGGAATGAAGCCAAACTTCAAATAAAATCAACGCTGTACTGTCTACATTTCTTTTTAGATTCGGACATGGCATCAGTCATCTGCGGGCAAAATTAATCTATTTTAATAAGACATAAAGTCAAGCAGCTGTATATTAAAAAATCAAAGTCAAATTTAAATCGTATGGTGGTAAAAAATTTATCATATACAGGGTGAGTCACGACTATTCCCTCGGTCCCTTGTGTCTAAACGCTAAAAGACATGAGTTTCAAATTTTAGTCAAATATGTAAGACGATAAGGAGCACATTTTAAAATGATTTGCCAGTATACAGGGTGATTCAAAAAAGTACAGCATATCAAAGTTAGGATATTTTTAATGGAATACCCTATATACTCTATTACACTTTTGGATTCTACGTCATAAATTAGGATAACCTTGTTAATAACTCCTTACACCTATCTGCTGTCACTTTCGAGAAAATTTGATTTTTATGAAAATGTCGGCTTTCGCGAAAAAATTAAAAACAGGAAAACTGTATGACTTGGATGATTTACATTTGTAAGAAGTTATTTAGACGAAGCGAGCTTTCAATAAACCGGTAGAGTATTTTGATATTGGCTACATGACATTAGGCAAAACAATTCATACTTTATATTGTTTCAACCATCAATATCTCTTTTAAGTTAAATGGAACACCCTGTATTTATCCATTCTATGTGAAAGCACATTAAACCCCCTACCAAAAACTATAAAGATGTCCATCTCTAAATTTAACGATTAAAATGTTATTAACGATATTCTTCAAAAACGCTCTGAAGCTAATGCTGTTTCTCATCTAAGTAGGCCATGGTTTCTAACTATTTGTGTGCGGATATTCCTTATAAGTTGTATTCTAATGATAAATAAAGCTGGAAATTATGTTGAAGTAATTTGAATATCCGTTTAATAAATAATTAAAGAGTAAGATTAAGTTCAAATGAATCACTGAAGTAATTGACTATTCGTCGAGTATTTGAATATTATTTGTTTGAATTGATATGTTGCAGGTTGGTAAATTATGGTATTAGAATTGAAAATAAAATAATTAAGTAACCGATATCATAAACAAATGAATAAAATTACAAATGTTGGACAATCACATTCAAATTTAACATTTTCGCTTGAAATGAATTTAATAAGTTCGTTTGAATTGAATAAATATAAATAAATTATCTAATGTTCACATTGATTAACCATCTTATTCTATACATAATGTTATAGGCAAAAGAAGAATCTTCTTCTGGAGTGAGCCTGGAGTAATTGAATCAAATACATTTTTTGTACATTGTTTATAATACAGATAAAAATCGGTAACGCTAACACCCCAACGTTTAATTAATTCATTCAGGACACATGTTTCAGGGGCTAATAGACAGCTTTTTATTTGTATCATGCGAGGGGAATCACTGGTTTAGTAGATTCAGGCTATTAAATTAGGTCATCCTGATTTTAGAAAAGAAAATTTAAGCAAAGTTAGAACAATATAAGAAAAAAATAGTTATCATTTATTATTAAGTCTCATTAACGAAAACATAATATTATATGTTCTGGAATAAATTGGTATTTAATTAATTATTGTTTTATTGACCTACAAGTGGAAATATTTCAAGAATTGAAAGATAAATAATAACTAATGCGTCGTTGCAGTTGCGACTCTTACCAGCGCTAAGCTATTGACAGAACCTATAATGGCTATCCCATCGTTCGGATCCGATTGCAATTTTGACTGTAGCAAGCAGAAGGCTGACGACGCATTGCCCGATATATGCCTCCAATATGATAATAACGATATAATAGAAGCGAAGACGGAATGCATGTTGCAGTTTATCATTTGCAATTCGCCATTAGCGCAGCCGGCGAAACTGATCAATTGCAACGATCATGTTCCTTATTCGTATCTACCGTAGATATTTCGATATTTGAGGGAATCGAATCTATATAAAAATTTTGTTATTGTTGTATTTCCCGGGAAATAAATCAATGTATCAACATGTGGTGGTGTCATTTCATATCCTAGAAAAAATCTTTTGTTATTATATTAAACAATAGAATAGATTTTATAGTGCACACCTATAAAGTAAATCACCCATTGTTTATCGAGTAAGATGTTCATACGAGGGAGCGTTTTTATATTCGCGGAATGAGCGGGTTGTAGGGGGGTGATTAGGCGCATTGGGGGCGTGGCCTGTGCAGCGACTCATAATTAGTATAAATACGAAGTTTCATTGTTATTAGAAATATGGAAAAAATCGAATATCGTGCCGTTATAAAGTTCCTTACCAGGCAAGGAAAATCAGTCGCGACCATAATGAATGAGATGTCATTGGTTTACGGCGACTCTTGTCCAGGAAAAACCATGGTGTACAAGTGGCATAGTTTATTTAAACAAGGAAGGGAATCCCTTGAAGACGACCCGAGGGCGAGCAGGAGCATAGAGGTGACCAAAAAGTTGAAAAAATTGTGCTCGAAGATGCTCGACTAAAGAAGAAACAACTCGCAGAAATGGTTGGAGTATCCGATACAACAATTTTTAAAATCCTACACGATCATCTCGGCATGTCTAAGGTCAGCGCAAGATGGGTGCCGAGAATGCTGACGCCGCCGCAAAAACAACAGCGCGTAGAGTGTTCGCGTGCATTTTTGGACCTCTGTAATAAAGACAAGGATGGTGTATTGAGTCGAATTGTTACTGGAGACGAAACTTGGGTTCATCATTATGAACCTGAGTCCAAACAAGACTCCACGCAGTGGCATAAAAAGGGCACAGCACCTCCCAAGAAATTTAAAGTGTCACAATCAGCTGGGAAACTCGTGGCAACGGTATTTTGGGACTCGGAAGGAATATTGTTGATTGATTATAAAGACAAAGGTGTTTCTATAACCGGAGAATATTACGCTTCAATATTAGAGCGATTAAAAGAAGCCATTAAAGAGAAAAGACGGGGAAAATTGAGGAAACGCTTTTGCCCAACGTCCACAAGAGCCGCGTTGCGTTAGCTGCCCTGCATAAGGTGGGCTTCGAAAATGTGAATCACCCACCCTACAGCCCAGACCTGGCCCCGAGTGATTATTACCTGTTTCCGAAAATGAAAAAAGAGCTGCGGGGTAAAAAATTTACTGCCGATGATGAAGTCAAGGAGGCAGTTTCGGCGTATTTTGCAGATAAAGAGAAATCATTTTTTTATGAGGGTATAAATAAATTAATTGAAAGATGTGAAAAATGTATCCGTCTTGCAGGTGAATATATTGAAAAAGAAAAATAATTTGGTTTTTTTATTTGCACCCCTTATCCCCCATTCCGCGAATATAAAAACGCTCCCTCGTATGATCGTAACCAATCGATTTTAAAATAAAACGAAAACATGAATAGTCAAATATTTATCTTCCTGGTTTCACGTAAGTACACGGGAATTGGTCCTGTTTTATGATTATAGCATCAAACAAACATTACCTTAATTAATCAGATTTTTCAGTTGCGATCACATACAACGTCAAAATAATTACAAACTACATTGTGGGTAACCCGACCTCTGGCGATAATTGCGAGAAGATACACTGCCATATCGATAACATACCCATCTGTCTCGAATATCCTACTGGAGAATTCTATCTAGCTCGTGGAGCTGGCGTTCATAGCCAAGCCAAGTGCTAATATGCACCACCGAATAATAGGCCGTCTATTACGTCTATTATCTTATGCAATGTTACAGGACGACCAATAAAAAACGCGATATGTAGCACCGATTAGATATAAAATAAAGCATTTAAAACGAATTTAGTTGTTTTAGCCTTGAGTGGATTATTGCTTCTCAAATGTTCTACACTAGACGATTCTAGATCAATCCCTCATTTTGCCTATATAACTGGATGGATGGCCCGAACGTTAGTTCAGTTTTATTTGAGCTACCGAGGTGATAATGAAAAGTAAACGAAAATGATGAAATTTCAAGAAAAATGGACTGAAGAATTCTTTTCTATCTTGCACAATGGTTAACCTATTTGTTTGCTGTGTAATGGATCCATTTCATTAATGAAAGAATTCAATATAAAGAGGCATTCACTGACAGGACAAATAAGAAAAGACAAAATCCAGAAGCTCACTGCAAAATTTGGAAAAACAGCAGCAAATGTTTCATAAACAAAGAACACAACTTCATAATGTTGTGAAAGCTAGTTTTATAGTTAGCTCAAAATTGGCAAAGTCATTAAAACCATTTGCCGAAGGAGAATTTATCAAGGAAGTGCATGTTAGAAGTTTGCACTGTTTTGTGTCAATTTCAAAAAATTAGTTTGCCAAGACGAACTGTTGCCCGACGTATAGAAATGATGGCTAATCATATAAAAACAACTTTGACTGATTGTATGGCTGGTTTTGAATCATTTTCCATAGCATTAGACGAGAGCGCCGATTTGTCTGACACAGCTCAACTAGCTATATTTATTCGAGGTGTTGATAAAGAGTTCACTGTTACTGAGGAATTGCTTGCTTTACAGCTGCTAAAAGGAACCACTACAGTAGAGGACATTTTTAATCAAATTCAAAAGGTATTCACAAATGTTGGCTTGTCATGGTCAAAATTAGTTGGTATATGCACAGATGCTCGGCTCACGTAAAGGTTTCATCAGAATTTTGTATGAAAAAGCAACTGAATTAAATGTCTAAAAAGATGATTTGATAGCCCTTCATTGAATTATCCACCAACAGAGCTTGTGTTCTAAGTCCATTCGACTCCAGAATGTTATGAATGTGGTAGTAAAAACCATCGATTTTATTCGATCCCGAGGGCTTAACCATCGTCAGTTCAAGCCGTTTTTGGATGAAATATCAGCCGAATATGACGACGTAAGATATTATTGTGAAGTCGGATGGCTAAGCAAAGGGAAAATGCTGAAACGGTTTTAGGAGCTTAGAAATTAGATAAAAGATAAACCACTATCTGAATTGAGTGACCCAAAATGGATATGTGACTTATTAGCATTTCTGGTCGACCTTGAATGATTTAAATTTGAAACTTCAAAAACAAGGACAGTTAGTTGTTACGCGCACACGACACACTCAGAGCGCGCGCGAAGCGGCTATCGGTTCCAAAAACAGACGAAAATAAAAATAAATAAAATAAGAAAAGACACACGGAAAGATATTCGGAATGATGTTAGGCACCGACACTTTCGACCTACCTGATGGTGAGGATTGAATCCTCGAGGGCGGCTTAACTCAGTGAAGACGGTCGTGGGAACAGATGTCAAAAAAGGGCGCGCCACTGTTTTCTCTTTTATCTTCGAGATTCAATAGATACTTACCCCGGAAAACAGAAGGCAAGTAAGTAGTTCGAGGTAGTTCGATAATGTCAAACGCAAGTAAATTTGTAGGCATAAACAGTTATTTAATGAAAATAAAATAAAAATAAATGTTGAAGACAATACGTTGTAAATAATAATAAAAATAAAATTCGTAAATAAATTCCTTAAGAGAGTTGTTAAAATAATATTTTGAAATTGACTATATCTGTATATATCTAGGAACACACTATACTAGTTCCAATCTGCAGACTGTTACCTCACATAAAATTCTTACATGTTTATGTCAATTAAAATTAGTTGGAAATATAATTATACAGATTGAACCATGCAAGTATACTAGGTGGTAAATAATTTAGAAAAATAATAATAATGTACCTCAAGCAAGATATGTCGAGTACTTTACGAAAGCCAAAAATTGTGTGAAACAAATGAATTATATCTACTCAATTTTACCAAAAATAAATTAACAGTTCGGAATTTAAAGAGAAAAGTTACATTTTATAATTATTTAAAGAAACTTTGACATTAACTTAGGTTTTACATGCAAAAAAAGGAAAATAACTAATTAACTTCAGCAATTTAAGCCGATGGCTTATCCAATGATTAATATAGTGACTCGAATAAAATAAATGTAATAAATGTGACCTGTAGAGATGTCGGAGGACCTCTTCGGAAGCCTCAAAGGGGTTAAACTTCGTAACTGGAGTTACCTTAAACTTCGTGACTGTGAAGTTACATTAAACTTCGTAACTGTGAAGTTACATTAAAACTTCGTAACCGTGAAGTTACATTAAACTTCGTAACTGTGAAGTTACATTAAACGAAAAATGAAAAGACAAAGGGAAAATTAGAAAAAGCAAAAATGGCGAAACATGACTAAGAACTCACCTCTTGGAGCACACACTAAGAAAATCTCGGTTGAAATTATCCATCCGTATTCAACTGAAGCGTTAAAACGAGAGAACGATAGTTCTTAAGAGAATCTAAGATGTATTTTGTTCCCTTGGGCCAATTAAATCCACTAAACTAGTGATAGTCCTTCATAGACCAAAAATATTAAGCCACTAGGTTCAACCATAGGTAAGATCTTATACGTGTTGTTCACATCAACGCCGAGAGGGAAGTGACTTGAAGAACGGAAATAGACGTTACCACAACAAAAATCGTCGACCAGCAGAGAATTATAAAATGAATTAGGGAATTTTTCAAACTAACGGTTGGCTATGCTGAGTAACGAACGCGTAAGACAGAACCTAAATTCAGATAATAACAAATATTTTGACATTTAACCTTCACAAACGTATTGAAAATGAATTCGAATAGAATTACTTATGAAACAGGTAAATATACTTTCAAAACTAAAGGAGTGCCATGAAATACGACCGGAAGAATCCGAGTTAAACTGAATTTACAGATTCTTGTGAAGATCAACAAGAAGAAATAATTATATTGACAACTTGGAACTGCTTATTAAAACGAACAAGAGGAAAATAATAAGCAAACCACTGACTTACCATAAGGGAAACTGAGAGAAACACATGAAATACATATTTAATGAACTGTCGAAGGAATTAGAAGTCAGATCGAAGCATATCGGAACCTAAAAACTATATATCGTAAGGTAAATGAACATTTACTCGTAACATAGTAAATGATTTGTTACAGCCGTTTGAAAGCGTTTCAGAACAAAATCCGCTTGTGGGAGGCACAGATGCTGTCTAGTAAGAGTTACCATTTCACCACGCTCTCTGCCTATCAAAATACTGCTTATGCTCAATATGCTGAAGAACTCAAGTTACTGTCGGAGCAATTTTCGAACAGATTTAGCCATTTTAAAAACATGGAAGACAGTTTCAATTTATTTGCACCTCCAAAAAAAATAATCTACAAAATGCTCCAATACACTTGCAAATGGAGTTGATCGAGCTTCAATAAAACTCACTCCTAAAATCTAAATTTGAAGACGTGGAGTTGTGCGATTTCTACAAAAAAAAATACCTCGAAGAAGACCATTTTCCCGAGCTTAGAAAATTCGCAAGAAGATTGATTTGTGAGTTTGGCAGTACTTAGAAATGCGAACAGTTCTTTTCAAAAATTGACGAAAAGTGTGCTGCTTTTGCACGACAACGCGCCCGTCCACAAGAGCCGCGTTGCGTTAGCTGCCCTGCATAAGGTGGGCTTCGAAATTGTGAATCACCCACCCTACAGCCCAAACCTGGCCCCGAGTGATTATTACCTGTTTCCGAAAATGAAAAACGATCTGCGGGGTAAAAAATTTACTGCCGATGATGAAGTCAAGGAGGTAGTTTCGGCGTATTTTGCAGATAAAGAGAAATCATTTTTTTATGAGGGTATAAATAAATTAATTGAAAGATGTGAAAAATGTATCCGTCTTGCAGGTGAATATATTGAAAAAGAAAAATAATTTGGTTTTTTTATTTCCACCCCTTATCCCCCATTCCGCGAATATAAAAACGCTCCCTCGTATTTTGACAGCTATAGAAAATATCGTCTTTACAATTTGGCAGTTGCCAGACATATCTTGTGGAAACCATTTTAACCATTGTGTTCCCCGAAACAAGAACGAAATCACCGCTTTTCGAAAAAATTATAGCTGTTACTTTGAAAAATATGTTTACAATTTGATAAATGTCAAACATATTTTGACTTTGACGTTCACAAGTATCAAATTAGGAAAACAATAATATCTTAATAATGTTTTATAATTTGACAGCTGTCAGGAATTTTTTTAACTATACCCGACATTCGAAATTGTAGACAGTAGCAACTGATTTTACATCTGTCAGACGTATTTTGACGGCTACAATGGTTTAAATCTAAAATTAAAATACTAACAACCTCAGCCTGCTAATAAATAGAGCTGGTTTGATTCCTATGTTAGGCATTTAATTCATTTGATTCATTCAAAATATGACGTCCATTTCGTATCTATGGACGTATGGATGTTATTTGGACATATAATGGACGTCAAACAAGGACAATTAGTAAATGATTTGTACAGCCGTTTGAAAGCGTTTCAGAACAAAATCCGCTTTGGCACAAATGCTGTCTGAAGAACTCAAGTTACTGTCGGAGCAATTTTCGAACAGATTTAGCGATTTCAAAAACATGGAAGACAGATTCAATTTATTTGCAACTCCAATAAAAAATAATCTACAAAATGCTCCAATACACTTCCAAATGGAGTTGATCAAGCTTCAAGAAAACTCACTCCTAAAATCTAAATTTGAAGACGTGCAGTTGTGCGATTTCTACAAAAAAAAAATACCTCGAAGAAGACCATTTTCCAGAGCTTAGAAAATTCGCAAGAAGATTGATTTGTGAGTTTGGCAGTACTTAGAAATGCGAACAGTTCTTTTTAATGATGAAAGTTAATAAATCAAAACATCGTACAAGGCTGACTGACCATAATTTGGAAAATTCTTTACATCTTTGTATCAGAGGAATTAATCCAAACATTGATGGATTAGTTTCCCAAATTCAAGCTCAATAAGTGTCTCATTGATTTCGTTTTCGCTATTTAACTTTCGTAGTTTGTAATAATTCCAAATTTCACGATTTAATTATAATGTTGTACCTATTTTTTCATTACATTTTCTTACTTTAATAAATTGCATTATAATAACATTGTCGTATTATTTCATGTCTGATATCTATCGCTAAAAATTATGAACACCACTTTAAAACACTACGTATTTGCACACTAAACTTTGGCCCACAACATGTCAAAGGTTGCCCATACTTGATCTAATCCATCGACCCCAAAATATATATTCTTCTCCACTCTCGAGCAGTCGGCATTGCCACAATTTCTGCACAGGGGAGAGTTTACTATGCCCATGCAATATAAGTGTTTATTCAATGCGCAGTGACCGGTTAAGATCCCTGTGAGTAACCTCAGCCTGTCTCTGCTCAATCCAATTGGGGCAATGCCTAGAAGCGAGTTCGGATCTGACGAAGGCTTTGATGCTGTCGTAGGAATTTCCACATGTAGGTTCTGAACCCACGAGTGGTCTCTCACTGGCACCTCTAGCCATTCCATTGCTTCTGATTCCAGAGTGACTTGGCACCCATCTCAGCGTGGTGTTGTGATGTTCAGCCAATTTTACAAGAGTTCTATAGCAATATAATACTACCTCGGAATCAAATCTGACAGCCTGTAGTGTTCTAAGGGCAACCTGGCTGTCAGGCAGGATTTCCATTGTTCCATTAACTCTGCGCAGGTCTGGAACGATATCAAGTATAACAGAATCACCTTCAAGTCATTCTACCAACTGGTCAAACATAATCTTTTCCAATACCTTAAATTGTAGATAAGATACTAATCGGTCTAAGATCATCACATGAGGCGTATAGATGCAAAAGTCACTGAATGACAATTAAAAAAAATGTATTTGTAAAATTTGATGGTGTTATTATTTGGAGTTAAAAGTCACTCTTTGATATTGAAACTCGGGATCAAAGTTGCCAGGTAGATGCAAAACTTACTCTTTGGTTTAACATTTTTGATACAAAACGCTCTGCTTGCAAATTAGCCAATAAAAATCGTTTTTTAGGACTCACATGTGTAACTTTGAAGCTAACCATCATGCCTTGTTCTAAGGGAAAAGGGGGAAAAAACTTCGAATCCCAAAACAGTCAAAAAGAGAACAGTTAAAGCGAAAACGGTTTATTATTCTATAAAAGCTACGGTGTAATGTGTTTTATCTTTTCAAGACATCGACCAAAGTAACTGCCTGATCGTCCGCTTTAAAATAGAGAGAGTGTTGAAGCAGTTTGTACAGAAAAGGGTAATTCCACAAAAACTCAGGTGTGGAAACAGGGTAGGAACCAAAAATGACACAAAAAAGCTAAAAGCTGCTGCCTTTTCGAAGCTTTTACAAATCTAATATCCTAATGTGGAAACCTTTTCTTTTGATTGTCAGAAAAACCGAAGATTGTCTATACTGTAAAATAAACAAATTATCGAAGAAACCGCGTCAGCTGGGACACCTGTATGTAAATCTTAAACATTTGTTTGTTTTATTTCACACATAACATTTTTACTATTGCGTCCAATATTCCGCCAAGTTCGCTGGCACCCTGTATACAAAAAGGATCCATGCTAATTTAATCAATTGATTAGAAATAATTGCTAATCAACATAAACAAATAAATAAACCAAACTTTATAGTATTATGTACATCTGAACCAATTATAACTAAACAATACGACCATTATTTTTTCAAGATAAACATACAGTGTAGTAGCTGCGAATGCAATCTAATTTATTCAAGAAAAATCGTAGACGAGATCTAAATATGAATACAACAATATTAACCTTTCTGACTTTCAGTAAGTATTCCGATTTCATCTTATGCATCCTCCCTTATCACTTATAAATACTTTAGTTACAGTCGCTGCTGCGCTTCCGATCACTCTACTTCAGCAACATATCGTTAGTGATACACCTTCCGGAATGGACTGTGAATATATGCGATGTTACGAAGAACTCAACGGCGTCTGCCTTGAATATCCCAGTGGTGAGCGTTACTATGCAACAGGAGAGTGCGACGCCGAGAAAGCGAAGTGCTGGGCGCCAAAATCCAATGTGCCGTACAAAATAGGAACAATGGAGTGTATGGTAAAGATTCGTAAAAAAGCGTGACTTCACTATAAGAATATGCTATAATACAGTCTTTTTAAGCAATTTAATCGTTTCATATAAACCTTTCCACCTTCCATTTCCGACAGCAAAGGTCCTAAAACCTACCCCTGAGGCCCACCGCCTCCCCCCGGTTAAACTCGAACCACACGAGCTTGGGAGGCATCTGAGCATATCAATGTAAAACTTTCCATTAATAGTCTGGCCTGGAGGGACAAATTCTGTGGATGATTCACTGAGAATCAGCATTGTCCTGACATTCGACTATGATTTTCTTGCCTTTTTCGTACTTGGCACCCGATCTTGTTTCTATTCATCTCCGTTGATGAACGTATTTCGAAAGCCACCACCCTCTTCAACATCCAACTAGGCTTCACAGCATGCCTCCCAACGTGCTTCTTTTTTAGCTGATTTAATTCTGCACTCGCCGATATGTTAGGTTTTATTTTATATTTTCGCCTATAATATATTTCTGTTTCGCTCACGAGATGTCATCTATACATGAATCCCTATCATTTTATTCTTCATATATCTGTCAAATTAAGTGGTGATCATCTTGCTGCTATGAACTTAATAGGATTAGACTATCCTTAGGGTAGCCTAACTCCAAACTTACCTCGTGGTATTGGTTTATTTTTGTTCCGGTTGCCGCTTGTGGAACAACATTTTATCGTAGTCGAAAGAAATGTGAAATCAGTGGCGCTAAAAAACTAACATTTTTGCCCGCGATCGTCTCCACTGGGTTAAGTCCTCTTCAGGAATCCATCTCCCACCACGACGTAGGTCAGAAGCATCGACGTTCACCGAATATTCTGTACCTTTTGTCGTACCTTTTGTTTTATTTATTTAAGCTTATCGGCAGCACAGCGTAACAATATGTAATGTACAGTGACCTTCAAAGGTATCCGGACACGACTAGATATATAGCGAAAGCCTATTGATAGGAGAGGGTGGTGGGAGCTAAATTAAATGTATCAATTTTACTATTGTCAACTTTTTATATGACAGGAATGTCAGTGGTTATGTCAATTACTTTACTGAACAATCAAACTTTATCCTAAGTGTTATTAAAACGTTGCTGGTTGCTTATTTAGCTACTTACATAGGTATATGTTTTTGAATATAAACGTGTAGAATTTGCTAAAGAAAGTTTATATTATGGGAAAACCGAAATTGTAAGTAAAGAACCATTGACATTCCTGTCACATGCATTTTTCCACTTTAAAAGCTGTATAAACGAAACACCCTGTATAAACGAAAACAATTTTAAGCTATCGCCCCCTTTAAGAATGAAAGCACTTTCATTTTAAAAGCTTTTTTTTATCTTCAACAGATATCGAGATGCCGACCGACACCGCACTATTGAAACACCCTGTATAACGCTCCCTTTCTCTAGAATAGAACATTATTTATTCTTTCTATTTACTTTTAATTACCCGATACATTATAAAATGAGATAATTACGGAATAACAAGTCTGTATTGACTTAATGACATTTTTATAACTTCCGGTTGACGTCACATTGACGTCACAATAACATTTTAACCACCTAAGGTCGACAAACTCGCGCATGACGTTGAATAGCGGTTCAGTTGACCGTCGACAACGGTAGAGGTAACATCTATAGAGACGGTTGTGTTATTTTACATCGGACGAATTGAATTCTTGTAGTTTTACTGAGATTTTGGGAATCGTTTCTCGTGAAATTACCAATCGAAGTTATCGAAAGATGGTGGCTGCGGCGTAACAGTAGGAACTACCTAATATGAACGCTAGTTCGAACTCAAATTTTGCTTTGATGGAACGAGGTGTACGTTAGTGCGAGTTGTCCCTCTACAGCTCTTGTGGTCAGTCAGATTCTCTCTCGTCGTTTTGACACTCGGATTCTGTCCGGGTGGGTGCTCTAATGGCATAGTTCCGCTGACACCACATACCCTCGTGAGGGTCTATCAATCGATTAGAGAGGTTTCACGTCCGCGAGAGTCTCAAAAGGGACAGACTCAATCTAATTTATATCGCGTTTGGATTAGTTAATGGATGTAGAATGCCAAAGAAAAGCGTTCATATTAGAACTGTTCTTATTGTTGATGATTTGGTAGATCGGTTCATATCGCAGGTTTGGGTATTGCGTTGAATGTTGGTAAGTCGTTTCGTGTTGACTATTGGTCGGAATGGTATGTTTGCTCTAATCTACATAGAGGTGGTTTGGATTATTTTGGTATTAATCGTTTTTTGTATATCTATTACCGTCTTGCAAACGACCAGATATTTTGGTCGCATACTGTGATTTGTCAGCGATGACAGCTACGTTTGTTTCGTCTGCGTTCTTGCTGTTGATGCTTCGGTAGATGGATCTTTACAGAAGATTCGAGCTTGCGACAAATTGTCAGCATCCTATGCAAATGCATCTCAATTTTAAATTATTTTCTTAGATGTAATAGTAGAATCTATCGATTTTAACTTTATTGCAATGAAGTTAGCTAACGCTAAGTTTCATTTTCAATAACATAGCTCTCCAGACAAATCGATAGATTCTACTAGTTCTTTTTTCCAATTTAACAATAGGATCTACCTGATATGAACGCTAGCTCGAACTCAAATTTTCTATCGATGCAACGAGGTATACTTTAGTGAGAGTTGTACCTCTACAGCTCTTGTATTCGTCAGATTCTCTCTTTTTGTTTTAACACTCGGATTCTGTCCGGGTGGGTGCTCTAATGGCATAGTTCCCCTGACACCACATACCCTCGTGAGGGTCTATCAAGCGATTAGAGAGGTTGACGTCCGTGAGAGTCTCAAGAGGTCAGTCTCAATCTAATTTATATCTCGTTTGGCTGCAGAGAGCCAAAAAATGCGTTCTTATTGAAACTGTTCCGATTGTTGATGGTTTGGTAGGTAATATTTTGTAGAAGATGTTACGAATTGTTAGGATATGGTGTGCACTTTTATCAAAATTTTCGTAGTATTTTTTCGTAAAGATAATACGAAGTATACAAAAGAAACAGCTTACTGTTAAAACGAACATGAGGTCTCTCATCGTAGTAGTTGTTATGATAACCTTCAATCTGTAGCTCTCGCTTTTTCCTGCCTTGTAAACAAATCGTTGAACAAAATCGATTGTGAGCTTCCAACTCGAATGTATTGAAATTCTGTTGCAAATTCCTATAGCGAACAAGATATAAACGGTGTTTTGATTGTGCCATTTTCAAGCGAATTGATGTATCTAAATCTGAATTGTTTTTAAAATGTCTGCTAACAGTTTCGCAAAAAACAAAAGAGTGAAAAGTACCAAGAAATATCGTAGGCAATTTGCTAGAAAGCTGTAAAAATTTAAGATGCCAAATGTCGCTCGAAGTTTATTTTTTGCAGTTATCACGTTCGGATTGGTTGGGATTTCTTTGAAAATGTCAAAAAACTATCGGAAATGTCAATAATGTCAAAAAAACATGCAACACAGCAAAACTATATTAAAAAAAATATAATTATATAATTTATTGTCTTTGTAGAAGGTGCGTCCATGTATTTCTCTATCTAGTCGTGTCCGGATACTTTTGAAGGTCACTGTACTAGGTAGGTTTCTACCAACGATGATCCCATCTCTTCAACCCGTTTAAATACCCCTGCTACCTCTCTCACTTTAATTCGGCGGTCGTTTAGCACCATTTAGTGAACTTCAGCGATGTTATCGTCTATGGTTACAGTTTTCGAACGTCTTGAACGCTCGTTTTGTGTCCCAAGCTTGTACGGCCACGCTTAAATTCTGCTGCCCAAAATGTCACTACAGTAAATGATGATGCAGAGTCCCTGTATACATCATCCATGCCAATTTTAAAAATAAATATTTGATGACGGTTTCATTTTATCCATTTTCAAAGTTCAAATTAAAAAAATTGATTAGAATAATTGCCAATCAAACTCAAAATAAAAAGGTAACAAAATAAATTGTATGATTGTTAGTAAAGAATAAACCCATTATTTCCCGACTATATATGTAGTGTACAGGTATGAATTTAATCAATTTATTCATAACAAAATTGTCGAATAGACGAAATCTAAACATGAATATTAGAATCTTAATTTTTCTGAGCTTCAGTAAGTACTCCTGTTTTATTTATATTTATTAAATCGCCTTAACTTGGAAATCATTTTATTACAGTTGCCTCTGCCTTTGGAATAGGTATACTGCTTGATCACTATATAGTTGGTCACCCACCTTCTGGCTACCACTGCGGATTTGGACGTTGTCCACCAGAAAACAGAAGAATTTGCCTGGTGTATCCCAATGGTCAGCACTATATGGCTAGAGGACCTTGCGATGCCTACCAAGCGAAGTGCTGGGCACCGACAGGTTTTATACCGCGTGAGGTACCGTTAGTACAGTGTCTCATAAGAGGCAATAAAAAGGTGTAACTCCATCAGAACATTCTGAGCGTATATATCGTCAACTATGCTGTAATACAGTTATTGCAATCAATCTAGTCGTTTCATTTAAACCTCGCAACTCCCGATAATAACCCTATTGAGCAAGGTGTAATCAATCGTAAAAAAAAACACAAATACAAAAGAAAATTTATAGCACACACCTATTGTCACTATAAACAATACGATCGTTATTTTCCGACAATATCTATACATACCTATATAAAGCGTTGATGCGATTTTTAATCAGTTTATCGCAAAATAATTGCGGGCGAAATTTAAACATGAACACCACGATATTAGCTCTCCTGATTTTCGGTAAGCATTTTGACTTAATGATGTGCGAACGCGATTGATAAACTTGAATGCTTTTAGTTACAGTTGCTACTACAAGCGATATCAACCTGCTAAACCAGTATATTATTGGTAAGCCGCCTGTTGGTATAGATTGTGAAAAAATACAATGCCCAAAGGAGGACGAACACATCTGCCTTGAATATCCCAATACTCAGCGTTTTCTAGCTTCGGGACCTTGCAATGTCAAACAGGCGCAGTGTTGGGCGCCAAGAACTAATGTACCCGCTGAAGTAAGTCGGATGAAGTGTATAATAAGAGGACATAAGAAAGCGCCGTGATCGAATAATAATAATAATATATAGCATTGATTATTATGGCATATTAAAGGATTTATAATCGATTTAGTCGTTTCATATGAAACTTTCCACTCTTAACAATGATACCTGGATTCTTTCCTTTTCATATATCGTAGGACGATCTTCAAAAACTAAAAGTTATATCTTAAAATTTGTGAAAGCGAGGATGACCTCCTCATTCGAGGCAAATCTCTGTCCTGCCAGCGATTTTTCAGATTTGGAAATAGGAAGAAGTCGCTGGCACTACGACACCAAACACAACAGTGAATTTGATAAATTTGAATCTCAATTCAGACAAAATAAAACTGATTCTTTACAGAGATCATTAAAAGCACAACCAAACGTTTTTAAAGAAAGGTAAATAACAAAGTTCAGAATTGGTCAAAACATCCTTCCATATTTCGAAATTAATTGCTGAACAGAACAAGCCGTTTACGGATGGAAAGTTCATTAAAAAATGTATTTAGGTTACTGTTAACGAAGTTTGTCCGGAAATAATAAATAAATAAATAAAATAATAAATTATTCTAGAAAAACACAGTCCCAAATAAATCACCATATTGCTGCAACCAAACACGCTACTGACTTAAAATTTAGCATGACAAATTGCAAGACAACACTAAAGTGCCTCGTCCTTTGAAATGTAAATTTTATTATACAGGGTGTTTTCCACATGCCACTCCACTCCAACAATTTCAAACAATTATAACCCGCTTATTTCAAATACAACAACCTACGAGGGAGCATAATGAACCGCGACCATAATGAATGAGATGTCATTGGTTTACGGCGACTCTTGTCCAGGAAAAACCATGGTGTACAAGTGGCAGAGTTTATTTAAACAAGGAAGGGAATCCCTTGAAGACGACCCGAGGCCGAGCAGGAGCATTGAGGTGACCACGCCAGCACTTATCCAAAAAGTTAAAAAAATTGTACTCGAAGATGCTCGACTAAAGAAGAAACAACTCGCAGAAATGGTTGGAGTATCCGATACAACAATTTTTAAAATCTTACACGATCGTCTCGGCATGTCTAAGGTCAGCGCAAGATGGGTGCCGAGAATGCTCACGCCGCCGCAAATACAACAGCGCGTAGAGTGTTCGCGTGCATTTTTGGACCTCTGTAATGAAGACAAGGATGGTGTATTGAGTCGAATTGTTACTGGAGACGAAACTTGGGTTCATCATTATGAACCTGAGGCCAAACAAGACTCCATGCAGTGGCATAAATAGGGCACAGCACCTCCCAAGAAATTTAAAGTGTCACAATCAGCTGGGAAACTCATGGCAACGGTATTTTGGGACTCAGAAGGAATATTGTTGATTGATTATAAAGATAAAGGTGTTTCTATAACCGGAGAATATTACGCTTCAATATTAGAGCGACTAAACGAAGCCATTAAAGAGAAAAGACGGGGAAAATTGACGAAAGGTATGCTGCTTTTGCACGACAACGCGCCCGTCCACAAGAGCCGCGTTGCGTTAGCTGCCCTGCATAAGGTGGGCTTCGAAATTGTGAATCACCCACCCTACAGCCCAAACCTGGCCCCGAGTGATTATTACCTGTTTCCGAAAATGAAAAAAGAGTTGCGGGGTAAAAAATTTACTGCCGATGATGACGTCAAGGAGGCAGTTTCGGCGTATTTTGCAGATAAAGAGAAATCATTTTTTTATGAGGTAAAAATGTATCCGTCTTGCAGGTGAATATATTGAAAAAGAAAAATAATTTGGTTTTTTTATTTCCACCCCTTATCTCCCATTCCGCGAATATAAAAACGCTCCCTCGTATATATTACATCAGATTTCAATTCCTATCTTTATTCTCATTTAATTGATACTAGCATTCCCTATATCTAATCCTAACAGGTTTTGAGATATTTTATTATTTTACTTAACAATAACAAAACTTAATATTTCAACATTAATAAAGCGTAGGCCGTGGCTGTCAAAAATGTGACAACTTAATAGCATTAAGGAGAGTGTGAAAACGTATCTAATGCACACATAGATAATTTACTATTAAGTTGTATACAAGGTGTTGTATTTGAAATAAGCGAGTTATAATTGTTTGAAATTGTTGAAATTGAGTGGTACGTGGAAAACACCCTGTATTAAAAAAATTACATTTCAAAGGACGACGCACTTTAGTGATGTCTTGCAATTCGCCATGTCAAATTTTAAGTCAGTAGCGTGTTTGTTTGCAGCAATATCGTGATTTATTTGGGACTGTGTTCTTCTAGAAAAATTAAAAAAAATTAAATATCCCAAACACTATTAATTTTTAGTATAGGACATGGTACATGAAATTTACTCAAAATTTGATAGAGAATTGAAAAATAAAATAAAAAATACCATGTTCTATTTAAAAGAAACGAATTGGTATGTACTTCCGGTGTGAGGACCATCAATTATATTCGCAAAAACAGGAAAGTTAAGCGACGAGCTATTTACAAAAATCAAAATTCTCAACACCATCGAAGAAAAAGACTTGATGACAGAATAGATAATAGATTGCCAGAAAAAGGGATTTCCTCATCGTAAAAAAAGACGTCCAAATCTCAGTTAAGCAATTCCTTGATGATAATTCCTGTGACAATCCATCCTGAATTAACTGAGAGAAAATCTAAAGCTGTAGCATCATCATCATCCAAGGTAAGTGAATCAGACATCAGAAAATGGTTTCAAGATATTAATTGTTACATAAAAGAAAAATGTTACGACACAATTCTCCATTCTCTTGATCGTAGTTTAATGGAGGTGAGACAAGGTTTCAGTTATGCCTCCCCAAAATAAAAAGGTTCTTGCACCCAAACTTGATGAAACTGAAGCGCGGTATTAAATAACAAGAATGATAAGGAAATAAAGATGAAGATAAACATAGATGTCTTGAATAATACAGCTGAAAATAAAAATTGAAAGATACAGAATTAAATGAGATATTTTCTCTGAAAATCAAAACGTAAGTTTTTGCAATACAAATGTGGGAATAAAGGAAAATATAGACATTGCCAGTTTACTCATCTTAGTAGAGAGAGATGGCATTATAAATAAACATATTTCAGAAAATTCTTTACCGCTTCCAGAACTAACACCGCTCAGTAACGATACAATAGGGACAAAAAATAGAAAAAGAATGCCATATATTATTATTTCTAGTCTCTCGAGATAAAGATAGAGATAAAGGATAGGAAAGAAGCGGAAAAGCAAAAGAAATTAGAAGAAAAACAGAAGTGAAAGAGCAGAGAAAAAATTTAGAAAAGAACAAAAAGTAATAGAAAAAAAAGTCAACAAGAAATAAGACTGCCAACCTTCCTTGATAACGCTAAACCTAAAAGCTCCATTTTCTTGCCATATACAGGGCGTAGCATCTTCCTGGGATCAGCTGATTGTGGCTTCGCTATTTATTTTATAGCAAAATGTTCTTAGTAGAAGATGTCTAAAATAAAGTTCTCTACAGTAAGAAAATATTTTTACACAGAGTACTTAAAAAATGAATCTAGCCTTTCCTAATAATCGTTTTGAAACAAATCGCGGGTATTATTATAATGATATTTCAAGCTTTATTTTCCATACTAAACATTCATATTATATTATACTGGGTGTTTAATAATCGAACGCGAAATTAAATACCTTCAAATAATTAAAACTCGTTTATTTAAAATAGAACACCCTGCATATTTTCATGCTACGAGGGAGCGTTTTTATATTCGCGGAATGGGGGATAACGGGTGGAAATAAAAAAACCAAATTATTTTTCTTTTTCAATATATTCACCTGCAAGACGGATACATTTTTCACGTCTTTCAATTAATTTATTTATACCCTCATAAAAAAATGATTTCTCTTTATCTGCAAAATACGCCGAAACTGCCTCCTTGACTTCATCATCCGCAGTAAATTTTTTACCCCGCAGCTCTTTTTTCATTTTCGGAAACAGGTAATAATCACTCGGGGCCAGGTCTGGGCTGTAGGGTGGGCGATTCACAATTTCGAAGCCCGCCTTATGCAGGGCAGCTTACGCAACGCGGCTCTTGTGGACGGGCGCATTGTCGTGCAAAAGCAGCACACCTTTCGTCAATTTTCCCCGTCTTTTCTCTTTAATGGCTTCTTTTAGTCGCTCTAATATTGAAGCGTAATATTCTCCGGTTATAGAAACACCTTTATCTTTATAATCAATCAACAATATTCCCAAAATACCGTTGCCATGAGTTTCCCAGCTGATTGTGACACTTTAAATTTCTTGGGAGGTGCTGTGCCCTTTCTATGCCACTGGATGGATTCTTGTTTGGACTCGGGTTCATAATGATGAATCCAAGTTTCGTCTCCAGTAACAATTCGACTCAATACACCATCCTTGTCTTCATTACAGAGGTCCAAAAATGCACGCGAACACTCTACGCGCTGTTGTTTTTGCGGCGGCGTTAGCATTCTCGGCACCCATCTTGCGCTGACCTTAGGCATGCCGAGTTGATCGTGTAGGATTTTTAAAAATTGTTGTATCGGATACTCCAACCATTTCTGTGAGTTGTTTCTTCTTTAGTCGAGCATCTTCGAGTACAATTTTTTCAACTTTTTGGATAAGTGCTCGCGTGGTCACCTCAATGCTCCTACCCGGCCTGCTGTAGAGAACTTCATTCTTTTACTCAGGATATTTTTCGACAAAATAAATAACCAAGGAAGATGACACACCCTATACATACATAATTTGCCTTACCTTTTTAATGTTCATTAAATACCTAAATGTTTTCTATAACTATTAATTTTTTTTTTCATTTCAATACAATAAGTACCTACCAGTTGTAATTATATCATCGAATGTTTAGACGGCCAATAACTATATACTTTATGGGGCAATTACTATACAAAAAGGGCTAAATGACTATATTTTGGATGAGTGTCTTATTTATTTTTTTTTACGGAAATATAAATAAAAATTGTTAGATAAAACTTAATTTTCCCTGCAATAAAAACTTCAAATAATATCAAAAAGTATTTTACTTTTGAATTTGTCAGAAGAATGAGGTACTATCGAATTATTACTGAAAAAAATCTCTTAAGGGGGTCAATCACTATACAGGCTCCTAATTGAATATCAATATTTTAGGGGACGATTTTTTGGTCCATTTTAAAAAGAAAACTTCATATGAAACGTATGATCTAAACGTCTGTCAAAATAGGGAGCTGAAATTCCGTACGAACTCCACTGGTAGAATTTAAAAAAAATGTGGTGCACTCAATAATGCCTCTTAATACATAGTACACGTATACCACATTTCATTAAAATATCTAAAGTAGTATTAAAGGAATTAATGAAAAACTATTTATTTTTGAAAACTTTACCACCCTGTATCTCAAAAGTTACGACGTTTAGATCATACGTTCATATGAAGTTTTCTTTTTAAAATTGACCAAAAAATCGTCCCCTAAAATATTGACATTCAATTAGGAAACACCCTGTATAGCTGACCCCTCCTCCCTTCCTGAGTTAGACTATCATTTTGGATTGTTATGGAAGCTAGGCTGACGTTTCTCTCGATGTAGCCAAACTCCATGCTTTGAAGCGATAAGAGCTTCAACTTGAATACGACATCGTACCAATTCAGAAAGAATAAAGTGTTATAGATAGTGATCATGATCACTCAACCATTATGCTTAAACTTCCAATTGGTGGAAGCATTACGGGAAGGAAGAACAAACCTTCCACATTTAGATGTGTATACTTCCACTCAATTGCTCAATAAGGCAGAATGATGGTGAATCTGTAAAACAAAACTAGTTTTAATTTCCCTAAAACTAATTTTGCTCTAATTTTGTTGAGCAGTTTGTATGCAGAAGAGGTCCGATGTTAACTATGAATTGTAAATTGATCCTGATTTCGTTACGCTTATTATAATGTTATTTACAAATTTAAATTCGGCTCGTTTAATACAACTTGATAACAGTTATCGCGTGTGCTTGTAATTGCTCATTGTATTCTCGATGTGCGTAGGCATTTAGTAAGGATTTCTATAGTACAGCCAAGTACCAGCGGAGAAGCTACCGAAACATCACAATGAAGATGTTTATATTATTCCAAACTGTATGTAAGTAGACCATCTAAAACCGTGCACTATACAATAATAATAATAATAATAAACTAAGACGTTGCAACTTGCAGTTGTGGTTCTCACTGCCGGTAAGCTAATCGACCAACCCATCATTGCCAACCCATCGTTCGGATTCGACTGCAATTTTACCTGCTCCGAAGAACTGGCACTCGAGGAAGAATTAATTGACATATGCGTCCAATACGATAACGACGACAAGATCACGGTAGATTCGGATTGTAGTATGGAATATGCGATTTGCAATTCCCCATTGGCGAATCCGGCGAAGATAACAGATTGCCTCTTAACCGTTAGTTACGCTTATCTTCCATCGATAAAATGAATTTTATAATTTATATTCCTTTAATGTACATACAATAGTGATTGATGCAAAATAAATTATTTCAAAATAATAGTTTAAATTTAATATTAAAACAGGTATCGTAATAGGGATACGACGTCACGCGTTCTATAACCTATTGTGCCCAGTGGCGTTTTAGTCCTCAGAACTAGATTGTCGTCAATTTGCTTTGTGACTTTGTGTGCATCTTGAGTGTTTATTAATTATATTTTGTTATTAAGTTTATCGAACGGAAAGTAAACGAAGATGATGTCTGGTGGAAAGAAACAGAAAACAGCAGCAAATGTTTCATAAACAAAGAACACAACTTCATAATGTTGTAAAAGCTAGTTTTATAGTTATAGTTCAAAATTGGCAACAAAGTCATTAAAACCATTTGCCGAAGGAGAATTTATCAAGGAAGTGCATGTTAGAAGTTTGCACTGTTTTGTGACCTGAAAAGAAAAATCAATTTCAAAAAATTAGTTTGCCAAGACGAACTGTTGCCCGACGTATAGAAATGATGGCTAATCATATAAAAACAACTTTGACTGATTATATGGCTGGTTTTGAATCATTTTCCATAGCATTAGACGAGAGCGCCGATTTATCTGACACAGCTCAACTGGCTATATTTATTCGAGGTGTTGATAAAGAGGTCACTGTTACTGAGGAACTGCTTGCTTTACAGCCGCTAAAAGGAACCACTACAGGAGAGGACATTTTTAATCAAATTCAAAAGATATTCACAAATTTTAGCTCGTCATGGTCAAAATTGGTTGGTCTACGCACAGATGCTTACGTAAAGGTTTGATCGCAATTTTGCATGAAAAAGCAACTGAATTAAATGTGCAAAAAGATGATTTGATAGTCCTTCATTGCATTATCCACCAACAGAGATTGTGTTCTAAATCCATTCGACTCCAGAATGTTATGAATGTGGTAGTAAAAACCATCAATTTTATTCGATCCCGAGGGCTTAACCATCGTCAGTTCAAGCCGTTTTTGGATGAAATATCAGCCGAATATGACGACCGGTTATAAAAAATATTATCTTTACAATTTGGCAATTGGCAGACATATCTTGTCGGAAGCATTTTAACCATTTTGTGTCCGCCAAAACAAGAACGAAATAATTGTTTTTCGAGGTCAATAACTTTCGGGAAAATTATAGCGGTTACAAGTCCTGAATCTTAGAAAAATATATTTACAATTTTGATAGATGTGAAAAATATTTTGACTTTGACATTCACAAGCTTTGACAGCTGTCAAGAATTTTTTTAACTGCCCGACATTCGAAATTGTAGTAACTGATTTTTCATCTGTCAAACATACTTTGACGGCTATAATCGTTTAAATCTGAAATGGAAATATGTACTAACAACCTCATCCTGCTGGTAAATAGAGCTAATTCCATTCCTATGTTAGGCATTCAAGATATTTCTTTAAAATTATATATTTTTTCTCTGATGCCACTTATATTAATAATTCATTTAATCTTCACGGAATTATATCTATGTTACATCCAAAATATGACGTCCAATGTACGTCCATTTCATATCTGTGGACTTTGGATGTTATTTGGACGTAGAATGGTGGACGTCATGTATTATCTCGGTAATGTCGAAGTTAATTTCCAATTTATTTGCGGATAAGTGGTTTACTACACTCTAAATAGAGGTTTAATAATTCAGACTTCATATAGGATGAGCAATTTCAAACGGAAGAGGTTGGCAGAACAAAATTTTAGTTGGTAACACTGAATAGTTGGTAGTAAATCATAAATAAACGTTAATCTTAACGTAACCTAATATTTTGCTGTCAAATAATTAATGATAGACTCCATGATCAAAAGATAGTTCCAAAGCAAAGATTTTGGCGCACCCAACCTCTTTCGATTAACGTGGATTGGAATGATACCTAACTCTCTCTCCATGACCGATTGAAAAATAAATTTAACTAAACATAGAGGTCAGAAATGTTCGATGATTCCGATTTTTTTAAATTATAAATAGTAGTTTTAGAATGTCAGAACTAACATAACTAGTTTGACAGTCACACTTGACAAATCTGAAAAAAAATATTAATTTTGACAGGTGCTTTTGAGGTATTTTACCAGCCACACTCACCTAAACCAAAACGAAATAATCGCTATTTTAGCTTCGCCAGTTTCGTCATTGATTGTCAAAAGCAAGTGATTTTTAGAATTTCACAATTGTCAGGAGTATTTTGACAGGTGCACTTGTCAAATCTGACAGAACTTCGTTTTTACAATTTGACAGCTGTCAGAAATATTTTGAATCGTCGAAATAACTGTTTTTACAGTTTGATCTACTATTAAAAGTGTTTTAACTGTTGCGCACGTCAAAGTGAAAAGGACGTGATTGCTGTTATAGTTCGTTTTCAGCAGGTGATGAAATTCTAAAAAGTAAACTACGAGTATGTTTACAATTTAACAACACATTTCAGAAATATTTTAATGGTTGCGACGCTCAAGACCGTAGAAAGCAAGTGATTTTTCAGCTGTCACATATACGAGGGAGCGTTTTTATATTCGCGAAATGAGAGGGTTGTAGGGGGGTGATTAGGCGCATTGGGGGCGTGGCCTGTGCAGCGACTCATAATTAGTATAAATACGAAGTTTCATTGTTATCAGACAGTTAGTCTTTGAGCTATCGTCAACCAAGTTACATAATCAGGAGTGAAAAGTGAAATATGGAAAAAATAGAGTGTTCGCGTGCATTTTTGGACCTCTGTAATGAAGACAAGGATGGTGTATTGAGTCGAATTGTTACTGGAGACGAAACTTGGGTTCATCATTATGAACCTGAGTCCAAATAAGACTCCATGCAGTGGCATAAAAAGGGCATAGCACCTCCCAAGAAATTTAAAGTGTCACAATCAGCTGGGAAACTCATGGCAACGGTATTTTGGGACTCGGAAGGAATATTGTTGATTGATTATAAAGATAAAGGTGTTTCTATAACCGGAGAATATTACGCTTCAATATTAGAGCGACTAAAAGAAGCCATTAAAGAGAAAAGACGGGGAAAATTGACGAAAGGTGTGCTGCTTTTGCACGACAACGAGCCCGTCCACGAGAGCCGCGTTGCGTTAGCTGCCCTGCATAAGGTGGGCTTCGAAATTGTGAATCACCCACCCTACAGCCCAAACCTGGCCCCGAGTGATTATTACCTGTTTCCGAAAATGAAAAACGATCTGCGGGGTAAAAAATTTACTGCCGATGATGAAGTCAACGAGGCAGTTTCGGCGTATTTTGCAGATAATGAGGGTATAAATAAATTAATTGAAAGATGTGAAAAATGTATCCGTCTTGCAGGTGAATATATTGAAAAAGAAAAATAATTTGGTTTTTTTATTTCCACCCCGTATCCCCCATTCCGCGAATATAAAAACGCTCCCTCGTATTTTGACAGCTATAGAAAATATCGTCTTTACAATTTGGCAGTTGCCAGACATATCTTGTCGAAACCATTTTAACCATTGTGTCCCCCGAAACAAGAACGAAATCACCGCTTTTCGAAAAAATTATAGCTGTTACTTTGAAAAATATGTTTACAATTTGATAAATGTCAAACATATTTTGACTTTGACAATCACAAGTATCAAATTAGGAGAAAAATAATATCTTAATGTTTTATAATTTGACAGCTGTCAGGAATTTTGTTAACTACCCGACATTCGAAATTGCAGAAAGTAGCAACCGATTTTACATCTGTCAGACGTATTTTGACGGCTACAATGGTTTAAATCTAAAATTAAAATACTAACAACCTCAGCCTGCTAATAAATAGAGCTGGTTTTATTCCTGTGTTAGGCATTTAATTCTTTTGATTCATTCAAAATATGACGTCCAATGTGCGTCCATTTCATATCTATGGACGTGTTTAGAATGTAAGATTTAATTCAAATTTTGATGTTTTCGCGCGTATTTTTATTGTAACAAAAATATATACGAAAAACAAGATGGCTGTAAAAGACATGTAAGCACAGTTTCACACAAATAAAAGTAAACATTAAATACATAAAAAATGGTCCTTCGAGCCGGATACAACGGCAATTCATTACAAAAGTGCAGTGGAAACATTCATCGCATCATGGATTGTGATTTGTAATCCAATCTAAAAACATTCATGTAAAAATACCACGTGGGTATTCATCGATACAATCCGACTTAGTCCAGGCATCAGCGGCAAGTTGGCGACAGTTTGCAACAGTTGACATCAGTATCAGCAGCTAGAAAACAAAACAAGGCAAGTGGAAATTTCCATTCTTTACAATACCTTTTCACTTTTCAGTCAACTTGTGTGAGTATTTGTCAATAAAATGACTGAAATACAAGATCAGATTCGAAAACGCGGTACATTAAAAGCAAAATTAACGTTGTTTCAACACTATTTAGACAGTGCAAAACAAACATTAGAGTCAGAGACAGACAAAGAAAAAAATACAAATTTGCATACATGAAACACAGTTTAGGTTAGAGAAAGTAGAATCATTATTAGGGAGTTTGATGAAATTCAGTATGAAATAGAATCAAAACATGAAAACGACGATGCACAGTTAAAAGAAAGAGAAAATTTTGAAACTATTTTCTACAAAAACATAGCTATTGCAAAACAAATAATAACAAGCAATCAGGATAATATCCTTCGCAATATTGACAGTAATGCAAACAAATCTCATGATTCACAAGGTATAGCAAACTCTGATAGTTCTGAACGGTTCAACAACCGTATCAAATTGCCTCAAATAGATTTACCTAAATTTGACGGATTCTACGAAAAATGGTTAGAATTTCGTGATACATTTCAGTCACTTATTCACTGTAACCAAACAATTGGTGAAATTCAAAAGTTTCATTATTTACGTGCTTCATTAGGGGTACCGCGGCTCAGGTAATTCACTCAATAGAGTTCTCTGCTGAGAATTATAATATTGCATGGGAGTTGTTGTGTCAAAGATATAACAATAAAACATTATTGGTGAACAATCATGTTCAAGGGTTGTTTAGTTTACCTAACCTCATTAAAGAATCTTCGGCAGATCTGCGCATTTTAATCGATAATATCGCAAAACACATGCGTTCATTGGAAGTGTTAGGGCAACCAATTACATATTGGGATACCCTAATTATTTACATTATATCGGGTAAGTTAGATAAATATACATTAAGAGAATGGAAAGAAAAACAAAAACCGGATTTGTTGCCAACATTAGACGAACTCACTACATTTTTAAGATCGCGAGCAGATTTATTAGAAACATTAGAAGTTACAAAAACAAATACATGCAAAACAAAGGAACAAGTCACTGTAGGTAAAAGACATACATTCAATGCAACTTTAGCTATATGCGCTTTATGTAAAGAATCGCATTATATTTTTAATTGTGAGAAATTTCTGGAACTTGCAATTAATGAACGAATTGATACTGCTAAAAGGTTAAAGTTATGCATCAATTGTTTAAAGGCTGGACATATTGCAAAAAAATGTAAATCAGGAAAATGTAGAAAGTGTGAGGCACAACATAATACATTACTACACATAGAAAAAGCACAACAGCAGGTATCTTTATCAAACCAAATGTTAAATCAACCTTCTAACGTGCTCATAGCAACAGTTTTGGTACAAATAGTCGATGCGAACGGAATTCCTCAAACGCGACGAGCAATTATGGATTCGGCTTCACAAGCAAATTTTATTTCTACAGAAACATGCACTCAACTCGGGTTAGAAAAATCAAAAATTAATGCAAATATTATTGGAATTAGTCAATCATCAAAATCTATTAATCAACAATGCACCATAAACATTCAGTCCGTACATAACAATTTTAATATTACATTGTCAGCGTTAATCATAGATAAAATAAGTGACAATTTACCTACATGCAAACTAGATAAGAATCAAATCAAAATTCCGTCTCACATCAAACTAGCAGATCCTTCTTTTCATCAGCCAGGCAAAATTGACATTTTAATGGGGGCAGGTATATTTTGGAATCTACTCTGCATTGGTCAGCATTCTATTTCACAAGACTTGAAATTGCAAAAGACAAGATTGGGTTGGATAGTAATTGGGGAAGTACAAAGTGGTGTTGAGCAAAACGTTCATTGTAACTTTATAACAACAGATGACATTCAGAGTCAGTTGGAAAAGTTTTGGAAACTAGAAGAAAAGGCAACCGAAGTCAATCTGTCATCTGATGAAATGAAATGCGAAGAAATATTTCAAAACTGCATAAAAAGACACGATGACGGTAAATTCATGGTCACTATTCCATTGAAGGAGTCTCCATCAAAATTGGGAGATTCGAAACATTCGGCATTGGCTAGATTGCAATCCCTTGAAAATAAATTTGCTGCAAAACCAGAGTTCGAGAAACTATATAAGGATTTCATGGAAGATTATGAAGATTTGAATCACATGACGATGGTTAGCCAACAAAATAACAGCCAACGTGATATTCAATATTTTCTTCCACACCATGGTGTACTCAACGAAAGCAGCCCCACCACAAAATTAAGAGTTGTTTTTGATGGCTCTGCAGTATCAGATAGCGGTTGTTCATTGAATGATCTTCAGTATGTGGGTGCTAACATTCAAGAAGATTTATTGTCCATAATTCTAAGATTTAGAGAGCACAAGTTTGCGGTTTGCGCAGATATCAAGAAGATGTATCGTCAAATATGGGTCAACCCAGAGCAGAGAAATTTGCAACGCATACTTTGGAGAAAAAACAGAAATGAAGCGGTAAAGGTTTATACATTGAACACTGTTACATACGGAACTGCAAGCGCACCTTTCCTGGCAATTAGGTGTCTCAAACAGTTAGCACTTGAGAACGAAGCGAAAGATCGCGAAGCATCAGGCGTCATAAGCTCCGACTTTTACGTAGATGATATGATAACCGGAGGAGAAACCATTGAGTCAACATTATCCATAGTTAAACAAATTATTTCAATTTTAGAATCTGCAGGATTTGATCTACACAAGTGGTCATCAAACAGTCAGCAAATTTTAAGAGCAGTGCAACCAACACAGACGGAAGATAATGTTCTAGATTTTGGTAGCCACGAAAACACTAAGACACTTGGACTTTATTGGATGTGCAGAACAGATGATTTATTCTTCAAAATTAGTGAACCAAATCAACGAAACATAACCAAGAGAACCATCTTGTCGGAAACGGCACAAATTTTTGACCCTATGGGACTACTTAGTCCATGCATAATAACAGCGAAAATAATACTACAGCAACTTTGGGTAATGAAACTATCATGGGACGAGGCATTACCACAAACCATGCATTCTCAGTGGGAAAGACTAAGAAAGCAGCTGATCAAGTTAAACAGTCTGCGCATACCAAGGTTTGTAGCAGATGAAAACATAGAGAGCATGGAGATCCATGGGTTTGCGGATGCATCTCAAGCAGCCTATGGTGCGTGCATCTATGTCAGAACGACAAATTCAACAGGAAATGTGTGCTCAAGATTATTATGTTCAAAAAGCAAAGTGGCTCCTGTAAAGATGATTACAATACCCAGACTGGAATTATGTGCTGCGCTGGTATTAGCACAATTACTTCAAAAGGTAAGGAGCTCATTGAAAGGAAAAATTGACAAGTATTACTTGTGGACAGATTCTTCAGTGACCCTTCATTGGATTAATACACCAACAAATCATTTACAGACCTTTATTGCAAACAGGGTATCACAAATACAGACAATGACTTGTATAAAGGATTGGCGTCATGTAAGTACATGTCATAACCCTGCAGACTTACTATCACGTGGGATCACTCCTCACGAGCTGACAAGAAATTTACTTTGGTGGAATGGACCAAAATGGTTAACTGACGAACCGAAAACATGGCCGGTATCGTCTATAAAGGTTGAAGGAGACCCACCAGAAATGAAGAAAAATATCGTAGTACAACTATCAACAATTCACGAACCTGTTATACAATTCAACAGATTTTCGAATTTATGTCGATTACAACGAACAATGGCATATTGCTTGAGGTTTATATCAAATTGTAGAGTAAAGGAAAGGGAAAGAAATAAAATTCCATTATCAGCTGTTGAACTGGATAATGCAACAAAAATTCTAGCTATGTACAGTCAGCAAGAATCTTTTCCTGAAGAAATAGACAGTTTGAAAAAAGGACATACTGTGTCGTCGAAAAGTCGTTTAAATTCATTAAACCCATTTTTGGATCAGGACGGCATCATTAGGGTAGGTGGAAGATTACAATTGTCTAAATTTGAATTTGAGAAAAGACATCCAATTGTTTTATCCAGCTCACATCATTTTACTAATCTTCTTTTAGAGCAAGCCACATTAAATTATTGCACGCAGGACCTCAATTGCTCTTGTCCTCAATACGCACAAACTATTGGCCTATCGCGGGAAGAAGCTTAGCTAGAAAAATAGTACGTCAGTGCATTAAATGCTTTAGATTTCGTCCAACTCAGACACAACCACTCATGGGCGCATTGCCTCAGCAACGAGTTGTGCCTAGCTTACCTTTCATGTCAGTGGGAATTGATTATTCGGGTGCATTTACTATTAAAGATAGAAAGGGGCGCGGTTGTAAACACCTGAAATGTTATGTTTGTTTATTTGTATGCTTTTCAACTAAAGCAATACACCTTGAGTTGGTTACAGATCTTAGTACACACTTATTAGCGTTAAAACGCTTTATTTCGCGTAGGGGTAAACCCCATGATGTTTTCTCTGATAATGGGAGAAATTTTTCGGGAGCAAGTGCAGAACTGTCAGAGCTATACAATTTTCTAAATAATAGCAATAAACAGATATCAACAGCATTATCTAATGACGGAATCAATTGGCATTTTATACCGCCTTATGCAGCTCATTTTGGGGGATTATGGGAAGCGGGAATTAAGTCAACAAAAGGTCATCTAAAAAGAATACTGACAAACACTGCCTTAACATTTGAAGAGTTGTACACAGTACTCACTCAAGTTGAAGCTGTCCTAAACTCTCGTCCTCTAACGCCTTTATCCTCAGACCCCAATGATCTCCAAGCCTTGACACCCTCACATTTCCTCTTGGGAAGAACACTCGTTGGATTGCCAGAACGCAACGTAATGCATCTGCCTAAAGCCAAATGTACTAATTACCAACACTTGGAGCAATTACGTCAGCACTTTTGGTCACGCTGGTCAAAGGAATATATCTCAGAACTGCAGCAGCGACAGAAATGGAAATTTAACAAAACCAACCTAAAGATTGGAGACCTAGTGTTGATTAAGGATGATCATCTACCACCCCTGTATTGGCACATAGGCCGTGTAAAAGAGGTGTTTCCAGGAGCAGATAGGATTCCCAGGGTGGCTTCCGTCCAGACTGCTGCAGGCGTGGTGAAGAGGGCGTTCCCAAGGATTTGCCCACTTCCACTCCAAGAGACGACCTAGCCAGTTAATTAGTGTCTATCTTTAAGTCAGTTCACTTACCTTGTTAGACAATTTCACTGTTATTTATTTTGAAAGTACCTTCTTTCAACGGAGGGGGCATGTTTAGAATGTAAGATTTAATTCAAATTTTGATGTTTTCGCGCGTATTTTTATTGTAACAAAAATATATAAGAAAAACAAGATGGCTGTAAGAGACATGTAAGCACAGTTTCACACAAATAAAAGTAAACATTAAATACAGGACGTATGGATGTTATTTGGACATATAATGGACGTCAAATAAGGACAATTAGTAAATAATTTGTACAGCCGTTTGAAAGCGTTTCAGAATAAAATCCGCTTTGTGGAAGGCACAAGTGCTGTCTGAAGAACTCAAGTTACTGTCGGAGCAATTTTCGAGCAGATTTAGTGATTTTAAAAACATGGAAGACAGATTCAATTTATTTGCAACTCCAATAAAAAATAATCTACAAAATGCTCCAATACACTTCCAAATGGAGTTGATCGAGCTTCAAGAAAACTCACTCCTAAAATCTAAATTTGAAGACGTGGAGTTGTGCGATTTCTACAAAAAAAAAAAACCTTCGAAGAAGACCATCTTCCGGAGCTTAGAAAATTCGCAAGAAGATTGATTTGTGAGTTTGGCAGTACTTATAAATGCGAACAGTTCTTTTCAAAGATGAAAGTTAATAAATCAAAACATCGTACAAGGCTGACCGACGATAATTTGGAAAATTCTTTACGTCTTTGTATCAGTGGAATTAATCCAAACATCGATGGATTAGTTTCCCAAATTCAAGCTCAATAAGTGTCTCATTGATTTCGTTGTCGCTATTTAACTTTCGTAGTTTGTAATAATTCCAAATTTCACGATTTAATTATAATGTTGTACCTATTTTTTTCATTTCATTTTCTTACTTTTATCAATTGCATTATAATAACATTGTCGTATTATTTCACGTCTGATATCTATCGCTAAAAATTATGAACACCACTTTAAAACACTACGTATTTGCACACTAAACTTTGGCCCACAACATGTCAAAGGTTGCCCATACTTGATCTAATCCATCGACCCCAAAATATATATTCTTCTCCACTCTCGAGCAGTCGGCATTGCCACAATTTCTGCACAGGGAAGAGTTTACTACGCCCATGCAATATAAATGTTTATTCAATGCGTAGTGACCGGTTAAGATCCCTGTGAGTAACCTCAGCCTGTCTCTGCTCAATCCAGTTTGGGCAATGCCTAGCAGCGAGTTCGGATCTGACGAAGGCTTTGATGCTGTCGTAGGAATTTCCACATGTAGGTACTGAACCCACGAGTGGTCTCTCACTGGCACCTCTAGCCATTCCATTGCTTCTGATTCCAGAGTGACTTGGCACCCATCTCAGCGTAGTGTTGCCTGGCTGTCAGGCAGGATTTCCATTGATCCATTAACTCTGCGCAGGTCTGGATGGAAATTATTTCGACTTGAAGGATAAACGGGGAGCTCTCTAGGCTGAAGGCTTCGCCCTCGGTTTCTCCAAATTCCAATTTCCGTGCCGTTTGGTGTTTTAGAGGCTTCATTAATTCATTTATTGTTTAGCTGTTGACGCCGCCTATGAAGAGACAAATGAAATGTCATTGAATTGTCGCTTGTTTAAGAAAATTTAAAACAGCATTCAACAGGTTGTGTTATGTACGATTTTCAAAGATGGAAAACCATGCTAGAGGAGAATGGATTAATACAAAGATATTATAAACGAAGTGTGCTTGTTATAATTTAATTTACCGACATATCACGTTTAGATGTAGGAAATCTGTAGTAAATAAATAACATTTATCAATGTAGCAATCAAAATTGCAATAACCCGTTTAAAACAATATAAATTTAAAATATCCATTGTAACACGACAATATAAAACAATAAACAACCGGCGGAAACTAGCCATTGTTTTCTGATTATACATCTAAATCGTAGTATTTCGGAAATGCAATTCGTTGATTTTATAATAATTCGCATTTAATTCAATTGCAACATGACCGCCAAAATATTTATTCTTCTCGGTTTCGGTAAGTACTTATATTTTACCATAAAACTATTTAAACTCGCATAAACTTGATTTTGATTCCGATAATAATAATCGTTAACGATTTCGTTTCAGTTGTCACCGCACATTCAGCTAAAATACTTGAAGACTATATTGTGGGTAGACCGTATGCTGGCGGTGATTGTTCACAGTTAATATGTCTTACAGATCACAGGAAATTCTGCCTCAAATATCCTGACGGCGATTTGTATTTAGCTGATGGGACTTGCATTAAAAACCAAGCTATGTGCTATGCACCAGTATCTCATGCACCGATTGAAGTACATCATGGAAGGTGTTCATTGAAACATTTAAAAAAATCTGCGGTCAAACATTCATCCCATTCACACAAGCATAACTCTTTGATGGATGATCAGTACAGTAGTGATATGTATCAGTACAGCACGATATAGTAAAGTACTTTATAACTAATCTAGTCCTTTTATATTACAATCTTCCAAATCTTCCGATTATACGTGACGTACACTGTGCGGTACATTTCCTCTAAACGAATTTCGAATTTTTCTATAACCGAACCGGCCGTTCTTTTGTGCCGTTCGCGTTAGCTGAACGAGGTTGAGCGAAGGAAGGAATCGTTGTCGGCTGTGTAACGGGCATATCGAGAATTTAATGAGCAAACAACGCTATACCACCGCCTACGTCCTCCTCTTAAAGCGTAACGAGACAAATAAAAACCTGATATTGTGACATTTGACAAGTTAAGAAGGAGGGAGGGGGACGGGGGAGTAAGTGACACACTGGCTAAAGCGATGGCCAGTACAAAATTTATTTGAACAGAAACGTGCTAACCTGGCAATTAATTCAAATAAAAGAACCAAAAAAGAAGGCAACAGATAAATGTACATGGTTTAGTGTAGCTGCAGCATACTCGGCAATCATAGGAAACCAACGTACAGATTTGGACACCTCCCACAGAATATTGGAGGAACAATTTTGGACAAAGCAAGACTAAGCAAGAAATAAATTCAATGCAATTATGATCCATATGATTTATGAAAAAAAGTCTTTAAAAGTCAAAAAATTTTCAAAATTATTCGCAAACGGAACTAATTTCCAAAGCATAAACGGTAATGGTCCTAAAATTAAGCCCTGTGGAACTCTTCGGATACCAATAAGATTTGTTTTCTTCCAACATGCACCAAAAAAGCAGCTCAATTATAATTAGGCAATGCAATGATATAACTAACACCGAAACTATCCATTGTTTTCCCAACTATACATATGTAGATATATGTCAATCACTGATCATGATCAGTTGATTATAAAACAATTCTAAACGCAATTAAAACATGAACACAAAAAGATTTATTTTTTCTGATTTTTTTGTAAGTACAGGGTGATTCGGTAAGCACATTCTTGAGATCACCCCTTATATTGACACGATTTTAAAATCAGATCTATATTGAATTAACTTAGTTTCAGTTCTAACGACCGTGCTTTAGGAAATGCTGCATAACTATCTTATAGATAATCCGCCTTCTGGTTATTGTTCTAAGACGAAATGTGTTTTTGATAAGAAAATATCCTTTCTCAACTAGCTAAGTTGTTCTGTAAACTAACTGAGCTGCTTTCTAAATTAGTACCCAACCAGATAAGCTAGTTCTAACCTACCTAAGCTCATTTTTAAACTTGATCTTAACCATATCAGCTGCTTTCTAAACCATCGCTCAAATAGCTAAGTTGTTCTGTAAACTAACTGAGTTGTTTTCTAAATTATTTTCTAACCAGCTAACCTATTTCTAACCTAACTAAGCTCATTTCTAAACTAGCTCTCAAACAGCTTAGCTCTTTTGTAAACTAACTAAGCTGTCTTCTAAACTAGTTCTTAACCAGATGTTTTACTTTCTAAACTAGCTCTCAACTAGCTAAGTTGTTCTATAAACTAACTGAGTTGGTTTCTAATTAGTTTCCAACCAGCTAAGCTAGTTCTAACCTAACTAAGCTCATTTCTAAACTAACTCTCAAACAGCTAACTTTTTTTGTAAACTAACTAAGCTGCTTTCTAAACTAGATCTTAACTAGATGAGCAGCTTTCTAAACCAGTTCTCAGGTACCTAAACTGTTTTCTAAACTAACAACGCTAATTTGTAGACTAGCTCTAAATCGGCTAAGCTGTTTTCTAGACTAACAAAATGCAACCCAATCCCCTCTAGTGGGGAGGGTGGGAAGTAGCACACCCTAAGGCACTACACAACACAAGTCAGTACAGCAGATACTGATCTAGCTCGGACAATTCATGGATTGTCATTCCGTATATGGAATTCACCATTAACTGCTTAGCAGATCGAAACATCTACACCCTGACAGATTTACAAAAAGCAGAACGTGTTCGAATTTGCCAACAAATTTTAGATATATTGTTGGCTGTTGTTTGAGTTCAAAAAACATTTGAGAGGGAAAAGGTTCCAGTCAGAAGAAGTGAATGACATCGCCGTTAAGTGTTTTTTTTTTATAATATCCCTAAAGACAGCTGGTTGAACGCTTTTAAACTATGGAGGGAGAGAATGGTTAGTTGCATTATTGTAAATGGAAATTACTTTGAACATATTTAAAATAAAAATTCTAAAAACTTATATTAATCTTTTGTGTTCACCACTCTTCACCAGAAGCTGCTTCGTCCTTGACATTAGCCCCCAGATTATGACGCCAGAGCTCAGTTTTGTCAGTGGTACTTGAGAAAGGTATTAATAGACAATAGATTTACAGAACCTGATGAAAATTCGCATGCAATTGTATCAGGACGATACCAGCACAACAGTTTTCTGTGAACATCTGGTGTGGCATAATTGGTAACGAATTGCTTGGTCGATTTGAATTACTAGCTCGACTGAATGAAGAGAGTATTTATTTTTATTATGGCTGAGTAATTTATTGTCCCTATTAAAATATTAAATAAACAACACCGAGTTTGCAATCACTTGTAGTATTAAGGGAATATGAAGCCTGAAAACTAAAACAGCTATAACTTTTTAAGGAAGCATCAGAAGCCGAAAGTGCATACAGACTTTTTTGATGGCGATGACGTCCTCTACCAGTTCCCTAATTTTCGAAACACCTTTACCGGACACCCTGTATATTTTCTAAAAATGTGAATGTGTGTGGACGAAATTGCAGCATTTTGAATTTGGTAACACAAACTTTTCCGCTCTCTAAGTCCTTATCAAAATTTACAGCAATCTCGATTTAGAGTTTTGTTAACTGTAATCAATACCAAATTCAATTAATTGTTTTTTTTTAATATATAATAATAAAAAATATACACCGCAAACTTATTATAACTAGACAATACAACAATACAATTGGCGGGAGATACTATCCATTGTTTTGCGACCTATATAAGTAAAAAATATTAAAACAAATTTAATCAGTTGGTTTCAAAATAATCCTAGATCCAATCAAACATGAACGTAGGCATCTTATTTATTTTGTTTTTTAGTAAGTATCCCTTAGTTTGTGTTATTTCAGATTTTTCCTAACTTGTTTATCGTTCAGTTTCAGTTGGGAGTCAACAGGTTAGATTCGTTAAATTGCTCGTGCATTATCTCGTGGGTAATCCACCCAACGGCTGTGACTGCCACCGCCTACCATGCAAACTAGACAGGGTACAAACATGCCTCAATTATCCCAGCGGCCATTTGTTTTTAGCTACCTCAACGTGCGTTAAATACAGGGCAAAATGCTACGCACCCGTGCATAATATACCGTTCGAGACAGTTATTACCAAATGTTTTTATCATAGGAAAATCAAGAAGGCAGATTCTTGATTTATTTACATGTCATATTAAAGCGTTTAATATAGAATCGAGTTGTTTTTGTATAAGACCTACGCTAAGCTAAGCTAAATTAATATTAATATGGAAGACGCTACTGCTTGTGAGCACAAACGGCAAGCTCTATTATTATAATTTTAATTTCATTTCCTGGATGTTTCTTACAGTTGAATCGGGTAAACTTACTACAGTAATTTTTTTTTAAGACGTTTAAAAATGGAGCTGCATTGTTCACTGTAATTAATCGCGAAATTTAATTAAAATTAATTTTTTTTCAACGTACAATAATAAAAGTATATAGTGCTTCGACAATGCAAGAATACTGACAGAAACAGCCCATTGTTTCCCGAGATAATATAAACTATTTATTCGAATATCCTAGTTTTAAACATGAATACTAAAATATTTATTTCTCTGATTTTTAGTAAGTACTCTCGATTTAATCGTAATATTTCCACTAACTCGTTAATTAATTTAGTTTCAGTTGTAATAGCCATGCAAAAGAAAATGCTGCATCACTATCTTATAGGTAATCCACCTTCTGGCGATTGTTCCAAGGTGAAATGTGTTTTTGATAAGAAAATAACCTGTCTCAAATATCCTAGTGGCGAGTTCTATATAGCCGGTGGATCTTGCTTTAAAGCCCGAGCCATATGTAATGCACCAATAAATAATGTACCGAAAGTGATAAGTCATGTAGAGTGTTTTCTAACAACTATATCATAGTTTGGCTTTTATACATAACCAACCAACCAAGTGTAATAATATATAGCATTGAGGATGTTATAATAAAACGTTCGAAACGTCATTTTTTTTTATATTGTCCTCTAAGATAAAAATATTTTTCTTGGCTTGAAGCCTGCATTATGCCAACTATGCAATTGGTGACAAGATTTTGAATCGAATTGTGCAAGAAAAAAAAGACGGCACCAACTGCTCCGAAATAGCAAGTTGAACAAAAAAAAACACGTCATGACCTGCTAACAGCATCAGGCGTGGCAACTCGGCAACTTGGTTTGGATTTTGGTCTGTGTGTGTTGTAGGAAGATAAAAAACCTTTTCAGGAACCAGCGTTGAATGGTATTAAATTTTTTCGGTAGTCCAAAACCGAGCAGATTAGGCTAGAGTCAAGAGAACGATTCTATTTTATTTAGCAAAAGATAGCAATCATAAGCAGTCAAGTGTTCAAGTAACCTACTCAACCCCCACAATATGCTTAGAGTAGAAAGCAAGCTATTTGGGTTTTTTCAAAATTTAGTCTAGTTTCTAAAATTTTTCAGCTGTATCACCTGTCAGTTTATTCCAATTCTTCCAATATTGGACGTATAGTTTCAATTTTTTGTTGGAGATCGAGTGAAATGTGTAGTCTTCAATAAGTTTTGACAAACCACAATCTTGCAGAATTTTGCGAAAAAATTAAAAAACCAGTCGAAAAAATGGGAGAAGGGATTCAAAATTCCAGGTTCTAATTGTTCCAAACAGTGTTCCAGAATTTTGAAACCAAACCTTGAAATATTCAAGAAATGTATCGATAAAATAATTTTTTCCGTTTCTTTCAATTATTTCGGGAACTATGCAAGGTATTAGGTCAAAACTTTAGACTTATATAGAACAAATATAGAACCACTGTCAAAATCAGCTACAGTTTAGCGAAATTTCTTGTTTCTCAATTATACTGACTTCCAGAAAAATTGCAAGCAATTATTGAAATTTTCAGAAAACGTCTATTTCTATGAAACAAAGATATAATTAAGTTTTAAAAACAACAGAATAAAAGCTTTAAAAGTTTTTTCAATAATGAGTTGCTCCGCCACTATTTGTAATGCACTCATGTAGACGCCTTGGCATGCTATTAATCAAGTGATCTATAGCTGCTTGTGGTATATCGTCCCAAGCTTCTTGAATCCGTTGTTGAAGATCGTGTAAATTATCTGGAGGGTGCGGTAAATTACCTATTCGCCTACCAATCATATCCCATACATGTTCAATGGGCGACAAATCAGGCGACCGAGCAGGCCATGGGAGGACGACAATGTTAGATTCTTCCAAAAAACCGTGTTGTAGCCCTTGCCGTATGAGGGCGCGCATTATCCTGCTGGAAAATGGGATTTTGCAGCCCCTGAAGATATGGAAGGCCAACTGGTTGTAGCACATTAGCAATGTAACCAGGTGCGTTAAGGTTGCCGTCAATAAAGACCAAGGGTGATCTGCTACCATAACATATTGCACCCCATATCATAACTCCTTGAGTGAGGGCTGTGTTGCGTTCCACAAAAAATGTTGGATTTTTACATTCTCCACGCATCCGTCTGACTCTCCTACGACCATCGTGGGCCCACAAGCAAAATCGGGACTCGTCACTAAACACAATTTGATGCCATTCCTGCGCCCAATTAACCCTTAAGTTGCTCCACTCTAGTCTGCGTAGACGGTGAAGTGGTGTAAGAGGAAGACATAAAAATGGACGATATGAACGCAATCCATAAGATCTTATCCGGCGATAAACAGTTGACATTGACATTCTGAGTCCTGTACCTCTCATCCAATCATTTGCAATTGATCGAGTTGTTGAAAATCTATCTCTTGTGGCCAAAAGTCTTAAGCGACGTTCTTCGCGATCTGTAGTCCTTCGAGGACGTCCAGATCCACGGCGACGATCTTGAACCCCTTCCTCGGACCATTTGGAGCAACACCTCAATACCGTTGAAACATTTCGGTTTACACGACGAGCAATTTCTCTTAGCGAAAGTCCGGCCTCTCTCATACCAATAATACGGCCACGTTCAAAATCACTTAATTGGACAAAATGTTGATGTTGACGTACTCTCGGCATTGTTATCAAGTGCAGAATGAAATTGTGACGTAACAACAACAATTTGCAAACTTGACAGTTACTAAATGGTCTAATACTTCAAATTTATAGTTACTATGTGCTATAGAAACAACATGCAAAAAAAAACTACTGGCTAGATTTTATTCAAATTTTAATCATCAATTTGTTTAATGAAAATAAACGTTTCCTGAAAATTTCAATAAAATCATTCGATAACTTCTAGGTGTTGCAATTTTTCTGGAAGTCAGTATATTTTATGAGCTGTTTCAACAAGTCGATGTTGGAAAGGTATTGAAACAATACCGCCCAAATTTTGTTCCCCGAGAGACATTGATAAAGAGTTTGGTATGGTGATGATAGGATCTCTGAAAACTGTCCAAAAACTAGTGGAATCGATGCCGAAAACGAGTAGAAGTAGTTATTGAAGCCAACCTCCGAACTGAACTTACTCTTGATGTCCTTTCAAGTGCTGCAAGCATCTGTCCTGCTGAGTGATTGTTCTTCCAAATCATATGAATCATTTTCAGTGTTTATAGGAAAGATCAATTTTTTAAAATATGTACTGATTTCTTTTCGTTTAGTTGGACATCAACAGATGATGTGTTGACACATATTGCACAATTAAGAAGTTTGTGGAATGAGTTAAACAATGGACTAAAGGCAAAAAATGAGATTGTTCTACCCGATTTGATTTTAGTATGTAAAATCTTGCATATTTTGCCAATAAATTTTGAAACATTTAAATCAAGTTGGATTTTATTGTCAAAAGATGATAATAAAACGTTGGACGAAGAGTAGTGAGAAAGTTGAACAAGAAGCAATTACTGTAAAATAGATGAAAGCAACTGGTGAATAGACAATGCTGCAACAAAAATTTGACAAATTGTTCAGATTATTTTGTTAGTTTTGAAGCATTTACTATTCCTCATAGAATCAAGGCTGCTGGACAAGAATCTCTAAATGCAATAGGAAAAGGATCAATACGGATCTTGTCAGATGTGAAAAAAATAATTTTAAATGATGATACCAACGATTTCCAAAAATCTGTTTTAGCAGCAGAACACCATAATGAGAAGAGCACGTTTGAGTTAACATCTACATCCTATTTTTTTTTTAAATTAACGGTCAAGTACGACAGTATGGAAAAGGTGAAGTAAATGGTACTCTCTACAAAGCAGCAATTAAACCGTTAGTTCCTGAACATAGTGATGATGTAAATGTCGTCATTGAGGATAAATCTGATTTACTGCAACTTTATCACCAAAGATGGGGTCATCAAGATAAAGCACAATTAGATTAATTAGCTGAAAATCCACATTGGTTGAAAGAAACCAATTTTTAAAGTAGCTAGAACATAAATGTATGTAGATAATATATTAGAAGACACCAAGACGATGCTTCTGCTCAAAATACTAACATAATAAGCGACCATTTAAACAATTAAACCATGTTAAGAAATTAAGTTAGGCAACGCCACCTGGTTGTGGCAGGGTGCATATCGTTCACCAATTCTTCTCCACACCCCTTGTCGACCATCTAAAATCAAGTAATTGCCAGCAAATTGCAATTTTAATTTTGGAGGATGTGGTAACAATTTTGGGCATCCATGACATAAACATTCAACACAATAGTCTTCACTACAAGAAAAATGTAACAGAAATTTAAGGTTTCGCTACGGTTACCTCCTCGCGCAGATGTCAGAGGTGATTAAAGCTTTGAACAATTTTCTTAAACAGACGAAGACGTTAGGGTATTCAGTCAAGGAAATGTTAAGTGACAATGGTCGGGACAGAACATTGAAGTATTCAAATCCAGAGCTAATCTATCCTGAAGGATTATGGGCTGAGTTGGTTAATACAACTATTTACATTTTGCACAGAACAGGAAAATCATCTGTATAAGGCGTTAGCCCTTACGAATTATGGGTACCGTGAAGAAACCATCTTAGGATCACTGGTTCTACATGTTATGCTCATATTCCAAGTCAAAAGAAAAAGAAAGTTAGATATCAAAGCGATAAAAGGACATCTCATAGGATATGATGGTGATGAACGATATAGAATTTGGATTACAAACCATCAGAAAGTTTTTCTGTCTAGAGATGTTAAGTTTGAAGAAAAACATTGTCCACCATGTCAAATTACCAATTCAAGATGTACCAAAGGAAGAGGAGGTAGTTCAAGAAAAAAATCAACAGCATTGCAACCTGATGAATATTGTATGGGTTGGGGTCGTCCCAATTTATGGCAATGATGCTTGTTAACATAACTTAGCCGCTACAGATGATTTGTCGACCAAAATTGGCGTCGTCTATGGTCATTAACTTTGAGCTCATGGACCAGTTGGATACTGTACGGCTCCAGGACGAAATCCAGACGCAAAATTCACTTACAGCAGTGATATTCTTGGCTAATCTGTCGTTCTTCTGACGTATGAATCGTTTACAGTTTGTCATCTCGAATTTAGCCACCAAACTGTGAAGATCGACCCGTACCAATTGAAAAAAAAACGTAAAAATTTGCTCAAATTAAATCAAAAAGAAAAGAAGGATAATTAATTCGAAACTTCCTTAATTGCATGACTTTCTACACGATTACATCCTTACCGATACAACGCAATAATAGCCCATCTACTTAAACATTATACACGCTCCGGATCTTTTGCGGCACAGTTTCGCCACCGTTTCCCAATGCATACATGCACCATAATTCACGAGAAGCGGCGAAACTTCTTCGTCGGTAATCCCCCCAGCGGCAGCGGTTGCGGATTGTGTAAGACCATCCGTAGACTACGCAGCAATGTTATATGCATAAATAACTGACGCGAATTTAGCCTATTAAGGGGGCCGCATCGGATGACAACACATTTACCAGTTGTGCTAGTAAAATAGCATCCAGTTCGTTTCGATATATACATATATATATATGCATAAGCAAGTTCTGCCCCGGCGGTTTTGAGGTTAGAATCAAACATGGGGGGCATCGTTTACATTATACGCAGATGAATTCAAACAATTTACTTTAGTCTGCGGCATTGCCGCGATGTCGGTTGGAGCGCTAAGCTCTACTTAGCTTACTCCCACGTACTCCCGTATAATCCTACGCTTTAAAGCGTTCAATTGCTGGTCGATAGAATCGTATAATAATTTTTTTTTCTGTAATATCTGAAAGCTGATTTTCTTTTTTTTTTCAATTAGAGTGCTACCATAATTGACGAATCGTCTTGAATACCCCTTCCCCTCCCCCAATATTTATCAATATTGACAGGCGTTTAGGACCACTCCCCACCATACCTACTGGATAACAGGTCGATGGCCGCAGTGGTTAGGCGGCTGACTATCGTTGTGAGAGGACGATAGTCAGCGCCGGGGTTCAAGTCTGTGGAGGGACGGGGACATTATTTCAGATAGTAACTACACCGCGAGAGTTGCAGTGACAGCCAGACAAGCGATACAGCTTACGGAGTCACTGCAACTAAGCACTCACCACATTAAAAAACAAAATTACGTTATCAGCCCAAAAAGTTAGACCTTATAAAGAAGGTAATATCTGTTCTCGCGATTGTCAAGAATACGGTGTAAAAAAGCAAAGTGTGGGTGATATTTTTAAAGCCAAAGACAAACAGAAACAGTTTTCATTAATGAGTGATACAAATGCTTCAATCAAGGGCAGAAAACATATGAAAATGGCACAGGAAACTTCCTTGGAACAAGCTTTGATGAAATGGTACGTGCAACAACGATCCTGTGGCGTTAATGTGCGATCAGTTGAGTTAAAATCTGCACATTTAAAGCAAGCTCTGGATGGCTTTGGGGATTCTGTAAACGCCATTGAATTGTTAACAAAAGAACCTATGGAGAAGCCTTAAGTGCTCCAACTGAAGAAATAGAACCATTTAAACAACAGTTGACAGAAGTGATTGATTATAAAGAGCTTTTGAGTTGACTGGCGTTCGCTTCCAGAAAACACTCAGGCATACAAAAACGAGAAATCTACTCCTGGTCGAAAAATAAGCAAAGAAAGAATTCTCAGAACTCACCGACTAACGCCTGTTATTGTTGGGACAGAACGTCGTCCAAGAGCGCTAAAAGATTGTATGAATCATTTACCGATAGTATACCATATTATAACTCGAAAAAAGCTTGGTTTACGTTGATTTTTTGACCATTTCGTAACTGAGGTCCGGAAATTTCAAACTGAGGCTATGGACATACGGCCACAAGAAACAAGGGCTCTCTTATTGCTCGATAATGCCCCCGCACACCATTCTGAGACAATCCTTGTCACACAAGATGAAAAACACACTTGCATGTTTTTGCCAAAAAATACAACGTCCCTTATTCAGCCCATGGACCAGGACCAATAATTCTTGCTACAAAACGACTGTATAGGAGAAAGTTTTTGCAGGAAGTTATGGTTGTTTTAGAAGACGAAGATACTAGGGGTCAGCTGACATTAAAAAATCTGAAAAACTATTCCATCAAATCGACAATTTTCAATTTTGCAGCTGCATGGAAGGAGGTAAAAGCTAGCACCTTTGAAAATTGGAACAAATCTTTTTAGACCAGAGAGCCCTGATAATGTTTTAACAGAAAAGCTGGACGTAGTGGATTTTCAGAACACACTGATAAGTGTGGCTGGAAAAAGATGAAGGAGATCCAGGCTATCAAATCTTGTCAGAAACTGAGATTGCCGAAGAAGTCATGCAAAATAACAATGAAACTGATAAAGAAGATGAAGAAGAAGCAGAATATGATATGGCAGTTGTTTCCAAGACAAAGCTTTCTGATCTGAGGTCGTATCTTGACGAGGTGATCACATATCTCGATTCATTGAATGATCCACAAATACAACGCTATTATAGCTACTTCAGAGAAATTATTATTAATAAGTAATACAGCAACAGGAAACAGTGGAAGATTGATGAGTTTTTCGAGCAAATTCCCCGTTCATCAAAATCAGAGTTTCCTCAACCAAGCACTTCATCTAGTGTCCCTTTTCGACTGGAAGAGTCTTCCCCTTCCAAATAATGTAACTAACGGGTCGATGGCCGCAGTGGTTAGGCGGCTGACTATTGTTGTGAGAGGACGATAGGTGCCGGGGTTCAATTCTCTGGAGGGACGGTGACATTTTTTCAGAGAGTTTAATCCCGGATCGACGAGCCATTCGCTGTTGGGAGCAAAGTGATTAACAGCGCGGCATCATAAAAGGCGATATGATGCTGTCACAAAGCCATTTAAACACAACTTACACACACTAAACTACACCGCAAGACTTGCAGTGATAGCCAGACAAGTAATACAGCTTACGGAGTCACTGCAACTAAGCACCCACCACACATTAAAAAAAAATCACAAGTCTGTATACAGCGTTAGTAAAAAGTCCCGGAACGGTCGAATAACTTTGTTATTTGAAAATTATGATTTCTGAAATTTGGTATGGGGGTATAGTTAATATAAATGCATTTTATGCAATACAGTTTATATTTTTTTCACTTCCGGTTTAATGGGCAATACGTCCAACTTTTTTTTAAACGGAACACCCAGATTTTTTTAACACTTTTGAATGCAAAATAAAAAACTACGTTCAGGAAGTATTAAGATGTTTATTTTTATTCACAAGAAAACAGTTAAAAAATTAAAAAAGTGTCCTAATACAGAAAAAACAAGGTACCTGTCTATTCAGGTTGCGATTACAATAATTGTTCAAAATGCTCTCCATTTACAATTTGACAAAAATGTAAACGGTCAGTAAAATTTCTTATTGAATTTTGTATTTGTTCAGGAGTGATGCGATTGGCTTCTTGAACTATTCTCTCTTCCAATTGTTCAAGATTATGGGGACGATTTTTGTACACTTGACATTTCAAGTGACCCCAAAAGAATAAATCTAATGGCGAGAGATCTGGCGAACGTGCTGGCCATTCGATTGCTCCTCTACGTCCGATCCAACGTTCCGGAAAAATTTCATTCAAATAATCGCGGACATTATGGGCAAAATGGGGGGAGCTCCGTCTTGTTGAAACCAAAAATGTGCATTAGGGTGATCACCTATGTTTGCATTTGGAAAGAGGGCCGCAAGTGCTGGAACAACCTCATTTCGCAATAAATTTAAGTAGACGTTGCCAGTTAAATGTCCTCTTATAAAAAATGGTCCTATGATGTTGTTTCCAACGAGACCAGCCCAGACATTCACCTTTTGAGGACGCTGTGTATGGACTTCTTCAATCCAATGCGGATTTTCAATTGACCAGTAGCGACAATTATGTCTGTTCACAGTGCCGTTGAGACAAAACGTTGCCTCATCTGAAAAAATGATGTGATCTAAAACATTAGGCTGTTGCTCGATCAATTCCGTCATTGTTTCGCAAAAATGTAGTCTGCAATCTGGATCATCTTCAGTTAACTCATGGACGGGATACATTTTATAGGCTTTCATTCTTGCTGATTTAAGAATCTTATGAGCAGATTTTTGAGAGATCTCATGAATTTGACCTAATTCTGTTGTGGACACGTGATGATTTTCTTCCACTGCAAGTAACACATTCAAACTACTTTCTTCATCTGTTGCTGTTAATGGACGTCCCCTTCTAGGTAAATCCTTCACCTGGCGAAAGACTTCAAACTTTTGAATTGTTCGCCATACCGTACTTTTACTAATGTGACGATCCGGATAAACAGTATTAAACAAAATACGAACCTCTTCAAAAGAACGTTGACGATCACCGTACCCACGCATCGTTAATATCTCAATTCGTTCTGATTCAGTAAGTTTTACTGCCATTTTCAAATGTGTCAATGTCTAAAATAAGTAAATTTATAGCGATGGAAAAGTTAAAACGCTTTTAACACGTTGACTGCCATGAGAAGCGTAACTTGATGCACGGCAAAATTTCCACAACAGCCACGAGGAGCAACAGTTGATTCTCAAGCAGGTTTACTTTTAAATGCCAAACGCATCAGCGTTTGATTCTCAGATTGCTAAAATACTTATGCGATTCCAAATACATGGCTGTAAGAACCAGAAACTGGAAATGGCCTGTGCTTAAGTGAATCGAGTGTTGATTCTCATGGCCTAAAATAGTAGTAATTGAATTTCCATTGAAACACAAACTAAATAAAAATCTTATATCTGTATCAAAAAGAATGTTATGTTCTTCTAGTAACGCTTGTTTGGTGTGATGACAGAAGATAAATCAGATAACCAAAATCAAAATAATACAAGTCTATATAAACAAAGGATTTGAATATCGCGGTTTTTTCGATGAAATTTCTAGTCATGACGATGAGGGCGTTAAATATCGTACAACAACTTTTATGAAAAGATATCACCCCTGAACTAAACATATCATTCTATAGCACTGTATTTTTGCGAGAATGCACTTGTTTTCTTATGAATCAATACATGATTCACACGGCCAGTATGGCAGTTTGTATCTATGTGGGGCCGCGTGAATCATATGCTGCTTCTCAGCTAAAAACAATAAAAAACGCGAGCTTTTTACAAAAAAGAACCATGATTTGCAATTTACTATCTTATTTCTAGCATATTTAATTATAAAATTGGTCCGGCCAGAATAGATGGATTTTTAGTAACTATTGTAGTAAGCCCTTCTCTCCTAAAACTACTTGACTCTTATTTAGTCAGGAGATATAATTATGTTCATTACAATGGTTACAAATCTTTCTGTTATTTGCCATTTTCAGGTGTTCCACAGGGTTCCAGCTTGGGCCCGCTACTCTTTGTTCTGTATATAAACGATCTGCTAGAAAATTTATCCTGCCCTGTACTTGCATATGCTGATGATCTTAAAATTTATGGGTCCATTACAAGTTGGAATGATGTACTGAAGTTGCAACAGAATATCCAAAACATTATCGACTGGTGTGCGAAGTATAGATTAAGGTTGAATATTGACAAATGCTGCTTCGTTTCTTACACTCGGAAAAGTAACCCCACTATATCTACCTATTCTATCAACGGTAATCCACTGAAGAAACTAGACATGTTTAAAGACCTCGGAGTACTTTTTGACTCTACTTTGAGTTTTGCCCCACATATTGCTAATCTTTCCTTATCGGCGTCAAGAACATTTGGGTTTCATTATACGTTCCTCACACTTTTTTCGAAGTGACCAAGTACTAAGAACCCTATTCTTCACCTTTGTTACTACCAAACTGGAATATGCCTCGCAAGTCTGGTCACCTCACTATATATATCTTCAGCTCTCCATTGAGAAGATACAGCGTCGCTTCCTTAAATACCTATCATTCAAGGCCGATGGAGTGTATCCAGAACGAGGAATAGACTATACTTCACTTCTGATTAGGCATAATATGACATCTCTGGGACATCGCCGTGAATGTCAAGGTGCTCGATTTATATGGAAGCTGGTCCATGGATGTATTGATAGCCCACTTCTACTTGCTTCCCTTAATTTTCGTGTTCCTACATTCTTCTCTCGTTCCTCTACTTCTTTCTCTCTTCCTCTTTCCAGATCTAATATCCTTCATGCCTCTCCACTTGCTGCAATGTGCCGATCTGCAGACTTACACTACAGCGATATTTTTTTTAATACTATTAACGAGTTCTAGAATGTATTTTGATTTATAATTAAATGTATGTATGTATGTACTTTTAAATTTCTTAAATTTTTGTCCTATTATTGGTGTAACTGTTGGACAATAAACCATTATTATTATTATTATTATTATTATTATTATTATTATTATTATTATTATTATTATTATTATTATTATTATTATTATTATTATTATTGTGGCAGTCAATGTGTTAAAATTGTCAAATGTGACAGCAAAAAGAATGCAAACACTAAACAACAACTTTTTTCAAAGGTACCTTGTTTTTTTCTGTATTAGGACACTTTTTTAATTTTTTAACTGTTTTCTTGTGAATAAAAATAAACATCTTAATACTTCCTGAACGTAGTTTTTTATTTTGCATTCAAAAGTGTTAAAAAAATCTGGTCGTTCCGTTTAAAAAAAAAAAGTTGGACGTATTGCCGATTAAACCGGAAGTGAAAAAAATATAAACTGTATTGCATAAAATTTATATGAACTATACCCCCATACCAAATTTCAGAAATCATAATTTTCAAACAACAAAGTTATTCGACCGTTCCGGGACTTTTTACTAACGCTGTATACGTATAAATATGTACTTACTTTTTATATTTTATTATGTACTGCCTACATATTCATACCATAAACTTCTGGATAAACTTTGATGCGCTTTGATCGTGTCAAACAAGCTTAACAGTTTAGGACTCTGCAAAAATGATTATTCAAGATAATGCCTCATAGACGTTTAAAGAGGATGACCTCAATCAGCGTAAATATTCTCAATCTCGTTTGGTGAATATCGGTTGTTTCAGGTTCCGTACAAACATTCCTAGATTGATACATTAAAATTAAAACAAGAGAGAGAAAAAAAAAACATCCTTCTTACTTAACAAGAAGGAAACGCGAACAAATAAAATTAACGCGAGAGATTAACAGAACGGAACAGCGTCATCTTTCCACCGTAAAGATAACAACGGACGATAAGGAATTACACCGGACAAAAATAATACAATTCGAGAGAACACCGAGGGCCGGAACTAAGAACGCTGATCCGTTCGGCAGAAGAGGAACGACAACGGAGGAGAACACAACAGCAGAGGACGAGAAGGATGCGCGGGGGAGTTTGGTAAGCGAGAGCATCACCATCACACCGGAACACGACGAGCGAGAACTAATGTTTATTAAACTAATCAGTGACGCGAATAATTTGTCCGAGTGTAATCCGTTAAGCTACGAATGACTAATCTTAACAAACTGGAAGTGGATGGTGCCTTGAGCGAGATGAATTTTCGGCAATTTACCCCTTTATCCTGTTAAATTGTACATTGCAGGGAGCGTTCAGGCCTGATCCTCCCCCACCCCCAGCAGGATCCATTCTAGTATTACCAGAACGAACCATCTCTGGACCGAACCGAGCCGGTCATTATCCGTTTCGGATATATGACGACAATTAAAACACGACTCCTATATACATATATATATATTGTTGTGTGTGTCACTAATGACACGAAATAAAAAATATATAAACAGTTTAAAAAGAACCAGATTATAATGTGATTAAAAAATTTTTACAATGTTTATCTAACTAAACCACCCTCAACCCTTACCTGTAATTTCCCAATGTAATTGAATATGTGTGTGTGTGTGTGTTTCCTTGTCCAATATCCTCCTATGTGCGTTACAAACTCCTCCTTTTCCGTTTTCAATCTTCTTTCTCTTTTCCCGGGTTTTCTTCACGTTCACTGGTATAATTTTGATCTTGAAGGTCTAATGGGAACTCATAAAACTTTCACTTGCTTTTAAAATGTTGTATTTCTCGTTCAAGTCTCTTTTTGTCACTTGTGACTTGTTTTTCTCTCTGTCAGTCGTCCAAAACTTCGTAAACAACCTCCTTCTTTTCATTGTTTTTTCTATTTTTTCCCAGGCCTACCACACAGAACTTTCAAATGTACTGCTTGCTATTTTATAAAATTGATTTTCGTAATTTCAGCTTGACTTTCATGTTTGTTGTGTCGAAATGAATGTAATTATGTGTTATATGTGTTTGTGATGTGTTTTTACAATAAATTTTGATTAATAAATTTTTTCACATTATAATCTGGATTTTTTAATTTTACCCCGTGCACGCCGTTGGCTGGAGTCTTTTTTTTTTTTTTTTTTTTTTTTTTTTTAACTAATTAATTAGTAATTAATTAATATAAAAGTTAATTTAATTTAATTTAAATTTTTTTTTTTTTTTTTTTTTTTTTTTTAATTATTATTTTATGCTGAACAATATCAAAATCAATAATAACATAACAATTACCCCCTCCAAAATATGAGCGCGTTGTAACTTAGTGATAGAGTACAAAGCAGCTCATATTTTCATTAGTATACTTAAAGAATGTTTAAAACAAAAGTAAATTACTTAAGTAATTGTCACGTAAGATATGTCATATTTTGACTGAATTCATTATTCCACATTAAATTTAAACAGTAAATCGGTCGAGAAAATACCTCTAGATATATAAGAGTGGGGATAAAATAATTCATAAGTTTTATTGCCAATTATTCGTTTGATGACAAATGGACCTTCGAATACAGGTAGAAATTTCTTTTCAATGTTAGTTTTAAAATTGCTTATCCTATTGTTTTTTATTATGACTAATTCGCCTTCTTTAAAATTAGTGATTTTCTTGTTTTTACGTTTTAACGATTCAACTGCTCTACGATGTAATTTATCAAGTTTCTGTTTAGTTTTAGCGATTAAGATGTGCCTATCTGGTTTACTTGAAGCATCAACCCCCAATTCACCCCAAGGTCGTGGAATATCAGCTGTATCGCTCAAATGCAAGGTCAGCGGAATAGTTTCAGTCGTCGAACAGGGACAGGAATTTATAATTTCTTCGACAATAGATACATATTTAGGCCATTGAAGATGTTGATCGTTACACATAATTCGTAAGTATTGTACTAATTCTCTAATACTCCTCTCTGAGGGATTGCTTTTGGGATTTCTGATAGCTATGAAAATAGGCCGAACATTATTCCTAGATAAAAATGTAAGTAATTTAGAATTTTGAAAACATTTACCATTATCAAAAATAATACTTTTAGGTAAACCGATAGTATTGAAGTATTCTTGCAAACATTTTATAACGGTGGGACCGTTACAAGAATAAGTTGGATAAAAACGTACAAATTTAGAAAAACAATCTAAAACAACCAGTATATTTCTAAAACCATTCGAAGGCAACAGATGTTCTAAGAAATCTACAGCGATTATATCTCGAGGATGTTTTGAAATGATAGGTTTACCAGGATGAAACGAAGTGTAGTTTTTAGTTTTATACAATTGACATGTATAACAGGTATTTATAATGTTTTTAGAAAGTTTCCAATCCGATTTTGCTATGAAACGTTCTCGAAATATCAAGTGTAGACGTTTTAAACCTAAATGACAGTAGAAATTGTGTAATTCATATAAAATTTCTTTTGCTTTGAATTTCGGTAACACGATTAGATAAAGATCATCAATCCTTTTTACCAAAATATTGTCTCGTATCGTAAAACCCTTAAAATTCTCATTTATTTTTAATTCGTGAAATATCCTCTGTAATTCACTACATTGTTGGCTCTTAATAATGTTTTCAGTGGTAAATATTTCTTGTATATAATTTTGCTCATTATTATTAATACTGAAAAATTTTTTTATACTTGTTCTCTGAATGTAGACGGGAAAATACATCCGCTACCAAGTTTTGTTTCCCACTAATATGCTGAATTTCAAAATCGTAATTTTGTATTAATAAATAATATCGGTAAATTCTATTATTTAAAATTCGAGTATTTAAAATAGAAGATAAAGCTTTGTTGTCACTTTGTATATAAAATTTTCTGCCTAAAATATAAAATTTGAATTTTGTAATAGCAAAAACGATTGCAAGCATTTCAATCTCTCCTACTGTGTAATTTTGTTCAGTTTTTGTTAATTTTCTAGACACGAAAAATATGGGACACTCCAAATCTTCTTCATCGTATTGAAATAGAACCCTGCGATGGCAAAATCACTTCCATCTGTTCGTATGTAAAAATCACGTTCAAAATTTGGATGTACTAGAAGTAAATTGTTATAAAACTGACTACGAATTTTGGTGAATGCTTCGTCATGTGAATTTGACCATTTAAATCTGGTGTTTTTCTTCAATAAATCAAACAAAGGTATGCAAATTTCTGATATATTAGGGATAAAACGTTTATAGTAGTTTAGCAAACCTAAAAAACTTTGTAGTTTTTTAACGTTACAAGGTTTTGGAAAGTTTTTGATTTCATCTAATCGTTCTTTTTCTAGTGTAATACCAAATTGATTAACAACATAACCTAAATATGACACAGAATTTTGAAAAAATTCACACTTATCTAAACTTAATTTCATGCCATTTTTGCTTAATACGTGTATAATTTGTTCTAGATGGATACAATGTTCTTCGTAGGATTTAGAAAAAATTAAGATATCATCTACGTAATAGACACAGAATTTGGAGTACCGATTTAACATTCTTTCGAGTGCATATGTTAAAGCACTTGTCGCTGTAGATATCCCAAATGGAACAACTCTAAATTGGTACGTAGTGCCAGCTATTGTGAACCCTGTGTATTTTCGACTGTCCTCATGGAGTTTTATAAGCCAAAAGCTGTGTTTTAAATCTAATTTGGAAAACACTGTGCAACCATAACAGCTACTTAGAATGGCATCAATACGACCAGGTAATTCATATTGTTTTTCTAACCTAGTGTTAAGTAACCTAGCATCTAAACATAACCGTATATCCCCAGATTTCTTTTTTACCACGACAATGGGGTTAACAAAAGGATGTCACTGTTCTTTCGATAACTTTATTGTCCAACATTTTCTGAATTTCATGACTCACCTGTGCTCTGAATGCTTCCGGTATAGGGTAGATTTTTGGATGAAAAGGCAGTGATTCATTTACGACTAATTTATGTTGAAATATATCCGGAGCTATACATACAGTTTCATCTACTAATCTTTTATTGTTTTTCAATAGACTGTATACAAATTCTTTATATTCTTTTTACATTTATAATTCAATTCCCAACCATCATTCGCTTCTTCTTTATTTCCCATACCATCCTTTTCATACTCAACCACATTCAGAACATTTTTTTCCCACACTAATATTCTCTTCACAATCACCATTCTCATTAAACTCATCCCCAACATCAAATATTTCTTTATCACATATACTATCATTCATTCCTTTATATAAACCATTAATTATTAATTCTTGCCAACCTTCATTTTCCATTCTTCTCTTAATCACATTCTCAAACTTTACCCAATTCTTATCCAACCTAATCTCCCTGCTAACATAATCTATTACCACTCCATGTTTATTTAAAAAATCTGCCCCTAGTATAATATCATATTTCAGTCCCTTTAATATTAAAAATTTACATGAATATGAATTCTCGTTTAAAATTAAAAAGTCACACACACATTTGTCAATCTTAGACAATAACCTACCAGTAGATGCTCTTATTTCGATATTATTCATTCTGAATACCCTTCTATTAAAATATTGGATATTATCCAAAAATACCTTGCTTGACAATAAAGTTACTTCAGAACCCGTGTCCACTAATGCATCAAGAACCAGACTGTCCACCTTAACCTTAACTAAAGGTAATGTTAAATCATCATTTACTATTTTGTTTTCTGTTTGAAATAAATGTTTAGGATGTTCATAATTGTTGTCAGAAATTACAGTATACTTAGAATTTTGTGGATTACTTATAAAAAATGTTCGGGTTCTTCTTGACCCCTGTGTACATCGGCTACAACATTAATCGCATTTAAATCACGTGAATTGTCATGTGCATTCCGTTGTTGAGAATTTCTGTCATTACCTTCTTTAAAATTCCTTTGAGGATTAAAGTTTTGATTTGATGATTGAAAATGTCTATTTTTATAATGATTTTGATTGGAATTTTGTTGAGGATATCGATTAAAATTTTGAGGTGAATATGAATTTTGTTGATAATTTCTGTTATATGTATTTGAATTATTACAAGAATTTTGTTGATAGTTGAGGTTATGATTTGTCTGATTACTAGAATTTTGTTGATAATTGTTAGTACGATTGGAATTGTGATGTGTGTTAAAATTATGGGGATACGATGAATTTTTAGAGTTTGAAACTGCATAACTCGGTCCAAAATTACGCAGATAATACGGTGTATAATTGTCACGTTGATGTTCCACAGGTGTTGTGTTTTTATGTTTATATAAATCGTCGTACTGTCTCAGAATCTCGCAAAAATCTTTAAATGAGGTAATGTTCTGAACGATGACTGTTTTATGAATTTCAAAGTCGTAATGTCGGGCAAAATGTTTTATAATTTCTTTCTCGGTCAATTTAGGTGTTAAATGTCGAACTGTAGCATAACGGTTGATAAAATATTGCTCTCGCGAATTTCCCTTTTGCGCATTGAACTTTCCCATGTACAAATTGCTTCTAATTTTGTCTTGTTCCGTTTCAGACCAAAATTTACTAAGAAACAATACCTCAAATTCCTCAAAGGATGCAAAAGTATTCTCCACAACGGAAAACCATGTAGCTGCATCATTCACCAATGACGATCTAAGAATATTATATAGTTGGATAGGTGTTGTATCTGCCGTTATTACACGTTTGATCGAAATCAAGAAGACCACGGGACAACCATGTCTGCCGTCAAATTTTGGAATCAAATCTTTTATTTTGAGGTTATGGGAAAATGACATTGGTGTGTCAACCTGTCTAGCGTCAGCTGTCACATTACTTGAAACGACGTTTGTCATCGTGGGAACAACAGGAGAAACATTTGAAACATGATCAGCTTGCCCAGATGGTGATCCAATTTTGTTAACTCTTTCTTCCAGCTGAGACAACCTATATTCGAAGGTCCCTTGGCACAATAACACCTGATCTAACTTATGCATTACCGTTTCCAACATATTTTTGATACTATCCCCACTATCTCCTTCAACACTTCGTGCTTTAGGCATTATGAATCAGTGATACTATTTCAATGACTATAAAACTTATGAATTTGATTAATTGATTTAATATAAAGATTATTTTGAATTGAAGGCCTAATTAATAGTCTAGAAAAAGGGTGTAAATTTAGAATTTTGATAAGTTTAAAGATTTAAATGAATATAAATGTTTAAATTTTAGAAAAATGATTGACTTCTGCCAATGTCCTGTCACGGTCGCCAAATTGTTGTGTGTGTCACTAATGACACGAAATAAAAAATATATAAACAGTTTAAAAAGAACCAGATTATAATGTGATTAAAAAATTTTTACAATGTTTATCTAACTAAACCACCCTCAACCCTTACCTGTAATTTCCCAATGTAATTGAATATGTGTGTGTGTGTGTGTTTCCTTGTCCAATATCCTCCTATGTGCGTTACAAACTCCTCCTTTTCCGTTTTCAATCTTCTTTCTCTTTTCCCGGGTTTTCTTCACGTTCACTGGTATAATTTTGATCTTGAAGGTCTAATGGGAACTCATAAAACTTTCACTTGCTTTTAAAATGTTGTATTTCTCGTTCAAGTCTCTTTTTGTCACTTGTGACTTGTTTTTCTCTCTGTCAGTCGTCCAAAACTTCGTAAACAACCTCCTTCTTTTCATTGTTTTTTCTATTTTTTCCCAGGCCTACCACACAGAACTTTCAAATGTACTGCTTGCTATTTTATAAAATTGATTTTCGTAATTTCAGCTTGACTTTCATGTTTGTTGTGTCGAAATGAATGTAATTATGTGTTATATGTGTTTGTGATGTGTTTTTACAATAAATTTTGATTAATAAATTTTTTCACATTATAATCTGGATTTTTTAATTTTACCCCGTGCACGCCGTTGGCTGGAGTCTTTTTTTTTTTTTTTTTTTTTTGAACTAATTAATTAGTAATTAATTAATATAAAAGTTAATTTAATTTAATTTAAATTTTTTTTTTTTTTTTTTTTTTTAAATTATTATTTTATGCTGAACAATATCAAAATCAATAATAACATAACAATATATATATATATAAAGAGAGAGAAAGAGAAAAAGAGAGAGAGAGAGAGAGGATAACTAACAAAGGAAAAACGCTGAAGAATTACCGTTTGGTTGAGTAAATGAAGCGAGACGAAAGCGAATTCGGAATTGGTTTGATGGAAATCCTAGCAAGAATAGATGCGTTCAGCCGGACAAACGGCGATTAGTGAAAGGCAAGAGCGTCATTCACGAATACAGTCGATTGCGCGCGATTTTAATAATTGAAAAACCCTTTTTGCGGTTGCTGTCCGTGAAAAGCCAACCGATTACTCATTGTAACGATCTTAGCAACGCGATCAATTTAAAATATATACTCGAGCACGTATATACCGGGTGCTCAAGAACGGTTGACAGTACAACTTTGGGAAAAAAATATTACTGACCCGAGAAACATTTGGAAATTATTTAAAGAAGCTTAGGATGACCGCTAGAGGGCGTAACTGATCACCAAAAATTTTAATTCTTATTTTACGCAACATTTACCAACTTAAGGTCTATCATAAATATGAAAATCGGAATCTACTGAAAATTTTGCATATTTTACATACATTAGAACTGAGTTCTGTCTAATTCGCACACAAGAGAGAAATACAAACGCTCGTATCGATTAGGGAAAACATCAAAGTTACTCGCACTTACCTAAAAACCAATCTTAAATTAGCGTTCGATACGAAGAAGTAAGAAAAGCGCGACGGCAGCATCGCATACAATAATGAATTTCTAGATTAACTATACAACCCCTCAGGAAAACTAACGAACTAGAATTTATATTTTCCACAACATTTCCTCTACGATTTAACATCATTAAGTTCATAAACTTCTGTAGAGCTCGAAGCTCCGTTTGTAGCTCTAAACTAGATCAGGTATGCTCTACATAGACGAAGGAAGGAGTTAATATAAAGTAAGCGGTATGGGAAGTTACGTCATCGCTGTTAAACTTGTACCGAAAAGTAAACAGGATTATCTATGCTTGTGCCGCTCGTAAATCAACGCGATTAACACACGCTGGGGCTTGGTGATTGAACAGATATTAAGATCTTCATGTGTAAATTGCCTCTACATAACTACTTATCACTTAATCCCGGATATATTTCCATTTGTAGGTCAAACAAAACAGTAATTAATTAAAAAAATCAGTTGGTTAATCAAGACGGTTATTAACAAGAAAATGCCATCAAATGTATAAACCGCGCGAGTAAACTGCCACATTTAAGTCAGCATCCAGGCTTCCCACGCTGGAATAAGCCCTCGAAACACGTGTCCCGAATTAATTAATTAAACGTTATGATGTTAGTGTTACCGACTCGTTATAAAAGTTAATATTCTAGCTTGACCCCCTTTTCCGAAATTCAAAATTTTGAAAGTTTTTCCAGGTTGTTCTAGGTTTGTTCTAAATTGTTCTAGAAGTTTGCAGAAAAATATTAAAAAATTGTCCAGAAAAATCGAAAAAATCCGTATTTCTGGTTAGCCCTCCTTTAAATTCGAAATTTTGACAGTTGTTCCAAATTGTTTTAGTTGTTCTGAACATTGTTTCAAAATTTTAGCCATCTGTCATGTGTAGTTTATGAAATAAAATTTCAGTAACGCCACTTTTTCGAAATTCAAAATTTTGAAAGTTGTTCCAGGTTGTTCTATATTGTTCCAAGATTTTAGCTTTCTATCAAGTATACTTCGTGAAATAAATGAGAAAAACTAAATTTCAGAGGTGTGAACTTAGCCCCTCCCCTCACCCCCTTTTCGAATTTCGAAATTTTGAAAGATGTTCCAGGTTGTTCTACGATTGTTATATATTGTTCCAAGATTTTAGCTTTCTATCAAGTATACTTCGTGAAATAAATGAGAAAAACTAAATTTCAGAGGTGTGAACTTAGCCCCTCCCCCTCACCCCCCTTTTCGAATTTCGAAATTTTGAAAGATGTTCCAGGTTGTTCTACGATTGTTATATATTGTTCCAAGATTTTAGCTGTCTATCATGTATACTTCGTGAAATAAATGAGAAAAATTAAATTTCAGGAGTTTGAAGTTAGCCCTCCTTTTTCGAATTTCGAAATTTTGAAAGATGTTCCAGGTTGTTCTACGATTGTTCTATATCGTTCCAAGATTTTAGCTTTCTATCATGTTTACTTCGTGAAATAAATGAGGAAAACAAATTTTCAGGGGTGTGAAGTTAGCCCCCCTTTTTCGAATTTCGAAATTTTGAAAGTTGTCCCAGGTTGTTCTCGGTTTGTTCTATATTGTTCCAAGATTTTGGCTTTCTATCATCTATACTTCGTGAAATAAAGGAGAAAAACTAAATTTCAGAGGTGCGAAGTTAGCCTTCCCTCCACCTCATTTTTAGAATTTCGAAATTTTGAAAGTTGTTCTAGGGTATTCTCGGTTGGTTTTGAACATTGTTTCACGATTTTAGCTTTCTATCATGTATACTTCTTGAAATAAATGAAAAAAAAAACAAAATTTTAATAACGCCTCTTTTTTGAAATTCAAAGTTGAAAGTTGTTCTAGGTTGTTCTACGATTGTTCTATATTGTTACAAGATTTTAGCCTTCCATCATGTATCTTGGAAAAAGAGGCCCTACTGAAATTTTGTTTTTCTCAATTATTTTATAAATTACACACGGCAGAAGGCTCAAATTTTGGAACAATGATCAGAACAACTAGAACAAACTGGAACAACTCAAAATTTTGAATTTCGAAAAGGGGGAGCTAGCGAAATTTAATTTTTATTAATTATTTTATAAATTACTAATGTGAGAAGGTTAAAGTTTTGGAACAATGTTTAGAACAACCTGGAACAACTGTCAAAAAATTTCGAATTTTGAAAAGGGGGAGGAGCGCGGGGAATCACCAGGAAATTCAATTTCAATTTTCCTGGACAATTTTTTAATATTTTTCTGCAAAATTTTGGAATAATATAGAACAATCCTAGAACAACCTGGAACAACTTTCAAAATTTTGAATTTCGGGAAAGGGGAGGCTAACTTCACGCAAACTCTAGCTTGCGACGCCATCTCTACAACTAAACAAACATCTCGAACTCCATTCAGGGAAAACCGGTAGCTTCTCGCTCCAATTTCCCGGAACTATTAACATCATTTCCGGCCGTGTGTAGCAAATTCATCATACTACGCAGCAGTCTACGACGCAGCGAAGAGCGGAGATTACGACAAAAGCGCTTCAAACTGTTGACACATTTTTCAGTTATTGTTGCGTTTGTATACACACGCGCCTGTACTTGGCAGCCCGACAGAGTAACGCTTTATTATCGACTCCTATACAGAGATCCCTTCCGCCCCCCTTCCTATCTATCACGCAGCTCATCTTTCTCTATCTTTCGCATCGGTTCTACTCACACGCCCGAGAGATGATTCTTAGAGGAGTTCCTCAAACAACGTTTCGCAATTACCGGTAATTTTCTACCCCGTTGTATAATATATAAATTCAGAATATCGGGCTCTGCGGCAGGAGCGCGCCACGCAGCGTAGATCAAACGGTACTTCCATTGTCTTGATTCGAGAGACGAGGACTTATTGTGATGGTGGAGAAACTCTCCCGTGAAAGATCGGGGTGGTGTTTCAGATTTTGCGGGGTCTTTGCGGAAACGAGGGTGGTAACATACGGGAAGCGTCGGGGCGAAAAAGACAACTGCCACCGCAACTTCGTGATGTGACCTTCATCTTTGTGTGGCGGCGCAATCAAGGACCCTAGAGATCGCTTTTGTGTTGTGGAAGCTTCTTTTCCTAGTTAGGGGCATTCTTTTTCTTTTCGCCGGGGAAACTGAAAGTGTAATAGACGACAATGAAGGCTAAGTAAAAGGGATAGTGGAGTGGAATTTATAAACGAGACAAGAGGGACTATTTCGGATTAAAATGACGTTAGATAACGTTGATCTCCATTTATTTATTTCGAAACTAGGCAGACCATGAGCGCTGGATTTATAAAGTTTTTTTTTTTGAATGGATCGGCAACCATCCACCATGACCTGAAACAGAAACGGAGAGAACAGATGGATCCCCATTAACTTGATCAAAGGAACTTTTTCACCGATCCAACATTATTACTCAATAGTAAAAGGTAGAAGCTAGAGCAGGCATACATACCTATTCCCATTAAAGAGGTTATGCAGAGCCGTGCATGTACTGCGGCTACCGCAGGAACCCGAAGCTCCTAGCGTGCAAGGATAAATTCCCTTTGGATCTTTGCCCGTTCGCGTACCGAATTTAAAGTAATTCTATTAATCGTCTATAATTGATGTACAACGCGAATAGTGTGTACGTACGTATCGACGGTAGATGGCGTTGGCGTCTATATAGGTACTACCCTATTATCTATCGTCCCCGTTGAAACGTTTGCCGGTCTATTGAACGACGTGGGGATAGAGCGGACACGATCCGAACACGAGCTTGCTTAATAGGGTTTGACGGCTGCCTAACGCTATGTACCCGATCACTGTCCGTCCTATCACGTTGATGCATTAAAGGCGTCCGGATAAATGGACGTCTCTTGTACATCGTAGTACACGGGTATTGTCCGCTTGAGATGAGCTTGTACCTAATTGATCGGTTCAATTCGAAAGAATGCCGGCTGTTTCTAGTAAATTTGTCTTGTTGATTTTGAAGGTTTAGATGTTCGTAGAGTTTTTGGATTAGCTTCGGCTTATTTCTAATGCAAACAACATTATCTACGGGTACTGTTCTAACAATCATTATCGATCGGAACGAGAATGAAAGTCGGTATGTGGTGCCACATAAAAAGAAGTTTAAGAGAAGAGATTCAGAAGCTATCACTGTACTAGGTTGTTAAAAGTCACAAATGACCTAATTCATGCAAGAGACAAGAACAAACATTGTATCTTGGTGTTGCTGGTTTTCAGCAAAACCTTCGACATCTTAAATTGCTCTCAATTTGTTATTACATTGTTTCAGAGAGTCTGCAGTAGCTATGTTACGGCCTTTCCTATCTAATAGATATCAATGTGTTCGTCTTGGCAATGATGTGTCAGATCCATTGCGTTTATCACGAGGAGTGCTTCAAGGCTCTATCCTCGGACCACTTCTATTTACAATTTATACATCTGCTCTGCCCCATTATGTGAAACACTGTGAACTGCAGATGTACGCTGATGATACTCAAATTTATAAGACATTTGAGTTTGATAGTTTTGACAATGCGTTGTGTAATATCAATAGTGACTTGGCGGATATTGCTTTCTTTGCTGCAGTCCATTCCCCGCATATTGTTCTCCAATATCTTCGGGTCGGCGTTCACCCCATAGCGTCGACCCTTAAAACTCTGCAGCTGCACTACCCCATCCTTGGTGGCCACACTCAGGGAACCGGGTGTGGCGAGAGAATTTGGCGAAGATAGTAGGGGAGGACAAAAGTCGGAGTAGTCCGGCCGCTGGTTGTCTGGTTGGGGAAACCTTTGGTTTCATCCTAAAACAACTCGGTGACTTTGGGAACCTACGGTTTCACTATAGCTGCCGCGGATACTTGATCGCCGGAGGGGCGAAAGAGTTGGCGCGCGGTTGGTTTTGGGGTAGGGCTTCGGCCCGGCCGTTCCCGTAGTTCAGGCTTAATTCACGGGCGGACTGGTTTCGTTTCCCACGCTTGGCCGATAGTTGCCATCCGCAAGGAGGCCTAGGCCCCGTGGGGTTAAATGTGAGGTAGGAGTTCGCTAAACCGTCTCCAGCGGTGACCCGTCCAACGTTGACAAGGAAACTTGTCTAACATGGGGAGCACGGGGGAGAGGAGCCCCCCGGCTCGCCGGTCCTCTCTGCGAGGTATCGGTCTCGTGCGGGCGGTGAGATAGTGGGTGACAGTTTCAAGGCTCATAACTTGTTATGTGCAGTGTGGTACGAAAATTGCAGGATATGGGCTAACGCCTAGGCGCCTGCGGCTCACCACCTAAGCCATTTTCAAATCGTATGTTCTCCAGTATCTAGATAGAGTAAAACTTTTTCTGGAAGGCGCTGCAATTCCAGATGATAAGACTTTTAAATACAAGGAACGCATATTAAAGGTTGTTGTACTTGCTTATGGTAATCTAAAACTTTTATACCCTCATCGAAATATTTTTACTACTACTACTAAGATTATGCTTTGCGAAAGCTTGGTGTTGTCTTACAAAGAGTTGCTCGGTCGGAGAACCGGCTGGTACGACACTTAGGAGAGCTGGACTCAGCCCCGCGTCGCCACTAGGCGAATTCTCGACGGGGCCATATAACACTTCCATGAAAGAGTCTCTAATAATGAGACATACAATGAACACCAGAAAGCCAATCCCTATGGCCTGTGGAACGGAGGCCACGTAGCAGACTTTAGAAGGGACACACAAGTCCAGCCTTAATGCAAATTAAAGACCTCAGAACAAGTCATGGAAACCCTCCTTATAATGGAATCGGAGGAAGAGCAAAAAATTGCAGACATTAAACTCAAATTGAAAAAAAAATAGGGTGATCAACATCAATCCAAACAAATTTTCATAATTTTGGAAGCAGCATCAACAACATCACACCAGAAAGACATTACGTTTATCCAGAAGCTTCCCAAGATAAAATTTCAATCTTATTTAGTAAAAAAAAATGTCCCTTAGTTACAAAAATTTCCATGAAGGGGTGATGAGTCTACAATAAACCTAAACTGTAAGATTGGAAAAGGAAACCTTGAGATGCTCAAACATTTGTTCTTGGCAGATTATTATCTTACTGTTCATCTTCAATATTGAACCATGTAACGAACGGCAGCTTTCTTAAATCCAGGTGTTGTCCAGATCAAGGTCACCCAATTCAGACAAAAAAAAAACACATCCAATGAACATTAGACGAGAATCTTCGAATCTTTGAAAAAAAAAATTAGATTCAACGAGTCCTCTCTAGCATAAAATGTACACCAGATAATATTGACTGTAAATTTTAACCAGGAAAAGGAGTTCCAAAATGCTGTAGGTGATGGTACTAAACTCGAAGAGTTTCGATCAGCAACCCACTAACTAGCTGCCCCACCGACCCAGTTATCCAGCATTTCTGCTGATCTAAACCTCCTTGACAATCTTTAAATATAAACATCGTTTGAGCTACGCTCTCGTTTAGAATACAATGCATTTCAAAACTTATGTATAATTAGTTTGAATATTGTTGAACCTTTACTTAAAAATCTTATCAACATTGTTAGTTATTTCCGATTGGATGATCTATTTTTCGAAAACGCGGTGTCCTGTGATAGCCGTTATCTTCGTTTTCTTTCAGAGCTATCGATGCGATTTTGCTCCATATTTGAAATAAGGGTGGAACGTGAAACTTCTCTTTAGTTAAATGTTTTTTCGTTTAAGATTTCGGAGATAAAAAATGTACCGGTGATTTTCAGGAAATTGAACGTTTCGACCTGTCAACGTCAACATTCAAATTTGCAAATTGGATTTTGAATTTGATCGGTAATTTGCAAACGTGACACGGATCACCGCCATCTTGATTTTTTTAAATGGAATCACGCGATTTTTTAAAATTTCATCATAGTCGTTCGCGCACGCATATTTGGATATGGGTACTTTTTACGTGACGCTAACCGTTTGGGAGATATATGCGGTTAGTTTTTTTCGGAAACGGGTTTTTCACTTAAACAGATAATATTTTTATGACTGCAAGTGTTTTTTTTTTGCCTCTCCAGACCCGTCCGACCTATAGTCACCGGTAGGCACCGCAGCCATCAGGCGTATTGTGCCACAAGTGTTTAAAAAAGTAACAAAGGTCGTATGGATACGTAAAGTTTAATCATGTTTGCGATGGCAACGTTTTTGTTTCTGACGTTTCCCTAGCTACAAACGAAGTACCTACCTAACTGGTTGTTCTTGGTCGTACATCCTTCACCAATTATTATGTACATAATTCACAGAGAAGAAATGCAAGTTGTTGCCAGGTCATGTTGGCACTCCTTGTATGGTCTTAGGTCAAAATGTATTCCCAGATATTTAATGTAACAACAACAATGAACATGTTTTGGGCTTCAAAAATAGCTTGTTCTGGGTGTCTAGTGGGATGTCATTTTCCAGAGTCTTTATTTTGATGATGGATGGAATTTATTATCCCACACCTCTTGTAAATTAACTACTAATCAGCATTATTTTCGTATGAAAATAGAGAACCAGGATGAGTCATGAACACCACATGCCATGACTTATTGGAGGGAGGTGGGGACAAAATTTTCAGTAAAAAAAGGAGAAACAATTCAATACCCGAATCTTCCATCTGCTTCAACTCCAAAATTATCAAACGTCAATAGAAAAACTGAAGACCGAATGGAAGAAAAAGAACCCAACAAGCTCTTATGACCCTGTTTCTTGAAGACAAACATCAATATAAAACCGCGTAAACCGAATTAAGTGGAGTTGAGTGACCTCATTCGTGATCTTGACTTATTACAGGAGAAGGCAGAACCTCTAAGGTCAAGGTATCAAGGTGTCACCGTATAGTTTGGTCTTCCTTCTATTACTATTGATCCTCCTTCTGGTGGACCCAAAATGTATTCTTCTCCAATTCTTGCATATAAATTTGGGTTTAATTAGAAATTTTCTGAAAAGTATAAACCAAGAACGAACTTTCAGACAACGTTAGAGATGGTGCTGGAAAAATACTATCAACTGGGATGCAACTAAAAAAAAAAACCGTTTTTCCACTTCAATTTAGACCGTTTCCTACTCCATATTGAGCTCAAACTTATTATTAAACTACATTTTCTATCAATACCAGATCTAATTCCTCTCGGACCGACTCAAAATAAAACAGAAAAATCGAAACCGCGTCAAGCGTAAAACCGTCCCCTCCCACCCATCACCTTATAACGCTAACAGTATCCACCAGCATATTTCGTAGGCGACCGAGAAGATTGCACCCAATCTATGCGATGGTGCACGCCCGATTAGTTCCTCAAAGATCCAGAATTCTCGCGATAGAAAAGAGCGAGTAATGAAAAATGGGGAAACCCCCCGTCGCCCTCGCGAAGGAAGGGGCGGGGGGAGACAAAATAGACGAACTAGAAGCCGTCTTTCCGAATAGAAACTGTAACATACACACAGAAGAGACGTTTCCTCGTTATATAAGAGGAAGAGGACATAGACGTCGTACACACAACCTCTATATCACAAAGAGGAGAGACCTAATCGTCCTTCAATATATATATCCCACGTGCTCACCGTGCGAAATAAGAAAGCTGTGCTTACATGCGAGTAGCGAGACAAAAGATTAGGGGTGATTTTATAAGGTTTACACAGCTTTCTAGATGTACAAGTTCAAGCTAAAATTGTAATAGGTTTCGAGGGAAAATAAACGTAACTCTGTTTGTACAAAATTTCAAACGAATATTAAGCATCATAGGAAAAGTTAGCGTGTTAATGGAGCACTTTCTAGGGCTGGGGATCTAATTAATAAAAAACCGTTAGAAACGGACGATTTATTCGCGGTTTCGCCTCTCTATGTGTGTGTGTGTGTGTGTGTGTGTGTGTGTGTGTACGTTCGAGGCCATCGTTGCCTGCCATAACACGTAATTCCGTATGCATGTGCGGAGTTGGGCAAATCATGGCAAGTCATTTAACACAATTAGCGGATATTAATATAACTTGTACCGCTGGACCGTAATAACTAGATCAATTAAGCTCCGGGTGCAAGTCCGTTGAGAATGGATCGTATAACGTATATATGGGAGGTCAGAACCGGATTATTATTAAAATCTACTGGATTGTTCGTACTAGATTACGATATATTGCTGTTTAAAAACTATCTTTATCTACTGAAGAGTGAGACGAAAGATATTTTATGATTAAGTGCGATTTAATCCGGTTTAGTTTAGAGTGTTTAAAAAAATAGGGCAATGTAGCTTTGATCTGTGGCCTCTTTAGACTAAGATTTCCAAATTGATACTTGATTATATTTAAAAAATATATCTGATCAAGATTATCCTAATGACTGCGCCAATGTTTTGGCGTTTTGATTTCAAAATCTTGTTAAATGCATGTTTGAAGCAACTATTTATATGGCAAAAAGTTGACAGATCTCTGATCATGTCATCCTAAACCCTGCAATATATTAACTCTTGAGATTTTATTTTATAAATTTGAAACCTTGAGCAATAACCAGTCTAGTCATGCTAGTTGCTCCAGTCTCTTCAAGACGTCGAAAAAGTAAGATGTTACCTTAAATAAATTAAAAATGGTATGATGAGGTTCCTACTGCTTTGGAAAAAAAGCTGCTGATATCATACTCGAACTAGTTTGCCATATAATAAATTCTTCCTTCGAGAAGGAAGTATTAAGTATTAAGGAAGTAAAGCCATTGTTTAGAAAAGGAGATCCTAATTTAGAGGAAAATTACAGATCGATATCTTTATTGGCCTCCTGTTCAAAAATGTTTGGAAAAATTGTTTATATGCTTATCTATAACTTCTTCGTAAACCATAAACTATTCAAAACAACTCAAAAAAGCTTCATAAAAAGTTTCATAAGCAGAATTTTGTAAACAGTTAGAAACTGGAGGAAGTCTATAGTGACACAAATCTATAATACTGATGAATCTGCCTTATACAACAAAATTTTACCAAATAAAACTTTTGATCTGAAAAGTAATCCAAGACTGGCAGTCGTAAACTGAATCCACTTCGCGATGCTTCAAATCTCTTTACCAATAGAATATAAAAGCAGTGCAAATGCATGGATGACATCAACTTTGTTTTATGACTGGTTTCATAATTATTTTGTTCCGAATGTGCAAAAAACTCTGAAAGATGCGAATCAAGAACAAAGATGGGAAAGTAAAAGTTATATACCTATCTTCCAAAAAGGCATAATTCATGCTTTCAAAACAAATTATCGGAGAGAAATGCTGAAGATGCACTGCTTCGACTGTTCCTTGATCTCCGGTATGTAGTGGTGGATCCAAATCTCATCCACGGTTACAAAAAGCATGAAGAAATTCTTTGGATTGCGACACTCCTCCGAAATGGTCACCCTATTTCGTTTTTGCTCCGGTATGAGCAAACGCGGTACCCATCGCGTCGCCATGCCTAAGATTTCGTGTAGGATATGGCCAAAGCGTTCCTCTGAGATGCTGAGATGTTGCCTCTGCTATCTCTTTCAGTTTCAATCGGCGATCGGCTAACACGTCATCATGAATCTTGCCGACTATTTCATCGTTGGTGGCGGTTTTTGGGCGTCCACTGCCCAAAATTCGATTTTATCCATTTGCTTGCTACACAAAACACACTCCTAAACAACAACCGCCGCCCAATAAATCCACTTCAACCTTCGTTCACCATCTCTTGCCGATTCCAGAAACAATTCAGGTCGCGTTCGTATTGATTCGGGCCAAAAAAATGCCTGTAATGGGTGTCAGCGTTCCCACAAATTAAGTCTTGCGTTTGGAGGAACGCTGACGAGACCTGGAAAGTCGAAACCATGTAGTCCGTTTCTAATGATTGGTCTTTTGTTATCGCACTCGTTTGCGTTTAATTTAAAATTTCAAGATGGAGCCCCTGCTCATAATTGTTGCAAAGGTTGACGCAATTCTGGGAGGACTTTGTGAAGCTCGTGTATACGGGGTGTGGCAAAAAACTAATGAGACTGATTTTTTATTTACCAAAATTTTAATTTTGTCAAACAACAATGTTATCCCTTTCAAAATGGTTCCCTTGAGCAGCATGCTTTGAAGACATTTCTCAGTTTAGGAAAAAGGAAAAAGTCACAGAGACTGAGGTCAGGTGAATAGAGGGGCTGGCGAATCACAGGAATGCCTTTTGAGGTCAAACGTTCTGTTATGGAGAGGCGTTGTCATAATGGAGCTTCCATTTGTCTGGTCTCATGCAAATTACCCTTTTTCTGAGACATCTTTATAAAAAACTTGATTGACAGTTTGTCCTGGAGGAAATTCTTTGTGGATGATTCCGCTTTTGTCAAAAAAAACAAATTAACACTGATTTAATCTTCGATTTGCTCATTCGAGCTTTCTTTAGTCTTTAGCTCTTTTGGTCTCAGGATCGTATTCAAAAATTCATGATTCATCACCTGTGATTACACGATTAAAGAAATCTTGCTCATTAGCGATTCTGTTAAGAAGATCAAGGCACTTTTTTTTTCGGATGTTGTCCTTCTGCTCAATTGTGAGGTTTTTCGGCACAATTTTAGCAACAACAGCGCCGCGTTGCTAGATCACTTGCAGTGTTGCCAGTACACCTCGCATTATAGGGACAAACGATGCTATAAACTAATCGGTTCGTTCTGCAGACTTGTACGTATTAGATTTTTTTGTTTTTCAGGCAATTGTTTTTCAAATATCTCGAAATTCTTCTTCTTAACCTTGTACCTTCCTACCGTGAGATGTAAGGCAGTTAGAGTTGAGGTTATTCATGTATTTCTCTCTCCACAGTGTTCTGTTTTTTCTTTCTTCCTTTATTCCTTCCCATTGAATACCTCGCTTTTTGCCTTCTTCTCTTACTCCTTCTTCCCATGTTTTCCTAGGTCTTCTTCTTGGAAGTCTTCCCACTGGCATTCGGCAAACATGTCCGAACCATCTTAGCTGGTTCTCTCCTATTTTGTCGTTTACGGGCTCTATTCGTAGTTGTTATCTTCTTATTTTGTCTCTTCTTGTTTTGTTTTTAATCTTCCTAAGGAATCTCATCTCCATTGCGTTTATTCTTGATTTCTGTTTTTCTGTCAACGTCCACGTTTTGCTACTGTATGTTATTGTGGGTCTGACTATTTTCAATTCATCTTTTACTTAGGAATGTCATTTTCATTGTGTTGTGTTTTTCATTCTTTCATTTATTTCACTGTCTATTTTTCCATTTTTCTCCATGATCGTGCCCAAATATTTATGGTTTTCTACTTGTTCTATGCTTTGTCCGTTTATTTTAATGTCGTGTGTTTTGTTTCCTTTTGATATAATCATACTTTTGGTCTTATTTATGTTTATTTTCATATTTATCTTATTTAATTCGTTTTGTAGTGTATTTAGATTGTGTTGTAGTTCTTTTTCTGACTTCGCCAGGACTGCCATATCATGGGCAAACATGAGTTCTATATCTCACCGTAATCACTAATCAAGACATGTCTTTTTTCCTAATTCAATTGCTAATTGGTCATGAAAAACATTCCAAACAGTCTTAAATAAAACACCAACATCAACTTGTGCTTGGATCAGCATTAACTATCTCAAGAATATCTTCTATTAAATTAGGAAATGTTCGGTGAGCCCTACAGTCGAAAGAAACCTTCGCAATTGATCCTACCTTAAAAAAATATAAATAATTGTACTTTATGAACTCTCCCAGAGTAACCTCCTTTCCATACCAGTAACCGCCATCTTCGTCATAAATAATGAAGAAGTTTTTCCAGGACGGCGGAGAAATAAATTTCACGGAGTAAAAGTTTTACGCCGAGCCATGTCGAATTATAAGTCGTCCAGAGGTGGAACGTGGCAGGGTGGTTGGGCGTAAAAAGAGAGGGATAGAGATGGAAATTCAGCACCGTCCGTCCCGTATAAAACTATAAAATATAGTCGGCCGGAATGAATTGGAAATCACTTATGGATTTCATTTTTCCAATTTTATACTCGGTAACTTGGTTACGAAGTTTCCATTCGGGGCGGCGATGCCGTTGGAAAGAAGAAGAAAAGTAACGACGGCGGCGGCGTCCGGACGCTTGATTTACGACACGGAACGTGGGCCTCCGTCCGTGTATAATCCGTCCTCGCGTTTCCCGATAATATCCTCCTTTGGGGGGAGGCGGTGGACGGCACTCTCTCTCGGTATTATGATGAAGGTTGGCTGTCCGTAAGACGGATTACGAAAATTTGCCTCCTCCGTCCCCTCGATTCGAATAAATGATTTATAACATTGATCTTACGTTTGGAGGTTTCGGGGAATTCCACAATAATACGTAAACAAAGTCGAGCAATACGCTTATGCTCGGGTAGGAATCAAAGATAAATGAGATCGAAGCTAAATTTAAAAAAATGGAAGCGCAGCAAACCAGCCTACTTGTTTATTGCTAAAGGGATTTCATAAAAAGCGTGCATTCCCTTTTGTTTTATCTAAAACGTATTCGATACATTCTAGCCTATACAACCTCGACTTTTTTTTTCCCCCGTTGCATTTTTTCCCTCTTAAACAACCACTCCATAATCGCTCTTGCGTTTTCTGGACACGCGAGCAAAAAAATCTAGAAGGCGAAGAGGGACACGTTTCGAACTGGCGAGTCATCGTCCGAACACACGAAGGAAGGACACGAGTCTGGCAACGGCGATAGCGGCGGATAAGTCAAAGTCCGTCGCAAGGGTAGGGAGAAAAAAAACCTCGAAGCGGATAAAATTTCTTTGGAGGTACGCAGTAGCCAGTAAACGGGGAGATGCCGCGGTTTCTCCGGTCATAAATCAAAGCGGGCAGGGCCTTTCGATATTCTGCCTGCCGGACGCAAAAACGGCGCAAGAAATATTGCCGGCGCATTTTTCGTATAGTTTCGCCGGCCCTGGAGAGATGGGGTGTGCGTGTTTCGAGATGATACGTCGTCCGGCTCTCTCGCATTTGCTTATGGTTTCTTTTTTTTTCTTTTTGCTTACGTAGATGGCAGTGCTGGATTGAAGAACTTTCTTTCGGGGTTTAATATTAGAACTTGATAAAATAACTCCGATGCTGTTGAACCAAATTTTGTTTAGTTTCGTTGAAAACAGCTTCGAACAAATTCGAACCAACCTAATATGGGACGTTTTTAACAATGGCTGACCATAAATCTATACCTACCTATTTTGTTTTTTTTTTCTTTGATGTGTATGTCCATTGCAATGAATATTTTTGTTAAACAATTAATATTTACACAGTACCATTAAAAATAACAGTACTGCCACAAATGTGAAGTTTAAAATATAATTGGGGATTCTTTGATAAACAAATAGAAGATGCTTCAGGGAAAATTTTGAACTTTAGCGGTATACAGGACGGTCAAAATTTACTGTCCAATTTTGGAAACTTTGAGCAACTTTTTTAGAGTTTCTTTAAATGGAACACTCTATATATTTTTAGACAAACGGATGAAGCGCTTAATTATGAAGAATGTTTCTGGGTGTTTTTGAACACCCTGTATAGTCAAAATTAATTTTCAGATATACTTCTTAATGTCTAGTTTCAGTTCTAGCGTGAACTGAAACGTTTCACTTTAATAGCCAATGAGCAATCAACGAATTACGACTTCAAACTGTTTGTCTGTTACTATTTACTAATTAACCATCCGCATCATGTGCTGCCATCTAACGACTTGAAATTTTAAACGTCAAACTTGTCCATATTCGATGTTTAATTGTAAATTCTGTTCATATTAGACTCCACCACCCCCTCCGATTTTGAAAATTAGAAATTTTGTTATTCCTGCAAGCTAAAAATGTCAAACTTGATCATATTTCACGATTAGATGTCAAAATTTGACGTTTGAACGTCGTACTTGACAGGTAAACTTCAAACTTGTCCATAATAAACGTTTAATTATCAAACTTGCAAGCCGTTCAGGTACCCCTGCCCTCCTCCCGCCATTTCCCGTTTGGGAAAATCGGAAATCTTGAAAATTATTCAAGCCTGTCAAGAAAACTGTGTTTTTTTCATTTGCAATGTAATTGTTCTGTTGCTTTGGAATTAGACTACGTTTAAAACATTTTATACCACTAAACCACAGCATATTTTATATATGAAAGCTAAAAATTATGCCAATATGGCACTGTAATAAAAAAATAGGTGTTATTATTTAAAAATAACGAGTACCTGTCATTTGAAAACGAAAAAAAAATCTTATTTTCTTTAGTAATTTCAATGTGAAAGACATGTTTTCTTCGCCAATGCCTGTAAATGTGAAAAATACGTTTCTTGATTGTTTTCGAAGCTAACTTTGATGGTTCTTACATTTCGACAATTGTTGCCAAGCAGTTTCACTTTAATGGATAAATTTAACAGCTACCGCCATCTTTGACAGATATGTCAAAAGTTGACTGAATTGTAAATTTTGTTTATATTAGACCCCTCCACCGCCTCAGATTTTGAAAATTAGAAATGTTGCAAGCTAAAAATGTCAAACTTGATCATATTTTACGTTTAAATGTCAAAATTTGACGTTTGAACGTCAAATTTATCCGTACTTGACAGTTAAACGTCAAACTTGTCCATAATAAACATTTAACTGTCAAACTTGTCAGCCATTCAAAAGGTACGGTGTAAAAACAATTTTTTTACCGCCCTCTCTCTTCCCCCTTCTATCTCTCGTTTTGGAAAATCGGAAATCTTGAAAATTGTTCAAGCTTGTTCTTCATCGATGCCCTGACCGTTTTAGGAAGACACACTTGAGACAGGTTTCAACATTTCAATTTTTCAAAGGGCCGGCGGAATATTTTTTAAGGGTATTCAAGTTTTCATTTCGAAATATGGAAATATGGAATATTTAGAATAATCAGAACCTCCAAGACCTACGAGTTAGAAATATTAAACACGACCATATTTCACGTTTGTATCTCAAATGTATACATATTTGATGTTTAAATGTCAAATTTATGCATATTTGACGTTTAAATGTCAAATTTATATACATTTGTCGTTTAAAATGTCAAATTTATGCATATTTGACGTTTAAATGTCAAACTTATATACAGTCTGATTTTACGTGTCCGAGCTTATGTATGTTTTTTTAGTATAAGAGATAGAAGAAGAGTATAATATAATCAAAAATTCAAATTTCACAAAAACAAAAGAGCATCACAAAACAGTTTTATTTTTTTTTAATATTAGGAGTAAGCATGTTTTCTCTAAATGTTCTTAAAGAGCTTGAAATTCGCTTTACAATGATTATCATTATCTTGAAAATTGCAGCCATCATAGTGTTTTTAAATTTAATTTTTCTCAAACATTACAATTTATTAGAACGTTTAAAATGAAAACACAAGGCGGATAGTTGGCATATTTGATCGTTTGCACCTGCCAAACTGTTATTCAATATATATATATTTTTTTATGTGTGGTGGGTGCTTAGTTGCATTGATTCCGTAATCTGTATTACTTGTCTGGCTATCACTGCAACTCTTGCGGTGTAGTTTAGTGTGTGTAAGTTGTGTTTAAATGGCTTTGTGACAGCATCATATCGCCTTTTATGATACCGCGCTGTTAATCACTTTGCTCCCAACAGCGAATGGCAAGTCGATCCGGGATTAAACTGAAAAAATGTTTCCCTCCAGAGAATTGAACCCCGGCACCTATCGTCCTCTCATAACAATAGTCAGCCGCCTAACCACTGCGGCCATCGACCCGTCGACCCATCGTAATAATAATAATAATACCAATGTAAGCAAATAATAACATTTTGACACAAACGATGCAAATATGGCCAACTATCCGTCTTTTGTTTTCTTTTGTTTGTAATTATTTTCTAAGGTTGCTAATGAATGTAACGTTTGACAAAAATTAAATTTAAAAACATTATGGTGGCTTAAAGACAATGATAATTTTTTTGGTATCATTTTTGACTATTGCGCTTTTCTTCAATCGCTTATACTAAAAAACACATAAGCTGGGACAAAAATCAATCAGACTAACTTGAAATTTAAATGTCAAATTTATGCATATTTGACGTTTAAATGTCAAATTTATATCTTTCAATTCCTGAAATATTTCCACTTGTAGGTCAATAAAACAACAATTAATTAAATACCAATTTATTCCAGAACATACAGTCCATGCTCACTTTATTAGACTCACCTGAAGAATTGCTGCGTTTTCAAATTTTAGAGGAAATTCAACGCTGTTTTCAATCTATGGAGTACAACACAGTTGCCTAGCCAAATGTACTTGCTTTGATTTAAAATTAGGTCGATAATAGCGAATTCTGATGAAAATTGTTCGTAACCTACAATTTTCCTAGTTTTCGGTTGTTGTGTATTACATTACAATTAAGGGTGTTCGAATTAATTTTTGGAATGTTTTCGTTAGAAGCTCAAAGGTAAGTATTTATGTCAATATTTAGCTATCAGCTATAATTTTTATTCAGGTTTTAACAAAGAAATTGGTCAACAGGTCTTCGATTGGAATTTTTCAGATGAGCAAACGTAATTGTAATTGCATTAATTCGCAACACAGGATATAGCCAACGAGAGATTGCTAAAAAACGTGGGGTATCGCAATTCTCTGTCAAACGTTTAACCAAAAAGGGCAAGAGAACCAACCCGTTACAGCTGCTGGGGGTGGTAATTGTGGCAGAAAACCCTTAGTCACCCCCAGGGTGCAACGATTTTTAAGGAATTTAGCTGTGCAGAATAGAAGGGCATCCCACAGTGATCTACAGGGACGATTTCAGGAGGCAGATTTTTCTGGATCCGTTGCTAAAGTAAGAAGAAATTTGTATTCGATGGGCTTCAAATGTCGGAGGCCAATTAAAAAGCCCAAAATGACACCCAGCACGATATAGAAACGCTTAGCCTGAGCCAATTTACGTAAAGATATGCTGTTAGCACTGGCAGAGATTAAGTTCATAAATCTAATCCTATTTTAATAATTTATTATCTATTTTCGCACATGAGCGAGTTTGCTTCAGTGATGAAGCGACTTTGCAGATTATGGACGATAGAGCCCAGTTCATAAGAGGACGTCCAATAGAAAAATTTAGTATGGCTTGTGTAGTCAGGACAGTAAAGCATCCCACGTCCGTGGTGATCTAGTCAGTGATCAGTGTCAAAAGACTTTACAGGAAAGCATGCGGCTGTTTTAGAGATAAGGTTGACCCCCAGTTGCAAAATCGTTTGGCAAAGGTGTTCATACAAGATGGAGCACCGAGCTATACTGCAAAAAATCACAATGTTCTTGCAAGAACAAAATTAAAATTAATATCGCCTGGCAACTCACACGTGAATCCAATTCAAAATGTCTGGGAGTGCCTGAACAGAGAATTGGCCAGAGAAAATATAGCAATGAAAACCCAACTGATAGAGAGAATAACATATCACTGGCACCATAATGATACATTAAAAGAAATTGCAAAAATAAAAACCATGCCGAGAAGAGTTGCGGCATTAAGATCCTCATTTAGTGTTATTTTCATAGAGCTATTATACCCGGAATTCATGTTAAAATTAAAAGTATCATAGTTATACAGGTGAGTCTAATAAAGTGAGCAGGGACTGTACAATATTATATTTTCGTTAATAAGACTTATTCAGAGGAAGAAATTGACATTTAATATGTGTCAAAATACTAATGTCAATTTCTCCCACTGAAGAAGTCTTATTAACGAAAACATAATATGTTCTGGAATAAATTGGTATTTAATTAATTGTTGTTTTATTGAACTACAAGTGGAAATATTTCAGGAATTGAAAGATAAGTACATAAAGGTCACAAAAAATAGATATATATTAATTGTCAAATTTATATATATTTGATGTTTAAATGTCAAACTTATGCGTATTTGACGTTTATTTGACATCTTAATGCTAAACTTGTCTATATTTGACATTTTACTTGTTTGTTTTTGACAATTAAAGCTCAAACTTATCCGCCGGCAAAATTCAAACCGAATTTATCAATATTTGACATTTAAAGCCCAAATTTTCTTTGTGACAGAAGATGTTTCTAGTCTACTAAATTAGTAACAATCTTTCTAATAACACACCTTCTTAATGAGAGAAAGTACTAAATTTTGACCAACAGTGTATGTTCCCAAATTCCCACAACGACTTCTTTCCATTAGGGGCGGAGTGTACGTGTGGTTTCGTGATGACAAGCTGAAGCGTCTTGAATTACGACTTCGAACTGTTTGCTTATTACTATTTACTAATTAACCATCCATTAATTAATTAATTTCAACGCAAAATCTTAGGAAAAAAATCATCGAAGATATTAGTGATCCGGTGTGTATAAAATCCGGATTTAAATCCGGCACAACCTCAATCAAATCAAATTGAAAGCAACTCAGTGTGGCAGTTCCCGACAGGAAAATAGGCATCAATTCTGCATTACACTCATCGCCGCACCCTAACATTTCTTTCACCGGAGAAAAGAATAACACATTCGAAGAAATACAATAGACGTCATACAATCTCCTCTCCCCTCCCCACTTTTATCCTTTCGGCCTGAATAAAATCCTCATATACCGTCAGATTTCGCGAATTCACGCGAAAGAGAACTATTTTCTCCCGCCCCCTCGAACGAAAAAGAAAAATAGAAACTGGAGAGAAAAAAAAGCCAACTAAATTCGGGCGGGGAATCGATTCGAAGTAATTGAAACGTTAACTAAGGGCTTTTGTCGAAAGTACTTTAAACAGGGAAGGGGAGAGACGGCTTTTCAAACCGAAATCCTGCATGTTATCCTCGCTATCCCCCGATTGTTATTTGAAATCGGCCGAAGTTGTAAGTCCGTCGGCTGGTAGCGTTGGTTTCGCATCACAATAGGAGTTGGAGGGGGAAGGGGGAACGTATAGTGAAGGAAACCTACTTTGAAGCGATCGAGGCTGGCTGGGGATTAGGTTAAGCCCGGTCCGATCGTGCAGTTTGATTACACGCCGGAGTTAAAGAGAACGACTGGTCATTTCTGATAATGTGAGCTCACACGGCCGTCGCTAGCTGAAGAATTGCTCCACATTTTCTCGATAATAAAAAAATGTTTTGTCCGCCCAACGTGAGGAGGGAATTTAAAGGGGGCGACAAGTTTAAACCTAAAAAAAAAAAAAAGAACTACCTAACGATAATATAGAGACCAACCAACGTAACTCCTCTTCCTCCCCAATCTAATCATCCCTTTCTATCTCTAATAACGACTGCGACGGTACCGATGGGGATTTGGGAATATAGGGCGTAGGATACACACAAACGCACAAAGCGTGTTGATGAAACTAAGACGGAATGAGATAAAACGAGTTCAAAGAAAAATCCAGTTAAAATAAACAACAGCAATAACGAGAAGAGGAAATGGAAGAGGGAGTGAGAGGGACGACGTATCTGGTTCGTTTTCCCCCTTGGTCGGTCGAATACGGCTTCGAAACGAAAACTTTTCCAAGAGGAGAAATTTTAACTCGAACTCTAAATTAATGACCGTTCCCGATGGTACTTTTGAACTTTTGCCAATGCTGGAAGGAGAAGTCAAATTTTAATTGTTCCATAAATTTCGAGTGGCGATTTTTTTTTGTCTTTATTTTATGCTCGTTTTGTTTCGTTGTGAGTCCGATCCAAGATGTACATACCTATCGGACGTGAAGACGTTTCAAAATTAATATTTACTAGTACGACGAGTATAACAAAAATTTACATTTAGAAAAATCAGATTTGAGTCGAATATATTTCGTAACATTGTCAACCGGAAATTGCCGGCATCTGTTTCCGCATACATCACCTATATAAATTGTGACAGCCGTAGAGAGGTATTCTGCACATAAATTCACAAACAGATGCACACATATATACATATATATACAACAACATACGAATTCCTCTACGTTAGGTGACATCGCATTACACGCAATAATACAACCAGCATAGAGTTTCCGTATCTCTTCAGCGTAGCTGTGATCGAAGTTTACATCACCGTTTCATACAATTTGCAATAAAATATGTCACGATTTTAAAACGACTAAAAAAAGGAGACTCACCTTGGGTTTCCTCGAAGAGCCGCATGATGAAGAGCATTGAAGCCATTGTTGTTAGTTAGAGTTATGTCAGCGTTATGGTCCAGGAGAAGGGTCAGCATATCGTCTCGTTTCTTCGAGATTGCGTCATGAAGTGGAGTATCCCCCTCCGAATCCTTAAACAGAAAAGATACTTCGAATATAATCGATTTGTTATTGCAAATAAATCTGTTAAATAATTCTAAATATTCTGAACAATAAGCGCAGGTAGGTGCTACGTCACGAATCTGACTTTCAACCTGTCGTTTATTGTATTCTCTTGAGAATTTTGTTCATATTAGACCCCTCCAACCCCTCCGATTTTGAAAATTAGAAATGTTGTTGCTCCTGCAAGCTTTCACGTTTAAATGTCAAAATTTGACATTGAATGTCAAATTTATCCGTATTTGACAGTTAAACGTCAAACTTGTCTATAATAAACACTTAACTGTCAAACTTTTCAGCCGTGTTCAAAAGGTACACTGGCTTGCAATAAAATCTCATTCACCTAGTTTCACCTATATTGATATAAGCTTTTGATGACATTTCTAATTTGACATTTCATTTTCAAAAGTATTACATTTATAATTGATCATAACCTCTATGCATAACCTATTGCATGTGTCAAATCTAAAGTCAGCTTACATTGGCAAATAATCTTTAAAAAATAAGCTTATTTGACATTCAAGTATACGTTCTTTGACTGATTTATTTCAAACAGACTTAATCTAAATTCTTTTTAAATAATAATTTCCTGAAGACGTCAAAGAATAAAATTTTAAAGATTTATTTTATTAAGGACCGAAAAACCCACAAAACATTTTATTGCTTATAAAAAAAGTGGTCGAAAAACAATATCAATAAAATAATTTTGTTAAACTTCCTCCCCCCTCGCTTTCCTCTAGCGTCACCGGTTTTGGAAAATCGGAAATCGTTTTCATTTCGAAATATGGAAATAATATTGAACCTCTAAGACCGCCAAATTAGAAATATTTCACGTTTGCATGTCAAATTTATACAAATTTGACGTTCAAATGTCAGTCTTATATATACTTGACGTTTGATATGTCAAGTTTATGCATATTTGACGTTTAAATGTCAAACTTATTTATACTTGACGTTTAATATGTCAAATTTATGAATATTTGACGTTTAAATGTCAAACTTATACATACTTGATGTTTAAAATGTCAAACTTATCCATATTCGACAAATATCAAACTTATGCATATTTGAATGTCAAACTTATTGTTCATTTTAAACGTCAAACTTGTCCATATTCGACATTTAATTGAAAACTCCGATTTTGAAAATTAGAAATGTTGTTATTCCTTCAAGCTAAAAATGTCAAACTTGATCATATTTTACGTTTAAATGTCAAAATTCGACGTTTGAATGTCAAATTTATCCATAATAGACATTTAAACGTCAAACTTGTCCATAATAAACATTTAACTGTCAAACTTGCCAGCCGTTCAAAATGTATGGTGCAATTTTTTTACCACCCTGCCCCTCTCCCCCTCCTTCTCCCGTTTTGGAAAATCGGAAACCTTGAAAATTGTTCAAGCTTGTTCTTCATCGATACCCTGACCATTTTTGGAAAGCAAGGCTTAGGACAGGTTTCAACATTTCAATTTCTCAAAGGGCTGGCGGATTTTTTTTGAAGTATTCAAGTTTTCATTTTGAAATATGGAAAGAATATTTAGAATAATCAGAACCTCCAAGACCTCCGAGTTGGAAATATTAAACTCGACCATATTTCACGTTCGCATCTCAAATTTATACATATTTGACGTTTCAAATGTCAAACTTATGCATATTTGACGTTTAAATGTCAAACTTGTGCATACTTGACATATTGAACTTCAAACTTGTCCATATTCGACATTTAATTGTAAATTTTGTTCAGATTAGACCTCTCCACCGCCTCCGACTTTGAAAATTAGAAATTTTGTTATTCCTGCAAGCTAAAAATGTCAAACTTGATCATATTTTACGTTTAAATGTTAAAATTTGACGTTTGAATGTCAAATTTATCCATACTTGACAGTTTAAACATTTAACTTGTCCATTGTTGTAGAGTGTTCAAATTTTTAAATGGTGCAACTATTTTTACATCCCCTTCCCCTTTTTTTGATAGTGTCCCCGTTTTTAGAAAATTAAATCTTGAAAATTATTCCAGTTTGCTCTTCATCGTTATCCTGATATTCTCAAACTTATGTATATTTGACGGTTTCAATGTCAGTTCAATTTTTAAAATGACCAGCTCAATTTTCGTTAACTATTGCAGTTTTGGAAAAATTTGGAAAACTTTAAAATTTGACTTTGAAGTTCGAGAAAGAAATAAATGTCAAATTTATGCATATTTGACGTTTAAAATGACAGACTTATATATACTTGACGTCTGATATGTCAAATTTATGCATATTTGACGTTTAAATGTCAAACTTATATATATTTGACGTTTAACTGTCAGCTCGCCGGCATATTTGAACGTTTAAATATTTGACATTTAAATAAATTGACGGCGTGAATATGTCAAATTTATACATATTTGACTAAATCAGTAAAATAAAATTTAATAAACACCTTCTTAAAGGGAGGGCGTATTAAAATTTTGACCAACAGTGTATATCCTCAAATTCCCACAACGACTTCTCTCCACTAACGGCGGAGTGTACGTGTGGTTTCGTGACGACAAGCTGTTGTCTAGCTCCCGGAATGGGAACTTCTACATGCCGCACAGTCCCATGTAATTATTTCAGGGCAGTGTCGTTCAGGGCTACGCCCGGGACGCACGGGCTACACTAGCGTGTCGTTATTAAAAATCCCCGACCACAAGAGCGACGCAACTCCCGAACAACAGACGAGAATACAAATGGACAAACTTTGGCTTAAATATAATTTAATACATTACGGCGATGACTGGGTTGGTAGTTTCGGCAATTCGTCGCCGGCACCGGTGAAACTAGTTTACGACTTTCTTCTTTTTTATTATTATTATTGTAGTTCATGTGCGTAGAATACTATTTAATTAAAGTCGTCAGAAAAGGTAATTTAGTTTTCTTCAAATTTGTTGCCGACCTGAGTTCCGAACACGTATACACTTACACCTCCCATCTCTCTGGAGATAAATCGCTCTCATATACGCCAAGACAATAAGTTGTTGTTTAACTGATTAGATCTCGACCAGGAGTTATTACGACCGGGGGTGTTCTATACTGTGCGCCGTACACGACCGTTTCCGGCTTACACACAGCCCCGGAGATCGTAACGACCATCTTACGTCAAGCCGTATAACACTGTAGGAACAACAGCGACGCCATCTACAATTTTCGTCAGGGAGGATTTACGTTCTGCCGCTACAGATTTTCATTTGTCACGAATAAAGTTTAATTATATGACGTGGCCACCGCAGCGTTTAACGTTGTTTCGTTTAAGAGCGGTTTAGGTGGGATATTGGAAAGGATGATGTGGTGAATTGTACACGGTCTCCTGTATACAAGAAATAATAAGGTACTACTAGGAAAGTACGCAAATACACCCACAACAACCAAAGATTAATGGTGGTGGTAGTAGATGGTTTTGGAACAATCAGAGCAAGCTTTGACTGGTTTCAAAAACTTTTTGAAAAGGCTTCCAATACCACAGATATCTAGAAGGAGAAAAAAAAATTGGCAGCCCATCCTGGAAGGAACCATTATAATTCCAATTTTCTAAACATGATGGGCTAGCAAAAAAAGTGTTAAGATGACAGATGGAAACATAATTTCCTGGAACAATACAGAACAAACTTAGAAGAGACTGAAACCATTACCAAAATTTTAATTTTCGAGCAAAAAGAAGCTGAGTCAGAACAATCGAAAATAAATTCTACGAGTGGGATCTCTGAAAGACTACCTTTCATTTCACGAAACCCCCACTAACTATTAATGGCGCAAGCTGTAGAAATGGGTGCTGAACAACATGGAGGAAAGCAATTCTTATAAAAGCTCCTACTCAACCATCTATGTAATGTAAAAAAAAAACACAGTATTGTTGCCGAAACAATAACATTCCAAGTCTTAAGTGGAGGAATGATTGGAGTTAGTTTTGGATTTCAGAGATGGAGCAGCAGAAAACAGTAGCAATTTGTAGGCCTGGCCGATACCCACATTTTTTGGTATCGGGTATCGATACTTACCGATATATCGATTCCGAGTACTGGAATCGGTTAAGTATCGGCAGGTATCGATACTTGAGAACCGATACCATTGATTCCTTGAATCGATACCTTGGTATCGATACCTAGGAATGATTTGTAGGTATAATTCTTTTCAGGTTGATTTCAATAATTATATTCAACAACATATCCACGGTATGAAATGTACAATATTATGATACTTTGGCCAGTAATGGTATCGAATACTGGACAATGTATCGATACTTCGCCCAGCCCTAGCAATTTGTACCCATTGATTAACAAACAAGTGCAATACAGTGGTAATGAACAAAATTAAAGCCGATTCTGTGATCAGTTAGGGTTTTGGAACCACCACCAGATAATAACCATATGTTTTAACAATATTTACAATTTTTTATGATATCGAATCAACCATGTTCAATTTATGAAGGAAGGCACCTAACCAGAGTTCCCTCCAATATGGATTAAGCCGATTCCGTTCATCGATTGGATCTTTTACAATGCGTTTTTTCCACATTAACAAATTGGAGGATCAGAAAAAAAAATTAAAATTGACAAACAATAAGTGGAAGAAAAAAAAAATAAACGCATTTAGATAAAACTGTAAAAAATAAACTAAACAACACTGGAAATACAAATGCAGTCAATATAGTGCAAAGGAACTTAATAGGCAAGATCAGGCTCCAAAATCAGGGGGCCAAATCAAGATATGTTTAACAGGACAATAGATACCTCAGATCCCCTAATTTCATCTTTTAGGTTTGAAACAGTTCAGAATCGTTCCAATTATGATGGCCGACTGTTATACAGGCGGAATAATAACTTCAAAACCTGAAGGGACCATCTCCAATATGATAACTATATGCAATAGTGAAGGTCATAATATTGCATAGTCCTCCAATCGTGTAATGAGTCAAGATTGTTTTGTAAATTTATTGCGTTATTAATAGAAGCAATAGAAGAGAACAATCTCACATCATCGGCAAACAGCAGGTCATCAAATCATCAACGAAAACTAAAAATAGTGGGCCCAAATAGGAGTCTTGAGGTATACCTGACGTGGCGGAGGATAGAATAAACCGACGATTTAGCTCTCACGATCAATTTCCTTTAGACGTTTTTTAAGGTGATTTGAGGGAGTGGCGAGACAGGGGAGGAGGTATGTAACGTATTTTCTTAACTATATGGCAGATGAAATAGTTAAAATACTTTTGGCAGCTGTCACATTATCGAAACATCTTTGTTTTTAGTTGCAATAGTTGTAATTATCAAAATAAAAACCAATTTTTTTCTTTTCACGGTTGTAACCGTCAAAATATTCCTGTCAAAACAGCTAAAACACTTCTGACAGCTGTCAAATTGGTTGTGTTTTTTTACAGTCTGGATAATTACAGATGTCGAAAAAAAAAACTAAAAAAGCCGTTTTGACAGTTGAATGAGGTTATTAAAAAATATATCTTGACAGCTGGCATATGGTAAAAAGCTTACTATTTTGAGGGGGTGGCGAGACGCAAGGAGAGGGGGAAATGGGGTATGCAACCCCGTCAAGTTACAAAAGCAGTGATTCCTCTTAAATTTTTTGGCAGATCTAATAGTTAAAATGCTTTTGACAGCTGTCAAATTGTAAAACAGTGTTTTCTCCGATTTGACAGCTAACTGTCATAAAGTGCAGAATCTCTTCTTTCTTTACAGTCGTTGTACCTTCATCAATTTTTTTTAGATATGTTTTAAGGAGATCTCGTTGCTGAATTGTTTCATCCCTCCTAATAAACACATTCTTGTATTTGGAATGCGCTTTCAATTTGTGTTCTTTTCTCGCACAACTTTCATTGCAGTTAATGGATTGTTGAAAGCTATCCGTAAAGTCAAAAGACCAGGTTAGTTCATGAAACCTGGAACATCATGTTATTGCAAAATCGAATTTAGACTCTCTTTTCCAATACATCGAAATCTTTACCTCTCATCCGCTTAAGATTCTAGAGCAAGCATGATAAAAAATGTTGGAAGGCCACCTTTCGTCCTATTTTCAGTAAGTTTCAGCGTTTCTTCACCAAAAAATTATCTGACATGATCTTTGTCTCAACAGGCATGACATGATTAAACAATTTCAAGGTCAGTTGAAAATTTACAAGGATAGAGCATCAATTTTAATCCGTTCTTGTTTAGAATAAATAAACTTTCTTGTCATAGTACCAGATGACCCCACCAGAAAAGCAATATATCACTATCTACACCACTTCTTCGATAAGACCAATTTGTAGTCTGGTTTTTGGCTTTAGCTCAAAGCATTGGCGCTATGGGACATTATTTTCGCAAGGCAGTGTACACAGCTCATCCACAATCCACACATGTCCAAGACTGTGAGAGAAAGCCTGCGCCATATACTCATAAGTACAAAAGACGAAAGTAATACATTAGAGCTTTTCTTATTCTCCACTCTTTCTGCACGAGATAATCCTTTAAAGTGTGATTTGCACCGACACAAAGGCCTCTACTAAAGGCGCGCCAGTCACAAAGAAAAGGGCGGTGTAGCGTCTACGCTACTCCGCAAAATATCCGCCGAGTTCGCAGAGTTACCCAAACAAGAAGGCTACGTAGCGAAGGCGCTACTAATACCAGCACGGTTAGCACATCTAGCTCTAGTCTAGAGCAAATAGCGTTGGTTGTGTAGTGTAGGTGTTTTAGTTTTTAGAGAAAGAAACTAACGTTCGTAGGGCTTATTGCATGCGCTGCCTGCTTATAATGTCAGGACACGAACTGTAGAAAATGCCTTCATTTCGATTCCGCCCGGCGAGCACTGACTCTTTGTCACAACTTTTCATCCTGTCGTGGTGGGATATGTGTGTGTGTGTATTCGAGATCTAACTCACACCCCGCTCCGGTTTAACCGCACGTATCAGATAGATGTACGCACACATAGGAGAGGGATTAGGAGGAGGAGGATATGAGGTCGAGATACACGGTGGTAGCTTATTCATGTAAGAAAATCTCAATACAATTTTTAAAAAAATGTCTTGTCTGATTTGATCGGAATCGCATCGTGTACTGATGAGGTCATAGCATACCGAAACAACGATTCAAATTATGCCGTTAGATGGCACCATACATAGTAGTAAAAATAAAATTGATTCTTTTTTTTTCTTTTAAAATTCGACGTTCACGTGCAGTAGATTACCTTCCAGTTTCCTCTATATACGAGTCGAGGAGCTCTCAGAAAGCTAATTACCTTCTCCTTCCAAGTCATAAGGCGAATATAATTGGCGGAACGGTGATTCTTTTTATCCCGTCCGGGACTGCGGAAGAAAACGAAAACAATTTAATCAGACATCAGCGGAACGATGCAATCTTCTCAGCGTTATCCACGAAGAGCTCCCAGCAAAAATGGAATGAGGAGGCCATCCAGGAGTCCAGCGGCGACTCGTTTCGTAAATCATAACCGACTACATCTTAAAATATCTCCGCTAAATTAGCAACGCTGAGAGGCATAGAATTTTTAAACGAAAATATTTTTTTTCCTTAACAAATTTTGAGGTTAACTCTCCGGTGGACACGATTAAATTTCGATAATTCCCAAAACTGACGTGCCGTTACTGCACGATATAAAAAGGACGATCGTTGAACGTAGGCTATCCGAGCCAGAATTGCCAGTTTACGGAAAGCTCCAAACGGCTATGAGTTTTAAAATAGAATAGAACAATAACGGACCGCTCTTCTCTTCTTTGCTTAAATCCCCGGTTCCCATAAACGCTACCCCACCGACATGAATATCGTGAAAAATAAGGCCTTTTTGCTATATAGCGTCCCCGTGTTCCATTTTCACTTAATGCCCGTTGTCGTCCCCTTCATTTTTAATGTTATACTCGAAAGAACAGCCCCCCGGTTTGCTCGCTGCGAAAGCCGGAGATCCTAATCGTTCTGCGGGAATCCTACTGGCTGCTCCACTTTTATATTTCGAGTATACGCATACCTTTTCTTTTCGGTTTTTTTTTTTTTTAAATAACGAGTTAAAAAGGAGCGGGGGATGGTAAAGATCGAGGAGGTCGTGTTGTTTTCTTTTCCTGTTTCCTTGATTATTAAAATAAGGTTTGTTCGTTCTTGTTGGTCTCATTTCAGGCGGTCCCTTTGTTTGATGAAGTTGTAAATGAATAATTTATGTTTCGCGTTCGTTAAGAAGAATTTTGTAGAGCATCATATTTCACGCATTCTTTCGCAAACACAATTCACGAAATAAACAAGACCATAAACCAACATGCATGCAACGGATCCGCATTTATTCGCCCGAAATAAAGCAATGCACCTTTCCAGACGTGTCATAACTCATTACCTTCCGCCTGGAGATGCAGCGAGGGGAAATCCTACCAACCTATCCAGCAGTCTCTCCGCATTTTCCTACCCCAGAAAAGAGCAGTTACGGCGGCAGTCTAATTTGTAGTGCGCCTCTCCTGTGCCACTCCTCATTGCCAACTTTTCAACTTAAAAACTTTAATGTAGAGATGTGTGCGGAATTTACTGTGTTTTCGTGAAAAGGAGCGTCGGAAGAGTTGGGCAAAATCGATTCTTCTCAGTTTAAGGAATATAATGTTATGTCTATTTATGAAAGGAAGAAAAAACTACAGTACTTCATACACGTTGGGAAGCAAAGTTTGTCGGAAGTGATGATCGAAGAAGAGAGATTTAAACACAACAGTCCAAACCAAAGAGAATTAAGGTGTTTAAGAGCAGAAAGTTTGTATAGTTTTTTCCTCTTTTAGCAGCTATAACTGTCAAAATATTCCAGAGAGCTGTCAAATCTTAAAAAAAAAACAATTACTTTTTACACTCCCCATATTTGCTGCGGACGGTATATTTTTTCTGAAAGCAGTCAGCCTACTAAAAGCACTATTTTATTTTTGGACAGCTGTCAAATTACCGAAACAGCTTGTCTTTTTAGATCCAATAGTTCTAACTATCAAGACGTCTCAGTCAAATTGTAAAAAAACAAATTAGTCAAGTAGTTTTTCTTTTACAGTTTATTTTACAGTTCCGATAATGATAACTGTCAAAATATTTCTGTCAAAACAGCAAAAATGTAGTTTTAGCGGCTACAGTAGCGAAAATACTTCTGACAGCTGTCAAATTGGTTGCTTTCTTTTCTTTTACAGTTCGGATAATTATAACTGTCGCAAAAAAAACGAAAAAGCTTTATTTTTACAATTGAATGAAGTTATTAAAAAATTGCTTGACAGCTGACGTTGTAACTGTTACAATAAAAACCGCTTATTTCTTTTGACAGTTATAACTGTCAAACTATTTCTGTCTAAACAGCAAAAGTAATTGTTTTAGAGACTATAATAGCGAAAACACTTCTCACAGCTGTCAAACTGGTTGTTTTTTTTTCTTTTATAGTTCGGATAGCGGAAAAAAAGCGAAAAAACCATTATTTTGACAGTTGAATGAAGTTATTAAAATATGACAGCTGACGTGACAGCTGTTTATTTTCGTATATTTTGGTAAACGGGGAAGAGCTTAAAGTTTATTTTCGTACTATTTTGAGGGGGTGGTGAGACGGGGAAGAGTATGCAATGTATTTTTTTTAACTATTTTGACAGATATTAAGGCTAAAATGTTTTTGACAGATATTAAGGCTAAAATGTTTTTGACAACTGTCACATTATTGAAACAGCTTGTTTTTTTAGTTCCAATAGTTGTAACTGTCACAATAAAAAGAATTTTTTCTTGTGACAGTTATAACTGTCAAAATATTTCTATCAAAACAGCAAAAACTTCTGACAGCTGTCAAATTGGTTTTTTTTTTCTTTTATAATTCGGATAATTATAATAGTTTTAAAAAAGCGAAAAAAGCTATTTTGACAGCTGAATGAAGTTATTAAAATATATCTTGACATCTGACGTATGGTAAAAAGCTTAAAGTTTATTTTCCTTCTATTTTGAGAGGGCGGCGAGACGGGCGGGGTGTGGTATGCAATGAATTTTTGAAACTATTTTGGCAGATTTAATAGTTAAAATACTTTTGGCGGCTGTCAAATTATCAAAACAGCTTGTTTTTTTGTTTAGCTCCAATAGTTGTAACTGTCACAATAGAAACCATTTTTTTCTCTTGACAGTTTTAACTGTCAAAATATTTCTATCAAAACAGCAAAAATTTATTATTTTAGCGGCTGTAATAGCTAAAAAAAACTTCTGACAGCTGTCAAATTGGTTATTTTTTTAACAATAAAATTTGTACGGGTTTTTCGGTCCTTTAGCAAATAAAAATCTTTATTTTTAATATTTCGTCACAATTCTGTGACTTCTTCAGGAAATTATATTAATTAAAAAGAATTTAGATTAAAGTCTAGTAGTAGTAGTGTAATAGTTAAAATGCATTTGACAGCTGTCAAGTTGGAAAACAACGTTTTCTCCGATTTGACCACCGATACAAAAATGCAAAATCGGTTCTTTCTTTGCAGTTTGTCGAAATAAAAAAAAAGTGGTTGCAGTTCGCAAACTAATTCTATAGTATTACGAAATCGATAATTTGACAGCTGTCAGATTGTGAAAAACGGTTACTTTTACAAGTTTTAAGTGTCGTGAAGATCGAAGGATTAACAATAAGTAACAAGAATCAGAGATAAAAGATAAACTTAAATCGCTGATCTCGATGGCGATGTAAAAATTAAAATGCTTGTGACAGCTGTCAAGTTGCAAAAACTAGGTTTTCTCTCATTTGACAATCGTCGTAAATATAAAAAGAAAACGCTGTTGTAGCCCTCAAACTAATTCTGACAGATGTGGAAATCAATAATTTGACAGTTGTCAGATTGTAAAGAACGATCTTGACAGCTGTCAATGGATATGGATCGAGTTAAGACATTATTAAACAGAGATAATATCTTATTCAAAGAAAAAGATAAAGACAAGACTAACTGAAGATAGTGATAATGAACAACAAGAAGAAGAGACAACAGAGAACAAATCTGACAAAAATTATAAAGCCTGAAGATGAAGGAGTAGTAGAACAGGAATCTGGGGCCAAATGGATGAAATTGAAGTATGTACGGACGTGGAAACGCCAGATCAAGAGGTTACAGAAAAAGGAACCTGAAAAGAATACAACAAGAAAACAGAGAGAGATAAAGATACCTTCCAGAAGCTGATCATCACTCGAAATTAAATCAAGAAACACACGGGAGATGAGCACGCATTATAATAACTACAGCGCTTTAAGAAGTTTTTACATCACCCCAATATCGCTATTTACACTTATTAAAAGTACTCGCTTGTACGGCAGCAAAAGTAGCAGAAACTTTTTTTCAAACGAGCAACAATCAATTACAGTCAACGTGCTGTCATCTCGCTGAAAAGAGCTTTGACTCGTATTACTTTTTTCCGCGAAAAGTTCATGCTAATAACGTTTACCCTACACGACGTTTCGTAACCGTAAACGTGACGTGTAAACCATATCCAACCATTGAACGAAATCAGAAATTATAAATAGAAAAAACAACAGTGGTCCTAATGCGAAACCGCGTTATCTTACGTTGAAACCGCCGCCGTTAAATTCCAAACAAGTTTCTGTATAGAGGTCCCGAGTACCATAAAATATTATCTCCTCTTCGGCTGTTTAATATTTCGAACGCGAGTACCGCATAAGTTATCCCCTTTACATTTCTCATTGTCCTTTAAAATTGTTCCGCAACGTCTTCTTTAACGTCGCGGATGGGCCGCAAAGGTACGCCAAGTTCTGATGTCACTCCCGGGACTCGTAAAGCCACTCCGTGTCTAACGTTGTAGCAGACCTTCGCCGAAAAGGAACAAGTCGAGACCTCTCTTACTTGATACGTTCAACAATTGAGGTACAAGATTTAGACCCGATCTGCATGTGTACAGAATGTAATTATTTAAAAGAATCCGAGAGTAAGGTAGGTTAACACTAGTCAAATGCAAATGTTACAAATGCAATAGCATTTAATATACAGAGTGTTCCAAATTATGTGTTCTAACTTCCACGACTGGGTTGAACAACGTAGTGATCCTATCTAAGGATTTGGCTACCAGCTGAATGAAAGGAACCCCCAAATCGCGTCGCGCATTCCAAACAAACCACAGCATGCCCACAATCATACGCAGAGCTAGGTTTTGTTGGGTTTCTGAGCGCTAAACTATCGTGTTGACGTGAGAACGAAGAGTCAGCCGACTGTTGAGCGTCATGATCATGTGAAAATGGCCATATCATTCTAGGAAGATCAAGAACAGTAGGGGGCTCAAAAGCCATCTTTGTGGCATTCCAGCGGAGACAATCTGGGAAGAGAAGACAGATTCCTCAACTTTGACCAAAGCAAAGCTCCAATTCTGATGATATCACCAGATAATTTTGACCAATTCACGATTACATCCTACCACAACCATCTTGTATACCGAGCCCTGATGCCATACCTGGAAATATCCAGGAACACCGCAACCACAGTCGTCTTTGCTTCAAAGGCATTTCTGATAACCTCAAGTGACTCTAAAGAGTTGTATATGAAGGCCATATCATTCTAGGAAGATCAAGAATAGTACCGGGCTCAAAAGCGACCCTTGTGGCATTCCAGCGGAGATAATCTTGAAAGAGGAGACAAATTCCTCAACTTTGACCAAGGCAAAGCTCCAATTCTGAAGATATGACCAGATAATTTTGACCAGTTCAGGATTTAACCCTGCAATAATCATCTTGTATAGCAGGCTCTGATGCCACACCTAGCAATGTGCAGGAACTTCAAAGGCATTTTTAATGGCTTCAGTGATTCTAAAGGGTTGTATATAAAAGGTGTGTACAGGACATGCAGATCTGTTTTTCTTTAATAGTTTTAAAAGCGTTTTCAAAATTCCTCAACAAGGTTGCACCTTTTGGGCAAAAGCAAAAACTGTAGGAAGTGCTATGAAATGGGCTTCGTCCTGACTGACATGTCAACACCCAGCCCAAACTGTTAAGGGTAAAAATTTGAAATTTGGAGACGATTTTCATTTTTTATTGCAGACGTTATTTAAGAAGCGATTTTTCGAATTACCACCCCCTAAGGGGGCGAAAGGAGGGTGGCAAAAAAAATAATATTTTTATGGTCAAACTTAGTTGAAACTTAGTACCGATTCGCTTTTGACAAAATTAATAAAGCACGTGTTTCGAGTGTTTTTTAATGTAACCTCTAAGTGGAGGGGCAGGAGGGGCAAAATCTGTATAGTAAAAATAGCAATTACATTACTAGGAGTATTTGAGTTATGAAATAATCGTTCAGTCACTTTAAAGACTTGCGATTGGTCGGTTACATTTTTTGTACTACTAAAGAAATGAGACCATTTTTTTAGTAGTAAAAAAATGAATTGTTTCAAAGGTTTGAAGAAAAAATATATTTAACTAAGTGAGCATACTCGTAGGTCTGAGGAAGACATAATAAGCCATCATTTTCAACGAGCTCGCCGTGGGAAAGCGCTGAACTATCGTTTCGACATGAGAACCAAAATCCCAGCCTACTGTCGAGCGTCCTGCCCAAATCGACAGTAGAGGGACTCCATCGCAGATGATGATTCCCAACCACAAAGATGTCAAACGCCTTAGACCACCCCATGACGCTCTTGTAATTGGGATCGTTGATTTTCAGCCACCATTTAACAGTCTAAGGAAATATTCAATCGAGGCCTCTTTGTAGACGGTGGCAGATGAGTGGAGATGAAAGGTAATGAACCTCGAAAACAACACAAGCTAGAGCTACTGTTAAAATCTCTCTTTCTTCTTAAAGTGGCACTCCGAATGAGGCAAGGCTTAATATGCTTACAAAACAAAAAAATATGCCTGTAGCAAATGCTAGCTAACGCTAAGTCATGATCCATTAGTAACACTAGAGATGTTCTAGCCAGAACTTTCAAGATATTGTGGGGGGTTGGGCCCTCAATAGCATACGTAGCCAAAATACAGATACTCTAAAGAAGAATGGACACGGTTGCAACAGTTTTGACTTTGCCCCAAAACATATGTTGTTCACTATGATCTGTAAGATCTATTATGAGCACCCTCGTTCAGTCCCAATTGATCTCTAAGCTCTTGAATAAGTTTAGTGATTTCTTGGGAGCTGTGGCTCTAAGATCAGCCAATTCTAGATGCACCTCTTCGAAGTGGTTCAGCAGAGATTTCGGCTTACTAACTAAAAAAGTAATCAACTTTTTCAATTGTCTTAGTTTTGAAGTCTCGATCCAATGCAACTGAAGATAGTGATAATGAAGAACAAGAAGAAGAGACAACAGAGAACAAATTTGACGAAAATTATAAAGTCTGAAGATGAAGCAGTAGTAGAACAGGAATCTGGGGTCAATTAGATGACATTGACTTTTTCAATTGTCTTAGTTTTGGAGTCTCGATCCCATGCAAGATTTTCTGTTTAGTCTCCCACTGTTGGGGATGAGCTCTAATGTTGGCTTTTACTTAAGGTACAGAATGGTTTTGGTCCAATTATGGTCGAAACTCTGCGTCTTTTTTTTTTGTAAGGCTATGGTTATGACCAAACTTATACCACATCGAAACTCACTCAATAAAATTTCACCGACATACAAATTATTCATCTCAACGACGCAAAAGATAAATTCCTCTTAACTCGATTTTATTTTTCCGAATCCGACCCGCAATTAAAAAGACGAGCGCAAGAGCATTATGCAACCGACTACATTCCAAACGCGGCAAAAACTCTCCTCGAGATTTGAATCCGAAATCTCCATCTCGTCCGATCCATTTTCGTCGCATCGTCTCTCATAACGTTCCCATTTTTATGATGGCCCTCTTTCGGACGACGCGAAAAGCTAACACGATTTCAATTCCGAAAGCGTCTCTTTAAAATTATTTATTAGAAGTATCCCAGGGACTGCTACGTCGCAATCTATTACCCTGAATATTTCCATTCCCGAACACCTCACGGGAAGTTTATAGAGAAGTACCGCTTGCACTGCGTCTCGAACCGTCTCCTCTTCTTATTTGCAATTTAAAAATGCCATTCGTAATATCGATATGCCGTAGTGCATACTACGAGTAAGCTTCGCAATCCATCTTTTGTTTTATTTCACGCTGATGAAACTTTCCGAGCGTACTCGTATACATTTAGTCGGGGAGGAAAAACAACAATATTAGGTACATCGAGCGAGAGCAAAAGGGGGCACCTAAATAACCTGACGGCCGGGCTCGACGGCGGCACTCTCCACGCTTTATTGACTTATTCGCTCTGTCTCATAAATCTTTTTTAATTCCTTACGGGATTCGAACTAAAGCTGATCACGCGGACCCTAATTGGCACGGGATTACGTGCACCGCCAATTATTGTTTTCAGACAGTTTGGTGTCTGATTTGCTGCTACTGTGTGTATGGTTTTTGTCTCTCTCTCTCTCCCTCTCGGCCGAACGAGAATTGTGCTCCTATTTTACTGGAGCTTTCCATCCTGACAGTTCCCAGTATAACGGGGGATTCCAAAATAAAAGCAACCTTTCTTACATCATTGAATTTATTTTAGATTTCAAATGTTTCTCTGCACAGTGGGCCAGATAACCAGATTAGGGCGAATATTTTTTAGGAACACGATTAAGTGTTTTCATATCTCTCATATAACAATTATATCAGATAGTTTACATTATATTCGCTAAATCAGCTTCTTTACTGATAAGTACTGATATACAGCCTTGTATCCAGTGTGGAACAGCCAAATGGAATAAATTCGATAACAAATAAATGAGGGTGTATTGGGAAAAACGCTTGGACACGTCGATTTGTATTTTTAAATGCGCATTTTTTTCAAAAAAAAAATTATACAGGGTGTGTCATGTGACAGTGGCCAATACCAACTTTCTTATTTTAAATGGAAACCCCTGCATATTATTTATTTTTTGGGATCTTCGGAAAATTCTAGACATAATTCATGTACAATATCCCATACCTATCTTCAACTGTTTCGGAAATATTAAGTGTTTTCAGATTTATTACGTAAATTAACATTAAAAAAAAAAAAATTATTTTATTTCACAAATTCGCTACATTACACTAAAAACCTAATAAGTAATACTGATTATTTCTTAATAATGTAAAAAAAAAAACAAAAAACATTAATGTCAATGTATAGTAAATGTTCAAAATGCTCGCCGCGAACGTCTTGGCAACATGCTAATCTGGTATAGAAATGTCTTCAAACATTACTCAACATCTCAGGCGTGACTGATCTAATCGCAAGCGTGATTCGTCTTTTTAAATCATCTAAGTTGAGGGGTTTAGTTTTGTATACAAGACTTTTGACATATCCCCACAAAAAGTAGTCTAATGGCGTCAGATCAGGAGATCGTGCTGGCCATTCTATCGATCCGCGCCTCCCTATCCACCGATTTGGAAGAATTTGGTTCAGGTACTGCCGGACATTGATTTGGAAATGGGGCGGTGCTCCATCTTGCTGAAACCATACTGTATTGGCAGGAACTTGTAGGTTTGCTGGATTAGGATATAAGTTTGCGAAAGTTGGCACGACATTATTTTGGAGCAGTTCTAAATATTTATCTCCATTCAAGTTACCATCAATGAACGATGTGATTTCCAACAATTCCTGCCCAAACATTAACTTTTTCAGGATATTGCGTATGTTCCTCTCTCATCCAGTGAGGATTCTCATTAGACCATTAGCGGCAATTTTGACGATTAACATGGCCGTGAAGTGTAAATGTGCTCACATCAGAAAATAAAATATCTTCTAATTGGATCACATTATTATCTAACATTGCCATCATCGGTTCACAAAAATACGTTCTCCTATCGAAATCGTCTTCCATGAGCTCCTGAGTTGGCATCATTTTATAGGGATGCATTTTACTTTCCTTTAATACTCGAAAAATTGATGTGTGGCTAATGTTGAACAGTGGGGCTGCTTTTCGACCAGAATTATGTGGGTTTTCTTGAAACTCAAGCATAATATCCAATTTCGTATCATCACTTACTGCATTGGCAGCTACTTTTTTTAATATGTCTTCCATGACCAAGCTCGCAAAACTGTTTTTCTATTTTGCTAATTGTTCCTTGGGATACAGGCGGCAAATTTGAAAATTTTTCGTAAAATAAGCGAGAAACTTCCATTTGTGTCCGTGTGTTATCTCCATAACCAATCATTTGTAGAACGGTTACTTTGTGTATTTCTGTTAAATGAACCATTTTTCTGATATTATTAGGTACAGTTAACGAAATTCAAACGACAATAGCACTAACACTGATCACTACTGTCATGCAGACAGACAACATGTTGCTAAGGCTATGAGTTTTTATGAAAATAAACAAAACGGTCTTTGTATTTTTTAAATTTCATATCAGTAAAAAGGAACGCAGCAATGGTTTTTGCTTACTTTATCAATATCAAGAGCTAAATGGGAAATAGATTTTTTGTGTAATGTAGCGAATTTGTGAAATAAAATAATTTTCTTTTTTTAATGTTAATTTTTTGTAATAAATCTGAAAACACTTAATATTTCCGAAACAGTTGAAGATAGGTATGGGACATTGTACATGAATTATGTCTAGAATTTTCCGAAGAATCCAAAAAATAAATAATATGCAGGGGTTTCCATTTAAAATAAGAAAGTTGGTATTGGCCACTGTCACATGACACACCCTGTATAATTTTTTTTTTTGAAGAAAATGCGCATTTAAAAATACAAATCGACGTGTCCAAGCGTTTTTCCCAACACACCCTCATTTATTTGTTATCGAATTTATTCCATTTGGCTGTTCCACACTGTACGTGTTATTTTTTACTTGATTTGATTTTTGACATAACAGTAGTAGGTTTGGACGTACTATCCGAGATATTTCAAGAATACGAAAAAATCTAGCCGGGCATTGCCCTGAGTGTTGTACCGAAGAGATTTCGGTCCTATCTCTCTAAAAACGCCAGATATTTCAATATCATCTGATGCACACTTAGAGAGTGAAACTGATGACACCAGTCATAATATAAATAGTGACAAGGACACAATAGCTTCTTCCGATAGCGATTATTGGAAATAAATGCATACATGTAGATATATCTGTAGGTGTAAATAAATATAAATTAAGTACTTACTTCTGTAAAACTTGCATTTTTATAGTTTCAAATATGACTGTTTAAGGACAACAACGTATGTTTTTTAATAGTATATTATGCAGCAAGTTTTATAAACGACACTTTAGTCACGAGTTGAATTAATCACGAGCGAGCCTACCGAGCGAGTTTTTAATACGAGTGTCTAGAAGAGTTTATAAAACGAGTTGTATACTATACTTTTTCTACGACCATCACAACAATGAAAATTGAATTATATTATTTACTATCTATATACAATAGTTAACTTCTTTTAAGTAAAAATAATATTATAAATGTTACTTAAATTTTGTATACCAATTCGATCATTAATAGAGTATTTGTTTTTTTAATGTTGATCATTTCTTTGTAGAGTCTTTTGTACTTAACAGTTTTGTTCAATATCTAGAATTTTTGGTTCGTTATAATTGAGCTTATAATTTTTTTTTCCTATAATATACACAAATATAATATTTGTGGAAACATTATATTTGTGTGCATATATTCTCTTTTGTAAATATTGTTTTGTCTGACCGACACTACCGGCCATTAAAGTTAGGACAATTACTAAAATTTAACAAATTGGAATGTTTTCACTATCAAATACTGTCGGTATTATTTTAAAAGATTATACAACAAATTTCAAAGAATATTTAAGTATTTAAGACGAAAATCCTCATTATAATACGTGAAATAGAAACAAATTTCAATTTATGTCAATAGCATGTAGAGAACTCATTAAGAAACGGTATTCAATGAATAACAGATTAGCAGGTTTACCATTAAGAAAACAAATGTAGGGGGCTGTAAAATTTTACCTGCGTATTTGCTGCTATATTAGAAAGAAGTTCTTATCATATTCGATGTGAACAGTGGTCAATCAGTTTGTTAATCAACCACTGACGATACGGACGTTCTATTAGTGTGTTTGTATTATTTAAAAGATGCCGAAAGGAAAGCCGATAACTCTGGCAAAGCGATCAGCTATTCTCACATTACACGAAGAAGGATATTCTGTACGTGTAATTGCGGAAAAATTACTAGTGAGCAAATCAACTGTACATTACACTATTCGTCGGTACCAAACCAGCGGTACTTTAGAAGACCGTAATCGACCTGGTCGACCAAAAGTGACGACCCCTGCGGAAGATCGACGCCTTAAAGTGCTAAGCAAGCGAAACCGACGATTGACAGCGCCCGAAATCGCAGCAGAAATGAACAGGGCACGCGAGCGACCGATTTCTCTAACTACTAAACGTCGTTTAAGACAAGCCGGCCTTTACGGTCGCGTTGCGGTAAAAAAACCATTGTTACGTCGCGGAAATCGGCAAAAGCGTCTACAGTGGGCCAAACAATATAGAAATTGGACGGCAGAAGATTGGGAAAATGTTCTTTGGACAGACGAATCCAAATTCGAAATTTTTGGACAGAAGCGTAGAGTCTTTGTAAGACGAACGAGAGCGGAAAGAATGTTGCGCGAATGTGTCGTTCCCACAGTTAAACACGGTGGTGGTTTGGGGTTGTTTCAGCAGTGCAGGAACCGGAGATCTTTTAAAAATTGATGGTATTATGCGCAAAGAGAACTATAGACAAATATTGGAGGAAAACGCTGTGACATCCGGATTGCGTTTGATAGGAGACAACTTTGTGTTTGCACATGATAACGACCCCAAACATACAGTACGAATTTGCAAAGAGTATTTAACGTCTCAAGAAGAAACAAATGTTCTGCCAATCATGCCGTGGCCACCACAGAGTCCGGATTTGAACCCCATCGAATTACTGTGGGATGAACTTGATAGACGAATTCGAAATGTTTGTCCAACTTCAAAATAACATCTGTGGGAGCTTCTTCAAATTGAGTGGAACAATATTCCCGGCGAAACTTTAACCAAATTGACAGAACGTATGCCGCGAGTGGTCCAGGCAGTTTTACGCGCCAAAGGAGGCTATTTTGACGAACAGAAGATATAGTATAGTTTTGTAATAAGAATGTTTTGTTTTATTTTTTTATGATATTTCTTTTTCTTATTTGTATATATTTGTAGTTCTAGCATTAAATTTTTGGTTTTGTTTTAATTACTATCATTTTTATTCATATTTTCAATAATTTACTTGCTGTCCTAACTTTAATGGCCGGTAGTGTATATACACTACGTCACACTGTTGACAATCTAATTGGAATATGGTATACGTTTTTAGACTTATCTGTCGGTTGTGTCAGACTTTATAAAAATAAAATCAAACCATTACAATATTCTAAACGAAAAATACAAACTCAAATTAGGAAACTCACTTAAAAAATATTATAAAAACAATCTAAATCTACTCATTTCAGATGCGCATTTAAATATAAAAACTTTTAAAAATAAACTGAATAGATTAAAGTATTAAATTGAAAAAGATTTGCCTACATACATTGCAAAACAATTTCTTGAAACACAAAAAAGTAAATATCACAAAGCAGTTCAAAAGACAACTTTCACATAGAAAGAAAATCGAAAACTTAAGGTCAAAACAAAATGAAATAAATTACCTGTTTATCACAAAGAATGGGTACAAAACTTGACAAACATTTTTATCCCAAAAAATATTCGACTAGTTCTTCTCAACATACACTACCGCTCACGGAAGTTCGGACACTTAATAGAAAATTATTAAAGAGGTTTGTATGATCCTACAAACTTGCCTAGACAAGAATTATTGACTATATTCCAGAAAGGTTCTGTTACATATTTACAAAAGAAATACGTATTTGCTTTAAATATCAATTTAAAATTCTACATTAAAACTACATAAACTAAAATCTGCATTTTATTGCTTATCTGGAAATACCCGATATTTCTTAATTAGGGTTGTTTATGAAATACGAGTAAATAAGGGGCTTAAGTAGTTTGACCTGACCTCATCCCTAGGCAACTTTCATCATTTTAAACCCGTAGACTTGCTTCAGTATACCGCCGAACTATTAGTGAGTGCACTTCGATTGTTCTGTTATAAAAATAGTGAAAACTGTTTTAAAAATGCCACGCGGAAAGTCCACCAGCACAGAAAAACGTGCGAGCGTCATTACTTTACTTGATGAAGGATATTCGGTACGACAAATATCGCAAAAAGTTAATCTAGGAAGGTCGACTGTAAGCGATATCATCAAACGATATCGGACAACAGAAAGTTTAGAAGATCGGGAGCGTCCAGGACCATCTCGTATCACAACAAACGCTGAAGATATGAGAATTAGACTGTTAAGTAAACGTAATAGAAAATTAACAGCACCACAAATTACCTGCGAATTGAATCGCGGCCGCGAGAAAAAATTTCCGTGAGTACAGTTAAGCGTCGTCTGCAGGAGGCGGACCTTCACGGACGTGTTGCAGTCCGAAAACCGCTATTACGCCGGGGCAACAGGGCAAAGCGACTGCATTGGGCACGAACACATCAAGATTGGTCAATGGAAGATTGGCAGAAGGTGCTCTGGAGCGACGAATCTAAGTTCGAAGTATTTGGACAAAAGCGACGGATATTCGTGAGAAGATCACGTACAGAAAAGATGATCGCTGATTGTATTGTGCCCACTGTAAAGCAAGGAAGGTCTTCTGTGCTAGTGTGGGGGTGTTTTTCGTTTGCAGGCACAGGAGATTTACGGAGAATAATCGGAGTAATGAAGAAAGAAAATTATTTAAACATACTCGAAGAAAACGCGATACCATCTGGGTTAAGGTTAATCGGTCAAAATTTTACATTTATGCACGACAACGACCCAAAGCATTCAGCACTGTTGTGCAGAAATTATTTAAAACAGCAAGAAGAACAACATGTTTTGAAGGTAATGACGTGGCCCCCACAAAGCCCGGACTTAAACCCGATAGAGTTATTGTGGGATGAGTTGGACCGGAGGATTAGAAATGTGTGCCCAACTTCGGCCGAACATTTATGGACCATCCTCGAAAAAGAGTGGAACAATATGCCTCACTCAATTTTGCAAAAACTTATTGAAAGGATGCCCAGAATAGTTCGAGCGGACCTGAATGCCAAGGGTGGCTTTTTCGACGAGAAAAAAATTAATTATATATAATACGTTTTATGTCATATCTTTATTGGAATTCTTTTAATTTGTATTTTTATTGCTTTTTGTACATATAGAAATAATACACTTTTGTTTTCTTTTAATTTCTGTCCTGTTTTTTAATTATAACTAAGTGTCCGAACTTCCGTGAGCGGCAGTGTACATAATTGGTATAGAGTCTAACATCAGAAATTTAGAAAACAATACCCAAAATGAAATAAGATGCAAACTGATCATCACTACTCGCAAAAACAAAGACAATAACAAAAACAAAAGCACTAATTAATTCCACTAATACACCAAACCAACAAATTCCTGAAAAACCATCCAGAAATTTACATTCTAAAAGCAGATAAATCGATCATAACAGAATATCAAAAAAAGATGTATGACATGTTGGAAGATGACACCACTTATAAAACTATCAGAAGCGATCCCACACAAAGAATTTAAAAAAAAAACTGTTAAACTCGTAGACCATTGCGAAGAAAAAAATCTAGTCGATAAGAAATCGCCATTAAAATAAAAATACACAATGCCCAAACGCGGGTTGTAGGGAGTGATTACGCACATTGGGGGCGTGGCCTGTGCAGCGACTCATAATTAGTAGTGCCGTTTTAAAGTTCCTTACCAGGCAAGGAAAATCAGTCGCGACCATAATGAATGAGAAGTCATTGGTTTACGGCGTCTCTTGTCCAGGAAAAACCAAGGTGTACAAGTGGCATAGTTTATTTAAACAAGGAAGGGAATCCCTTGAAGACGACCCGGGGCCGGGCAGGAGCATTGAGGTCACCACGCCAGCACTTATCCAAAAAGTTAAAAAAAATGTACTCGAAGATGCTCGACTAAAGAAGAAACAGCTCGCAGAAATGGCTCGAGTATCCGATACAACAATTTTTAAAATCCTACACGATCATCTCGGCATGTCTAAGGTCAGCGCAAGATGGGTGCCGAGAATGCTCACGCCGCGCCGCCGCAAAAACAACAGCGCGTAGAGTGTTCGCGTGCATTTTTGGACCTCTGTAATGAAGACAAGGATGGTGTATTGAGTCGAATTGTTACTGGAGACGAAACTTGGGTTCATCATTATGAACCTGAGTCCAAACAAGACTCCATGCAGTGGCATAAAAGGGGCACAGCACCTCCCAAGAAATTTAAAGTGTCACAATCAGCTGGGAAACTCATGGCAACGGTATTTTGGGACTCGGAAGGAATATTGTTGATTGATTATAAAGATAAAAGTGTTTCTATAACCGGAGAATATTACGCTTCAATATTAGAGCGACTAAAAGAAGCCATTAAAGAGAAAAGACGGGGAAAATTGACGAAAGGTGTGCTGCTTTTGCACGACAACGCGCCCGTGCACAAGAGCCGCGTTGCGTTAGCTGCCCTGCAAAAGGTAAGCTTCGAAATTGTGAATCACCCACCTTACAGCCCAGACCTGGCCCCGAGTGATTATTACCTATTTCCGAAAATGAAAAAAGAGCTGCGGGGTAAAAAATTTACTGCCGATGATGAAGTCAAGGAGGCAGTTTCGGCGTATTTTGCAGATAAAGAGAAATCAATTTTTATGAGGGTATAAATAAATTAATTGAAAGATGTGAAAAATGTATCCGTCTTGCAGGTGAATATATTGAAAAAAAAAAATAATTTGGTTTTTTTATTTCCACCCCTTATCCCCCATTCCGCGAATATAAAAACGCTGCCTCGTATATGGGTTACCCAAAATATTCCTCTACGCCCAATTGTGTCAAACATACAGGGACCCACTTATCAATTAGCAACATTTTTAGCCCATTCCATAAATGGGATTTCCATAAATTTATTAAAAACGAAAAAACACCAACAAACTACAAACTGATTAATTTGGACGTGGTGTCATGTTTTCTGACTTTGCAGGGCATCATAATTTTGTGGCGGTAGTACCGCTGCAATTCTTGCTGTGTATATATAGGTATATTGATCCTCCTTTAAAAGGTGTTCCTGCAGTTTCCCTTCTTTTTCCAGAGCACGTACACCATATATTTACTACTAGCAATTGTCCATCCATATAGAACACCTGCTGCGAGTGTAGTTTTTTTTTCCTTTTACGCTACTATATAATCTTACATAAGAGGGTGCGCATTCCGGGCACCAGCTGGAACACATTTCTCACCAACCCGTATCCTTTCCATACACGCACTTTTACGCTCGCTTCGTTCCGTACAAGAAACGCGAATCCCCCACCGACGCGACGGAAAAAAAAGAGAAAAACCGCCGTAAAATCGTCGAGTTTGTGTATTTTCGGGCCGGCAATGGAAAACTGAGTATATAGCCGTAATATTTTCACTGCACCGTGTCGCGCCTATATCCTTCTACATCGGTTTCGCAGCATCATTTCTCTTCCGCTTACACTACATCGCTACCACACACCACCCCCTCACTTTTTTGCGGTCGTTTCCCATCCTAGGGCATCCCGTTCTTTCGTCGTATTTCTATGTTGGCGTGTGCGGAAACTGTGTCTTATTGAATTTTTTATTGGGACTTTATAAGGCGAGAAATTCGCTTTGTTGGGTAGGTTGTGTCTCGCATGTAATTTCATTATTCAGCTTCTGGCTAAGGAATTGCGGTAAAAACGTTCTTAAAAAATTAAAAATTATATTTTTTGGCGGCCAACGCGAGACACAACCATATTATTTCACTATCATATCCAATACAGGGAGAATATGACGAAATAAAAGTGACGCTGTGACAGTAAAAGGATGGATTTTGACGTCGTGCGAGAAGAAAAAGAGGTTGCGGCTTCCTGAAAACATCCTCTCCCACCCCACACCGATGAACGTCCCAAAGAAAAGATTCTTTCTTTAAACGAACACAATCGCGGAGCAAGTAAGGAAGTGACATGGAAAACCGGGAATCAAGATGGGAGAAGACGGTCCGGGGGTTACACGAATGTCGTCCTTATTGTTTGTTTTTAATGCGATCGCAACCTCTCGAGCACAAAAAAAAGATCTTCCTTCGGAACCTCCTCTCCCCCTCCCCACCCCGCCTATAGAGAGGTAACGAAAAATTCAATTACCACTTTTTATTCGCGTTCTCAAAAGGAAATATGCTGGCAAATTGGTTATTGCAATAGACTGAAGAGACCGCGAATTTCAACGAACGAAGAGGAAGGGGGGAATGGAGGTCAATGACCTGTTAGGATTGCTACAGGAAAAGGGATGTCAACAGCTATCGTAATATTCATATTTCAATTGTTTTTCTGAGACATTAGACCCCTCCACCCCCCACTTTAAGATTTGATCCGGCACGCGAGACATTTTGACAAACCCAATTAAAAAAAATATATTGCACTACTTACTCATACTCACCCCAAATGAGGAAGATCGAGTGATATGGGGTTTGTCGCTTGCTGATTGATGCAAAATAAATTATTTCAAAATAATAGTTTAAATTTAATATTAAAACAGGTATCGTAATAGGGATACGACGTCACGCATTCTATAACCTATTGTGCCCAGTGGCGTTTTAGTCCTCTTACCCAGATTGTCGTCAATTTAAACGAAAAGTAGAGCAAAATGATGTCTGGTTGAAAGAAACGAAAAGTTGATGCAGAGGGTCACCAGTTTCAAGAAAAATTGACTGAAGAATTGTTTTTTTATCTTGCGCAATGGTAAGCCTAATTGTTTGCTGTGTAATGAATCCATTTCAGTGATGACTAAGCATCCTATGCTCCACTCACTGGCAGGACAAATAAGAAAAGACAAAATCCAGAAGCTTACCGCAAATTTGGAAAAACAGCAGCAAATGTTTCATAAACAAAGAACACAATTTCATAATGTTGTGAAAGCTCATTTTATAGTTAGTTCAAAATTGGCAAAGTCATTAAAGTCATTTGCCGAAGGGGAATTTATCAAGGAGTGTATGTTAGAAGGTTGCAGTGTTTTGTGTCCTGAAAAGAAAATTGAATTTCAAAAAATTAGTTTGTCAAGATGAACTGTTGCCCGACGATGGCTAATGATATCAAAACAACTTCGACTGACCGCATGTCTTTGTATCAGTGGAATTAATCCAAACAACGATAGATTAGTTTCCCAAATTCAAGCTCAAGTGTCTCATTGATTTCGTTGTCGCTATTTAGCTTTCGTAGGTAGTTTGTAATAATTCCAAATTTCACGATTTAATTATAATGTTGTACCTATTTTTTTAATTTCACAATATGTCAAAGGTTACCCATAATAGACACAACTTTTATTACTGATTCACCCCATGCTTAGACAGACGGATATTAGTGAGAGGGGATAAGTGGGAGTCACACAGCGCTACTCCTTATGGCAATTCTAGAACACCGTCACTGGAATAACCTTTATCTAGTCGATTACAACCGTTTGAATGCTTCCCAATGCCTCAAAATTAAATCTCTTCGGGGGATTTTTCAATTTTGATATAGGAACGGGGACTCACGTTTGGTAGCGAAATAAGCTAAGGGCCCACTAAAATATGTTTACGAGCTAATCCAATCTTCTGTTAATTAACTGTTTGACCTTGAGGTATAACCACTTTGTGAACAATTCTATGACTATCAAGAAATCACGACACTGCGGAGAACAACTACTCTAACGAGCATCAATGGAGTTAATTATGAATATAAATTGATAATTTTTTGGCGCCCAACGTGACGTCATATCTCATCTAGTCGTATAGTCACCAACGAAACACAAAAGTGTGAGACGCATACATCCCCCTGCCGGAGATTTGGTTAAACTACATCAGTATGTTGCACTAAAAAAGGTAAATCCTAATTCAAAGCAGATGATTTGACGATAACCACACGTCGTACAAAAAGTACACACAGACGTGTGTTTCGAACTTATTTGTTCTCATCAGTGTGTGATACAAGAGCATGAACCAACAAACGAATTCCCCCATACCCGTTATATCCAGCAATTACTCGACAGAAACTCAGACGATAAACTCCATGACATCTATCGGTCGATATCCAGACACCAACAAGAGCAGAGTTCAGACTGATTACGAAGATCACATCGAAGTGTAGGACGTGTACATCCCTCTGCCGGAGATTTGGTTATACTACATCAGCATGTTGCAATGAAAAAGGTAAAACCTAATTCAAAGGATATAATTCGACAATAACCACTCTTGTATCACACACTGATGAGAACAAAATAGTTCGAAACAGGTGTCTGTGTGTCAGGATTGAACTTCAAACGCTCCCTATATGCACCTTGTGTACGACGTGTGGTTATTGTCAAATTATGTGCTTTGAATTAGGTTTTACTTTTTTCATTGAAGGCGATCAGCCGTTGTGTGGAACGTGGAGAGATGGCCGAACATCCCTTTTAACTTCGTCTCAAACATATCCTAGACATATTCGATCGGAGCGGGATCTGGCGAACGAGTATGGCCTGGGAATCCTTTTACAGAATTTTTTACAGAAAACAATCGATCAAAACCGTAGACCTAATAGTAGAAACAGTCTCCTTAATTTATACGACATGGCCAGCTCGCAAAAAGTATGCACAGCGGGGGAAATCTATTGCATTTTATATTACGGTTCTCCCCGTTACTTACTCGATGCCGCACTGGACTTAAACCCCTGCTATATGGGGCAACACAGGGAGAGCGGAAACGAGAGAGAAGGGAGGACGGAAAGTGGGTGGCTTCCCACTCTCTCTCTCTCGGAACGGAACGGCACACCAGCAGCGCAAGAAGCGCGTAATTCAACATAATTTACAAGCGGCAATAACGAGGGGCGCCTCGCGTCGTACTTTCTGAAAATTCATTTCGTGTGCGGTTATACGCGATGTGGGGGGACAGCGGTGAGATGCCGGCCGGGATGGGGAAGAGGGGAGGGGAAAAACTGCCCGAAGACGGATCGTAGCGCCGGAACGACCATCGTATTTCGTTCAAGTGAGTCTCCGCCGAATAATGCGAAACGTAATAAATTATCGCTCTCTTTGTATAATATATATACTTGCTGGGAGGTTTTTTGTATCTCCGAACTGAAATGGGAGAGTTTTATGTTTGGTTTTTTTTAAGATCAGAATGATGCCAATGTAATATGAGATAGTCGGGACGTAAACGTAGGAGTTCGGTGCCTCACCAACCAATAATAGGAAGAGTAGGAAGCAACCTTATCGTCCCAACAGTCTTAACAAAACTATACATGCATTATACTAAAACAAGACTTCCTCTAATCACTAAACGCAATTTACTGTCACGCCCGAACTATGTCGGCCTCATTTATCGCACATGTTTCCTCCGAATAATCGCAATCAATCATCTATGTACATAATACAAAGCCGCTATCCTATGGTGTGTGTGTGTGTGTGTTTGTGTGGAACTGTTATGTCCCTCGTTATTGAGGTCGCCCAAGTTTCGGGTTCGATCTGTTTCCGCCCTCGATTCTACCATACAGACACAAACACACACGAACAGAGAAAGAGAATCTTTCCAACGTCGATCGTTCCGAGCAGCACAATTCTGGCGGAAACAATATGCAAGTTGCCAACTTATGCAGTGCACAATAATGGCATCGAATGCTGTGTAACTGTACCATCTGCTGGCTTCGATATTGAAGCTCCTGTGCTGGAGTGTTTAGAACGCACTTGGAATATAATCGGTGGAATTCCCTCGCTTCTATCTTATAAAGAGAAAGAAAAAACGCGTTCGTAGTGTAAAGAGGTCGCTCACGCCGCAGATGAACGCACGTACGTACAAAAGCTGCGATAGCCGTAAGCCATATACAACGAGATAGTAGACGGGACGTGGAATGAACTAGGGGGTGGGTAGTAGGGACGAGGAAAAATAGGCGAAAAGATGGATGATAGATTGATGCTTGATGATTTATTGTCCGGACATATTTCGCAAACGTATCATTTTTACTGGCGGGAATATCCGCCGTAAATAACAATCGTCAAACGGTTGTTATCTCCGCGAAGTTTTCTCCTCGGGATATATTTTTATTTTCAGTAGCAAATACTTTTTTGATTTTAGGAGATGGAAAAGAAAAGGCCAACTCCTGGGCTCCAATAGTAAGTGGTACGTAGAAGTCAACTAGCTAATGAAAGCCAACCCCCTCTCGACCTTTTCACCAAAAATACATGCTGGTTATCACCCCAGCTTCTTCACGAAAGATGTTAGCCAACTCCTCAGCTCCAGCAGGACAGTTAACAGAATTGATGTGAAAGCCAACTCCTCGACTTCCTCACAAAAAAGAGCCTAGTCGACTCCTCAACCCCAACTAGACGGTTGGGAACAATGGATGTGAGAGCCAACTCTTCGGCTCCTTCACAAAATAAGACCAGCTTTTGAATTAACTTTCGTCGTTCGAGACTTCCTGGCCAACTCCTCAGCTCCAAGAAAACGGTTGGGAAAACGGATGTAAAAGCCAACTCCTCGACTTCTTCACAAAAGAGAGCCTAGTGAACTTCTCAGCCCCAACAGGACGGTTGGGAAAATGGATGTGAGAGCCAACTCTTCCGCTCCTTCAGATAAGCCGTGCTTTTCAATTAACTTTCGTCGTTCGAGACTTGCTGGCCAACTCCTCAGCTCCAACAGGACAATTAGCAAAATTGATGTAAAAGCCAACTCCTAGACTTCCTCACAGAAAAGAGCTTAGTCGACTCCTCAACCCCAACTAGACGGTTGGGAAAATGGATGTGAGAGCCAACTCTTCCGCTCCTTCATATTAAACCTGCTTTTGAATTAACTTTCGTCGTTCGAGACTTGCTGGCCAACTCCTCAGCTCCAACAGGACAGTTAGCAAAATTGATGTAAAAGCCAACTCCTCGACTTCCTCGCAGAAAAGAGCCTAATCGACTCCTCAACCCCAACTAGACGGTTGGGAAAATGGACGAGAGAGACAACTCTTCGGCTCCTTCACAAATAAGACCTCCTTTTGAATTAACTTTCAGCGTTCGATACCTGCTGACCAACTCCTAAGATCCAGTAAGTCGGTTAGGAAAATGGACATGGAAGCCAACTCATCGGCTTCAACAGTGAGTGGTACGTAGAGGCAACTAACTAATAAAAACCACCACCACCCCTCCCTCCTCCTCGGCCTGTTCAGTAATGATACCTAATGGTTAGCACTCCAGCTTCTTCACGAAAGATACATGTTAACGCACTCCTCATCTTCAAAAAAGCAGCTAGCAAAATGAATATGAGAGCCAACTCCTCGGCTCCTTCACAAATAAAACCAGCTTTTGAATGAACTTTCGTCGTTCGAGACTTGCTGGCCAACTCCTCAGCTCCAACAAAACTGTCAAGAAACTGGTTGTGAGAGCCAACAAATAAGACCTGCTTTTTCCTTCTTCTTTTGAAGTGTGAAAATGATTCTCCTACCAAACACATCAATTTAGAGCAGATATTTCCCTAAAGACGACAATATAGGCAAACGATAATAGAGTTTATTCCTCAAGTTCAAATAGCATTTCTTTTGCTTTAATATCTTAATATAAATGAAAGACCTACTTCATCACGACTCCATCCAACAAGTATCTGTTCCTACACACTTCTAGCTAAAGATCCGATTACCTCTCTAGGGACTATAAGGAAACCAGAGGAAGATTTTACAAACACTGGAAAGGAAATCCTCGACCTTCTACTTCAAAAACACTTTCCCGATTCAGAACAAGTTAACCCTAAAAATGTGGACGACCAACAAAAACCTGAGAATCACTCTCAGACGGTGGCTAAGACGGTAATAATAATTTACAGCAATGAACAATATAGAATAGGGCAAAGGTTGCCTTTATACCCTATAACCCTTTATAACCCATAACCCTATCATTCATACTGAAAGCCATAGAAAAACTGCATTCGTCGTCCGAGACCTGCTGGCCAACTCCTCAGCCCCAACAGGATGGTTATGAAAATGAATATAAAAGCCAACTATCCGGCTTCTTCAGAAAAAGTACCTGCTGGCCAACTTCTCAGCCCCCCACATAAGTTAGGAAACTGGACATGGAAGCCAACTCCTCGGTTCCTTCACGAATGAGGCCTGCTTTTGAATGAACTTTCGTCGTTCGAGACCTGCTGCCCAACTCCTCAGCCTCAACAGGACGGTTAGGAAAATGGATATGAAAGCCAACTCCTCGACTCCTTCACAAAAGATACCTGCTTTTAAATAAACTTTCGTCTCTCTGTCTTTGGGGATCCATATTTTAGAGCAAATTGAAGGAAATCACTTGAATAATTAGAAAGCATGGAAATGCAATTGTTTCTAGTTATCATGGTTACCTGTTTTACTTACCACCATTAAACACATATAGCTCATTTCGTCAGTTCTCCACCAAAATGCCCTTATATGAATACAAAGAGAAAAATATAAGAAAAATTTATTTATCTTTTTTTCTGTAAATCACATGAAAAACAATTTTAGCTTAAAAACCGGTGATTTATTAGTTTCATAAAATACTAGCGCCATCTATTATGTACTAGTGCAACTCTCCGCTCTACAGCACCGTATATAAACAAGCGTTCTGTATTACCGGCAGACGTTAATCAAAATCAATATTACTAGTTCCCTACACAACCGACACAAATCAATAAATACTCTACCGGTATATAGCGGAAACTGTAATATATACAACTTCGATGATAATAATAAAAACAAAACAATAACTCACCTGTAAACTAGGATGACAGCCGAGATCCAACAGCATCTTAACAACACCAATATGTCCCTTATTTACACCGATATGCAGCGCCGTCTGTCGGCGTTTATTCCTAGCGTTCAAGTCGGCACCCGCGTGCGCCAACAATTGCATGACGGCCGGTTCATCCCCGAAAGCCGCGTGATGGACGGCGCGATCGCCGTCCTTATCCTCGATCTCTACGTCGGCGTGGAACCGCAACAGCACCGCGATCACCTCGAGATGACCGTTCTGACTGGCCGCCTGCAGGGCGGTATGTCCCGCGAAAACACCGTTCACGTCCGGTCCTATACCCGCACCGGCCGTACTACTCTGTTTCAACACCTCCTCGCATTTCTGGGCGTCCCCGTTAGCCGCGGATTTTACCAACTCCTCGTTGACGTCACCGGACACGTGAGTTTCGAATAGCTTCTTCAAGAGGGCGCTGAGACGTTCGCCGCTCGTCGTACCGTGCATCGTACCGTCCTTGCTGGCTACCTTCGTGACGGCTAGAGGGTTGTACGTCCATGTTGTGTTGCATACCTCGACTTTTAAATCGTTATCGTTGTAGATTTGTTGGACGTGGCCGATTTTGCCAAGAGTCTAGAACAAGATAAAATCATCAGAACAAATTATATACAGAATGTTTCACAACTTCCGATAAAAAAGTGTTTACATTTTTAAACACTCTGTATACCAGGAAATAAGCGTTTCCCGACTTATGTTTCTATATAATTTTCTTCGTAAAATATCGTGAGGAATTCAATTTTAAAATTTGGCACTATATATAAAAACACCCTGTATATCAGAAAGTAAGCGTTTCCGGACGTATGTTTCTATATAATTTTCTTCGTAAAATATTGTGAGGAATTAGATTTTAAAGTTTGTCACTACATATAAAAAACACCCTGTATATCAAAAAATAAGCGTTTCCGGACTTATGTTTCTATATAATATTTTTCATAAAATATCGTGTGGAATTTGATTTTAAAGTTTGGCACTATATATAAAAAACACCCTGTATATCAGAAAGTAAGCGTTTCCAGACGTATGTTTCTATATAATTTTCTTCGTAAAATATCGTGAGGAATTCAATTTTAAAATTTGACACTATAATATATTTTAAAATTTGACACTATATATAAAAAACACCCTGTATATCAGAAAATAAGCGTTTCCGGACTTATGTTTCTATGTATTATTTTTCGTAAAACATCGTGAGGAATTCGATTTTAAAGTTTGGCACTATATATAAGAAACACCCTGTATCATTAAAAAATAAAAAATAATAAAAAACAAGCATCTTCGATAACAAACAAAAAATAATTACCGGTGTCATTCCATCAGCCCACTCTCCATGCCCTCTCTGCAACATTTTAATCCGCTCTAGATCGGAACAAATCTGCACAACATCTCCAACAGCAAACTGTTGCTGCGGTGTCTCATTGAAACCTTCCCCGACAGGTGGTGCAGCTATCTTAGTCAAAACAGCAGGATTAAAAGTCCAGCGATTACCACTATTGTACGCTACAACAATGTCATGATCCTCATCAATTCCAACTACAGTTCCCGTACTGCTTAAGCACTCGAACATCCCATCTGTCCAACCGCCGTGTCCATGTTGGAGAGATTGCACGATTTCTAATTCTAAATCGACGTTAACTTGATCTCCAATTTTTAAATCGGGTGGACCTGATCTACCGGCACCTTGATCGCCTAAACAAGGTAAATGGTCCCGATACACAGTTTGACCTTTCGCATCATTAACGACTTTCAAATCGGCCATTCCTTCGAATCCAACTCGGTATAAATTCTTAGATCCGTTATCCCAAACTATATAAGCGGCTGATCTCGGACTGGCAGCTGACCAATCTTGTATCTCTTGAACTTTACCACGTCGACCGTTTCCACCGTCTTGATCTTCCCATTGCCAATCGACACCGCGGACAACTCGAGCGCTCGGGAAGATCCCACGAACGGTTATCTTTTTACTTTTTCTCCTCGTCTCTAGAAACACCCTTTCGCTTCCTGGTGTAGTTATACGATAAAAACGATGTCTTAAATGGTGTTTATCGCCATGATAACACACCGAACATAAGTCATAATTCCCACATTCGGCACACTTCCAACGGATACCAAAAATTGGCTGCTGCCTGCAGGTATCGCACATAGTACCATCATGCTTAATTCCAGTAGGAGCACTATCGAAAATCCTCAAATCATACTGTCCTGAGCATCGGTAATTAGCTGCAGTGCCATTATCCCATACGACAACCACCTCATCAGGTGATTCGAAGTTCCTAACAGTTCCCACGTGTCCTTCTCCACCATCCTACGATTTAAAATAAAAAAAATTTATGCAAAAACAGCAATTTTACTTGATAAAAAAAAATCTATATTGAAGAACCTAACCTGTTTACCCCATTTCCAATCTGGTCCGCGGATAACGCGAGCCCCCACACCTTCTAGCATCACCCTATTCGTACGGGGGGCACCCGAATTTCCCCCTACAGCGTTTGCGATTTCCATAACTGTTATGGAAAAGTCTTAAAATAATAATTTTTCCCGAAATAATTTAAGAGATGGAACTGTATTTATTTTTATTAGATCGGGAATCTTCGGCGATGGATAGGAATTTATTCGTTCAAGTTCGTGTAATCAGGTCCGGTACACTTTCAAATTAGAAATCTCTAAATTAATTATTTTTAATTATTAATTTATTTATATTAGAAATGTTTAATTATATAAATTAAAATTCCTTTTAAGATAGTATTAATAAGTGGAAATTCCTTTTTAAATTTGTTTTAATTTTGATAATAAAATTTGGCGATAACGCAGTTGGTAAATGGGACAATCTGATATATTTTTAATTATTTTTAAATCAATTTTTTTTAAAGATTAATTACAGCAGAATTTAATAATATATTTTAACGAAGAAATAAAATTTTATTTACATTTTTATTTAATAGAAATATATCCGATTTAACAAGTGCGATGAGATATCATTCCATTTAAAACCTGTTTAACTGTACAACGAGAGAAAACATAACCTACAAATTTCGCCCTCTTCAACTTTAAAAATATAAGTATAAATCGTATTCTATCCGTATTCTACGATAAAAATGTGTTTATAGGACGATTTAAGCTGAAATAATCCGATTATTACATCGTTTTTGCATCGTTTTAATAAGATTATTTATAAACGTAAATTAGAAACTGAATGACAATTGACAGAAATAATGGACAGGCAAATAACAAATTGATCTTGACAAGTGACATTTTGACATATGATAGTTATGACTGACATTTAGTAAAAAAAAATAGGTTGAATTGGGCGAGGAGATGTATTTCTTAACGAAATTCTGCCGGATATGTATCACGGCTAACGAAACTTTACACGAAATAGACAGTTGTGATTATGATTCTATTAAAATCAGTGAAAAATTGAAAGTAGTAACAAACATGGTAATTACCACCTTTTTATTTTTGCCTTCCTATTATATGACTTTCTTCTTGATGTATGGTATTGATTTTCTGTCATGCAGGGTTCGAATATGGATAGCTGGTCAGCGTTCATCTGCACAAAATGTGTAAATAAGTTACGGGTATCGTACGAATTCGATAAGATGTGCAAGAAATCATCGATGATACTACGACAGTACCTGACAGAATTATTTAGCAGCACGAAACATAATAGTACGGAGAAGTTTGTTAATTCGGATCTACGGATACAGATTCAGAAAATTCGACAGCCTACTATAAAACGGAAATATATCAATAGGGAGAAACGTTGTTCGTTATTAAAGGATTTATTGATGAAGATTAAAAAGGATAGGGAACTATTCGAGATGAAACCGTTTATTAAACCACGCCGTACGTATACACCGAGAAAAGTGAAGAATCGGAACGTAGAAGGCGGATTAAAGTCGTTATTACAATTTACGAGATCTTACAATTACGGTTATAGATTAAACAACACTACGATAGAAAACGTTAAATTCGACCGTACTCCTTTAGAAAAATTGACTGATTTTGTAAATAATTACTTTAAAATAAGCTTGAGTAGGTTTCACGAGAGGATAACTTGCGTCTTGGAGGAAACCGACGAGTGGTTCGAGGAAAACGATGATCTGGAAGAGATGGTGAAACCGTGTAAGGAGGAGTATTGCGAGGAGGTAATCGTCGAACCGGATATCAATATAAAGAAGGAGATACTGATGGACGATCTCGGGGATGAGAATGCTGAATTCGAAGTTAGCTATCCGTGTACTTCATCGAGTATTCAAGTTAAAATAGAGAAAGTTCAGATAAAAGTCGAACCTGAAGAGAGTATGGTGATGGAGAATGAATTGGAAGGGAACGAATGGATGCAGTTTCAAGCGCAATATGGTGGTGGTAGTAGTAGCAGTGGAGTTAGGAGTAGTACATCGTTAGGTAATGTTTTTTTTTCTTCTAATTTTATTTATATACGATTAATATTTATTTAATTGAAAAAACAAGGTATAGTGGAGGCCAATAGATAGTAACATGACTATATTAGCATATATAGGCTTTAGTACAGTTGTATCTTTCTTTTGTTTTCATTGAAATCTCTTCTTTCCTCTTCAATTTCTCTCTAGCCAAGTCAGCTTTAGATGGGCTCAAAATAATTACAACATTCTTCCAAAAAAACGAATTTTCATTATTTGCATCTTCATTTCTCAAATAAAACAAATAATTATTGGTTATAGAATGGATAAAATGACTAAAAAACAATTTATTTACGAAACTTCGACTACCTTCAAGTTAAGGTGTCCAACTCTGACCTTTTTACTTTTTCTTGTACATCGTTTGATAATGTCCATATAAATAGTGAACAGCATTGGCCTCACACTTCCTCCTTGGCGCAGACCCTCGTTTGTTTTAAATATCTGCGATTCTAAATTGTTTGCTATTACAGCATTAGTATTGTTGTTATATATTTTCTGTATTAATCGTCTTATTTTGCCATTGACACCTCTTTCTCTTAATATATTCCATAATCCTACTCTCTAGAAACTTTTTGTATTATTTGTTGCACAGAGAATATTTGGTCTTGTGTGCTCCTTCCTTTTCTAAACCCATTTTGTGACTCATGTAACGTATTTGCGGTATGGTCTAGTAAAATTCTATAAATATTGAAATTGACGATTTTTCAAATCGTGCCTCAATTCTCTTCCAATTTTTGAAAAAATATACAGGGTGTTCAATATTAAAAAAAAAAACAAAAATTGTGGTTATATCGGAAAAACGAAAATTTAGATCGAAATAAGATTTATGCCATCGGATGTAACTCAAAAAAGTGCCTACAGAATGTGGAAACCATTTTTCGATATCACATAAGAAAAGCGAGATATAGGGCTGAACTGGTTTTGTCAAGAATCGAAAAAACAGCCTGTAGTTCGAAAACAGTACAAGATAGCGAAATTCGGTTATTTTTATGAAAATGGAGCTCTGAAGAATCCTGTCTAACTTATTTTTCTATCTCCCATAGATTCCCTCGAAAACTTACGAAAATGGGTCACCCTGTACATGTACATTATTGTAAGGTCTGGGGATCTAGTCGGTTAATGTTTCTGAACAATTTTACTTGGTGACATTTTGGCGTATTATGAACGGGAAAGGTTAAAAAAAATTGTTACAAAATTAATCTTTAATTGAGCAGGGCTGAACTCCCAAAAAATAAAAATTTATATCGGAACTGTTTTTACATTTTAGAAGGGTTATTATCTGCGTTGTGGTCGAGCTGGGCCGCGTAATTGGCCAACCAGCCCGCCAAATTCACTATATTACAAGTTTTTAGATTGAATGAAATCGAAATAGAAGTAACATCAATATACTGTATGTCCCAGGATTGAGTTTACAATAGGCATGATTGACCAAAAATTTTCGAATTGGAATTTCATATTTTGGGATTCCACCCTGCTTGGTCCAAAATTTATTTTTACTTTCGATTTTTTAAAGTCAAGTGGGCCTTTACAGTTGAACAAAACTACCTTTTTTTACAACAACTTTTAAAGTTGTTTAGAATGAAAAGTTATTGGTTAGTATTGCAGTTGTATCAACTTCGTTTTGTATTAACTTTGTATCAGCTTGACCTTAAAAAAACAAATCTGCAATTGAAACTACAATTATAACAAAAAAATATAAGACATTTTTAATTATAGCATCAATTTATGCGATTTCTTAATACCTCGGCATCATTGGCTAAATTTTCTGCATACACTACTTGTTTTAAACGTCCCCACAAATAAAAATCCGCAATAGTCAAATCAAATGGGGAGGGCGGGAGGGGGGGGGGAGGGCATAAAACTGGACCGTTCCCATCCATCCAATGGTGACCAAATTTATGATTTAACCAATTCACAACAATTGCCAATAATTGAGGGGCAACTCACGTAAAGCTTCATCGAAAAAATTGTCTAGAATATTTAAGTATGTTGTATGTTCCAATATCGAACATGTTGCGAGGAAACAGTTCTATTAGTGAATGTAGCTTCGTCGGAAAACAAAATGTTTCGATAAAAATAATCGATTACTTGCTATTTTGCTTCCTATCCACAAACAGAATTCTAGACGTTTTGCTTCGTCTCCTGGTTCCAAAGTATGATTAATAATGGGTTTGTAGGGATAAATCTTTAGTTTTCTTTACATTTAGTACTGAGCCAGTTCTTAAAAATTTCTGAATAAGCTTCTGTACACTCATACGTAATTCATAAATATCTGGAACGTTAGCATGTTATTGTAAAAATATTGTCATCACTTTGCAATGAAGGATAACAACACATGTCATATTACAATAAACACCTAATCACACTTGATATGTAATCGATGTTTTTTTTTGTTTTTGAAATTACTAAGCCACCTCATGCTATTATTGCTGTTTCAATTGCAATACTGACCAATACCAATGGATTTTATCAAAGTAGGTCGATCATTCTGAAAAATTGCATAATGCCATAATTTCTCATTCTGAACAACTTTTCTTAATAACACTTTAGCGTACTGTGAACGAAAAAGGTAGTAGGTAAACTACCTTTTTCGTTCTGTGATGTGCTAACTATCGGAACTAACTTTCTTATTTTAAATAAAAAACGTACATTTTTTTGTATGCCATTCGGTTTTCGTGAAGGCTTGTCGGTCGATTTCTCAACCTCTGTGCATATTAGAATTGGCGTTCCACAGGGTTCTCTACTAGGACCGCAACTTTTCTTATTATTAGCGCGATTAAATTAAATAAAATTTAACATTAACATATACCGACCTCCCAATGGTAACCTAGAAGTGTTTTTTATTGGATTTTTTTGTTGACATATTGAAAGAAACTCCACATACCTATCGAATATTTCTTTGTGGAGACTTCAACATAAACTTCGCTAATTTAGAATGTGTCAATACAAAAAAATTTACTGATATAACAAAATCATACAACTTGGAACAAACAGTCAGGAGTAACTGTAAATTCTGAAGAATATAAAGTAACTGTAATAACATCAGCGCTGGCAGACCATTTCGCTCAACAAATATCAATACCGAACAAACATTTAAAACGAGAATCCTTCTCGGAATAATTTTTACCCATAATAATCTTATCCAGTTGAGACAAGCTTTGGAAAAAAACTGACTGGTCGCCTGTATTAAATTGTGATGATGCAGAAAAATGCAGTGAAACCTTTGTACAGATATTGCAGGATAAAGTTAGGAATAACTCACAGATAAAAGTCCTCGGCCTACAAAACAAAAGAAAAAATTGGCTTACAGATGAAATAAGAACAATGTCAAGGATAAAGACACAGCTATATGAAGGAAAACTGCAACAAAAAGTGGAGGAAGCAAAGAAAAGTAGATATTCACATTACATAATAAATTCTCACAACAAGGTAAAATCCACTTGGAATATCATAAATTAAATAAGAGGTCCAATTTCCAAAATTATCGCCCAATTGCTCTTATTTCAAACATATCGAAGATCATGGAAAAATTAGTACTTGTCCGAATATTACGTTTTCTGGATGTACATAATATATTGAGTAATTCACAAAATGGATACATTAAAGGCAGATCAATTTTATCCATTTATCTTTATTGATTTATCCAAAGCATTTGACCGAGTAAATCACGAAATACTATTGACTAAGCTGGAAATTATGGGTATTAGAGGTATTGCCTGCATAAATCTCTGCTTAAGTTATATTTAATAAATAGAAAACAATGTAAGATGATTCTCAAGGCAGACAATATACAGGGTTGTCAATTCTTAGCTTTTAATGATGTTAGGAATTTCGTTCATATACTAATCTATACTACTTGCAAGACTCTATTTCAGGAAAATATTTTTAAGTATATAAGGTGACCCAAATAAGTGTGAAGATATGGAAGTAATTTTTTGTTTTTTTGTTGCACATTTCAGTTCATCTCAATGCACTTTATCAATTCCCAAAAAATTATTTCATTACTCTTGGTATTTCCGGAGAAATAAATTAAAAGTCATTAAAATGAAATTTTACGCACTAAAAATAGAAAATAAAAAAAAACGTAGGAGCAATTTTTTGACTCACGATTTAGTATGGAGTGAGTCGAGAAAGGTCTAAGGTTACTCTCACCTTGTTTACATTTCGTAAATTTTCTACAGGGTTACCAAAATTATGGTCGAACAATGACATATTTCAAACTAATTTTTCTCACTTTTTTCAAATGGAACACCCTGTATATTTTTTCACCACTTGATGCAGAATTAAAAAACAAATATTTTTTGTAAGTACAACTGTATTTAAATTCTCGACGGTTTTCTAGATATTTATGGAAAACCATTTATTTGGTTTTCCACGGTAAATTTTTGTTAATAGATCAAATCGGTTATGGAAAAAAAATTACTCGTTGGTATGACAATGTTATTAATTATTGTCGTATTATTCTGACACTCGGCGACATCTTGCACATATTATCTTTCTTTCTTAATAAAAATGAACTATACGATCCAAGAATCAACTGATATGATTTACATTCTCGGAGAATGTTTAAAGAATTGTCTTCTAGCATCCAGAGTGTACGGCGAGAGGTTTCCTGATAGAAGGCACCCAGATGAAAGAGCATTTCAAAGATTGATGGATCGATTTAACAGGACTGGGACAGTTAAATATGAAAAACATGACAGAGTAAAGCCCATATTAAATGATGAAAACGAATTTAACATTATTGCAAGTGTTGTTGAAAATCCACATAGGAGTACAGCCGACATTAGTGATTTGCTGCACATAGGTCAAACTTCAGTTAAAAAGATTTTGAAGAAGCATCATTTCCATCCATATCACGTACAACTGAGTCAAGCACTTCTAGGGCAAGATTTCGAAAACAGGATAAATTTTTGTAATTGGGGTCTCGCTCGAATTCAAGAAGATGTACGGTTCTTTAATACTGTATTGTTTACCGATGAAGCAACTTTCCACAATAATGGTCATGTGAACAGGCATAATCTACATTATTACGCCCATGTGAATCCAAATTTTAAGAGGGCAGTTGACCGGCAACACATGTGGAATGTAAACGTCTGGGGAGGTATAATTGGAGACCATATTATAGGACCCCATTTCTTTGATGGACATCTCAGTGGTGATATTTTTCAAAGATTTTTGGACGAAGACCTTGATAACCTTCTAGAGAATATACCATTTGGGCTGTTAAGAAGAATGTGGTTCCAGTTAGACGGGGCGCCTGCTCATTTCAGTATTCAAGTTCGACATACTTTGAATGAGAAGTTTCCAGGTCGCTGGATTGGAAGACAAGGACCTGTTCCATGGCCCGCAAGGTCACCAGATCTGACCAAAGTTGATTTTTTCCTGTGGGGGTATGTTAAAGATCTGGTCTACCGTATACCACCAACTACACCAGAAAACATGCGGGAAAGAATAAGAGAAGCCTTTGATACAGTTACTCTTTTAATGTTACAAAATACAAATAGGTCTTTAACAAACAGGTTAAATCTGTGTTTACAAGAAAATGGTAGATTGTTTGAATACTTAATTTAATCATGTGTAAAATTCTCTAATGTTATTCATAGTTAAATGTTAATACAAATTTACCGTGGAAAACAAATAAATGGTTTCCCATAAATATCTAGAAAACCGTCGAGAATTTAAATACAGTTGTACTTACAAAAAATATTTGTTTTTTAATTCTGCATCAAGTGGTGAAAAAATATACAGGGTGTTCCATTTGAAAAAAGTGAGAAAAATTAGTTTGAAATATGTCATTGTTCGACCATAATTTTGGTAACCCTGTAGAAAATTTACGAAATGTAAACAAGGTGAGAGTAACCTTAGACCTTTCTCGACTCACTCCATACTAAATCGTGAGTCAAAAAATTGCTCCTACGTTTTTTTTTTATTTTCTATTTTTAGTGCGTAAAATTTCATTTTAATGACTTTTAATTAATTCTCCGGAAATACCAGGAGCAATGAAATAATTTTTTGGGAATTGATAAAGTGCATTGAGATGAACTGAAATGTGCAACACAATACAAGGGGTGTCATTTTTAAAAAAATACTTCCATATCTTCACACTTATTTGGGTCACCTTATATACTTAAAAATATTTTCCTGAAATAGAGTCTTGCAAGTAGTATAGATTACTATATGAATGAAATTCCTAACATCATTAGTATAGGAGCTATAGACCAGCGCGCGCTTAGGTGACAACCCTGTAGATCGGAATGGGGTGAAAATCCTTTGGCGTACCTCAAGGCTCTGTTTTGGGTCTTTTATTGTTTGATGGTTTTATATGCGGACGAATGCTTCTTGTATATGTCCTAGAATGGTCACGTTGACCATCTTGCTTCAAAACTGGCTGGATTTTGTTACGCTCTCCGGATAATAGCAAAGTATGTTAGTGCTGAAGCTGCTCTAATTGCTTACAACGCATACATAAACTCTAGACTACAGTATGGCGTCATTTTTTAGGGCAACTGTGTAAATGTAGATCATATTTTTAAGTTGCAAAAGTCAGGCCTTTGAGCAATTTTCGATCTTAAAAGAAGAGACAGTTGTAAAATGTTCTTCAGCAATAACAATCTAATTAGCTTACCATCTCTGTATATTTTGGAATGTGCATTATTCGTTAAACACAATTGCAAAGACTTCTTTGAAAAATATGAATTAGTACACAGTCGTAATACAAGAGGAACTTCACAGAACTTTTTGCTTCAACCAACGACACATTTAACAAAAATACAAAAAAATGTTTTGCATCAATGTATGTAGGTATTAAGATATATAATCATATACCAGTTATATAAAAAAGAATTGAGACAACATCTAGTCAGTAATGTACTCTACAATGCCAAGGATTTTTTCAGTTTGTGAGTTTGTTTTTTTTTATGTGTGTATATTTAGTGACGTATTTATACATTAATCTTTTCAAACCCTCTATTTTTTGAACGATCGACAATGATGCGACTAACGTGAAAATACCTGGACGTCACCTCAGACAGTACTTTTCTGACATCGCAGTTAGATTCCTCTCTCTAAATTTAAAGTTCAAGCTCAAAAAGACTTTCATATTTATTTTAATTAAGATACAAATTAATTACGTAAAGTGCGGTCGAGCTGGGTCACATAATTGGCCGGCTCGACCGCCAAATCCACTAGATTAACGCGATTGAAGTAAATTAACCATTTTTTCCTTTCTAAATTTAGGCCATAGAAACAACGCCGAGATATACCCGACATTATGCGAGACGTTAGGTCGACAGAGTCAATCCTCCCTCAATTTACTGCAGCAATACGCGGAAAATAAATTCACCAATCATAACAAGCCGGGATACACCGTGATGGAAAGGACGAAAAAGGGCCGATTTCCGTTCATCAATCCGCAATTGAAGAAACAATTCCTGCATCAGGACTTCAAGTGTACGGTGTGCAACCGACGATTTAAGAGCCAGGGCTATCTACAATCGCATTGCAGTAAAATGAAACACAAACCTAAATAATGTGCGCCGATGGTGTACGCCATATTTTATAATCTAATTGAACGAATTAAATATTTTTAACGTTTAAGTGTCTATAATAATATTAAACGCAAGTTTGGTTGAGAGGTTGTTTTTTGGATGGATGTGTAAAGGAAGAAGAAGAAGACGCTGATTTTAATTAAGACTTAAGTGTGCTTGGCACAGAAATGAATTTCGAAGTGTGTTACGTAGATTGCTGATAATCTAAAATTTAAAAAATAAATATGTTTTGATTTAATCGTGAAGGTTGAGAAGGTAACTTGTTGAAGCTGATTATAATTATATTATCTGTTGTATAAAACAAAAAAAAAAAGATATATTCTGTCTCTTTTTTTATTCTATTTTTTTTCTTCCGAGTTTCATTATTATATGTTTCTTGTTTCTATTAATTGTAGTTACACAAATTATATAATAAATTCTTTTATACATTATCCCCAGATTATTTTATCGTACGATCATGTTTTTCAAAGGAGAAGCGTACAAATAAAACAAAATCCCACTGAATTAAATAAGAAAATATTCTTTTAATCGATATTGTATCCCCAGATTACAAAAAGCTCTAATTGCTACGAAGAAATAACACAAATCATTTCTTAATCGGTTCAGTCTCCTTCCATAACCAATCTTTAGCTTCGATCAACCCCTGCTCCTCCAAAATTGGTCCGATAACATCCCTACACTTCCGATGGTACAAATTCAAATCGTTAATCTCCTCTTCGGTAAGCAACTCAGTCGCAATCATCTTAGTTTGTATCGGAACCAAAGTAATAGTTTCAAACCCAAAAATCCCCTATTACTAAAATTATAAGGCGTTCGAGCTTCAGTTATCAAAACAATATCTTCGATTCTAACACCGAACTTCCCATCTTCGTAATACCCAGGCTCGTTAGATAAAAACATTCCTTGTTCTAACCCTGGATCGTCAGGAATATGCCTCCATGAAACCCCCATCGGTCCTTCGTGAACATTTAAATAAGAACCGATCCCATGACCGGTACCATGTCCATAATCCAAGCCGACACTCCATAAATATTGCCTCGCGAAAGAATCCAAACAATTCCCTTTAATCTTCGTTGGGAAAATCATCGTTGCAATCTGGGTCCGTCCCTTTAACACACGAGTGTAACATTCCTTCTGGAACGGTGTGGGAGTCCCAAAATGGAAAGTCCTCGTTACATCAGTCGTACCATCTCTGTATTGACCACCTGAATCGCACAAATAAACATTATCACGTGTGATACGAACGTCTGTACTCTTCTCGGGGTGGTAATGTATTATAGCAGCATGCGGCCCAACCGAGTTGATCGTAGCGAAACTAGGACCCATAAAATCCTTTTGGGTCGCTCGAAATTGTTCTAATTTCTCAGCACCGGACACCTCGGTAATCTCCAGTTTATCGATATTATTTTCCAACCATGAGAAATAACAACACAAGGCGACGGCATCTTTAATATGAGCGTTTCGCATTCCTTTAATTTCCACCTCGTTTTTAACGGCTTTCATTAAAGCGACAGGTGTTAATTCAGTTAATAAATGCTTCGACGGCACTAAACTTGTTAAAGCATAAGCTGAATTCTCGGAAAACCAAGCGAAACCTTCGATATCCACAGTCATTGCTTTAATCGTCGAAATAATCTCATCGTAATCTCGAACTTCGAAATTAGCTTTACAACTTTGTTCCTTTAAATGTCGCTTGATATCTGGATTATATTTACGAGGATCGACAAATAAAATATAACCGGTTTTCGTTATTAAAACGTAGGAAAAGAATACAGGATTGTATTCGATATCGGAGCCCCTCAAATTTAAGAAATATGCTATCTCATCTAAAGCCGTTAATACGAGAAGATTTGCATTCTTGTTCGCCATATGTTCTTGGATTTTCTCCCATTTTTCGTACACCGATTTTCCAGTGAATTCCAACCCTAACGGATGAATCGGATTGCAGGGGATGGCCGGTTTATTCTCCCAAACTACGTCGATTAAATTTTGTTCGACGGCTACTAATTTGTGTCCAGCCGTTTCTAATTGCGACTTTAACGGATTCCATTTGCTATAAGTGAGAAGATGCGGGTCGACTCCCACTTTCGAACCGCTAGGTAAGTGTTTAGATAACCAAGCACCTAGATTAGACAAAAAAAAACTTAATTTTTGCAGATCTTTATCATCAATTGTTTATGTGTAACAATAGCTACTTAAATTAGAGATTAAATATTTAAACAGATTAAAATTTGAATTACCTTGCGTTGGGGTACCAGGGATACCTTCCTTCATCAACGTCCAATTCGTATCCATTTCTTGCGATGCTTGTAAATAATATCTGCCATCGGTCCACATACAAGCAGCATCGTGAGTGATTATAGCAGTTCCAGCTGAACCGGTGAATCCGGAAATGAAAGCTCTCCTTTTATCGCAGTCTGCTAGATATTCACTATTGTGAGCATCATTCGAAGGCACTATATAAGCATTTAACGTAGCCCCGACATAACGGGAATTGTGCATCAATTCCCGTAACTGTTTTAAAAAGCCGGTGGTGTTTTTAGCCTGCGTCATGGCTACTAGCAACTGACTCCTCATTCGTGGGTAGACGTCCTTTTTATATCCTATCCTCTGTGGTGTAACCAATAATTACAACGCTATCTAATCTATCTTGTTGTAATAATTCAAATTGCAATATATTTTAATTACACAAGCTAGGTTATAAACATTGTTGATTGATTACAAACTTTAATTATCATTTATGACAGTTCAATTTCAATAGACGTCAACGTCAGCTGATTTAATTAAATCGGAATTCGCCGTGAAGTTAGCTTTTAACCATATTTATAAAATCATTAATTATTAAATATATAATTTTAGAAACGTTTTAATTAATGCCTATTATTAATTCTATACATTTTAAAGAGTTATTTAAATTTAAAAGCTCTACAATAATCAATGCCGCCAATATCAATTATAAAAATTACTAACTTGTCATGACACGAGATAAAAAGGCGCTAAATTCAAAAACGTCATCTCACAATAAAACCAAATAAACGCAGTTAATTAATATCTTTATTAAACTGTTTCTATAAAAAAAATTAAAATTAATAAATGTTCGCATTAAATAACATAGAAATTGGAATGAGTAACAATAATTCGCTACGCTCTGGTGTATTTCCCCCAAATATGCAGCATGAAAACTGAAGCGATAAATAACAACGACATAACTAATACTGGTACGGGACCTCTGCAACGAAACAATAGAAATATCAACATCACCGTATGCACCCAACAAGTCAAATTTAATTTTCACAGATGCAACGTACACTTTAATCCCCGGAGAATCATCCGTATAAAATTTCCACATTCCAACGGAACCTGCACCGGTATTCCTCGATCTAGCAGCTGTCGTGGTGGTGACTTTCCTCTGTTTCACTGTGGTACCTCCTCCGGATCGTGGGGCCACCGCTTTCGATGGCGATCTCGTCGAGGACCCAACACTGGTTGCGCTAGGTGAAGCAGGCTTGAAATTTAGTTAATTAAAGGTGTATTTATGTCTCCTAAAAGGTGTATTTATATTTACCATATTGGAAAATTATTAAATTAATTCAAGATAAATAAATTGAACACGATTTGCACTCTGTAACATTCAACCTAGATTTGAATTAAACGTGCACTGTTGTCTTGTCTTCTTATTACCGTTTGATTACGTTTTGTACACGTTGGCGCACGTCACATACGAGTTTCGCTGTGTCGCTGACATTTGACAGGTTAGCCAACTTAGATGAGATATTTCGAATGTTAGTGTAAAGTAAAAATAACTGTGATTGATTCTAAACGATTCTAAACGAAACGTTGTGTGCAATTTAAAAAATATTTAATGTTAGAAATTATTTGCAATCTTATTATTATATATACAGGTACTCCATTTAAAACTGGGAGACATCGTTTTATAGTTAATATTGCTGCAATGTGTTTGATATGATCATCGTTTGACGTATGTCAATTTTGACATACGTCAAAAAAAAAATATTCTAGATTGAGCTGAAATTTTTTAAAACAGATTATTCAGCGCTAAAGAAGAAGTAACCGTGACCCAATATAATCGTTTTTGTGTCTGTTACTATTTTCGACAGCGCAATTCTAATTGAATATGAAAAAAAATATTTCACCCGCTGTATCACACCCGCTGGAAGCGCCGCCATGTTGCTTTTTTAAAGTCAGTTATGCGTCGCCATGACGAGAGACGCCATCTTAATTTTTTTAACGATAAATTCGACTCGTTTCTTTTCTATATTTGAGATAATCCAACTGTATTTATAGCGACGACTGATAATCCAACTGTATTTATTTAGCTCAGTTGAATTTACGAAAAATAATCAAAACAAATTTAAAAATAAATATATTATGACATAATTATATAGATCTATTATTTAGAGAAACATAAAGAGATCCATAAAATAACGATGTTTCTACCTAATTTACTGAAAAATAATCTATTTCGTTGACGTCTTTATGGATGCTATTAGAAATAAATTTTGTTTTTTTATGATCATAGCGCACCATATTTTTCTTAACATTATTACTTTCAATTTTTTTGTCATTTATTTAACCATTTTACTTTATTAAATGAGAATATGTGACAACCTGGAAAAATATCAGAAAAAAATAACTCCTTTTAATGATGTCACGATCTAATCCACGAGCCAATCGAATATCTTTTTGGCCAAATTAGAAGCCACAATGTGCAAAATTCCAATCCAACCGTAAACGTTTTTTTATGTGTGATGGATGCATAGTAGTGACTCCGTAATCTGTATTACGTTTATCTAGCTATCACTGCAACTCTCGCGGTGTAGTTTTGTGTTTCTAAATTATGAGTTCAAATGGCTTTGTGAGAGCATTATATCGCCTTTTATAGTGCTGTTAATCACTTTGTTTCCAACACCGAATGGTGAGTCGATCCGGATTTCAACCCTCTGAAAAAATGTGACCGTCCCTCCAGAGAATTGAAACCCGGCTCCTATCGTCCTGCTACAACGATAGTCAGCTGCCTAACCACTGCGGCTATCGACTCGTTTTATTAGTGCTTATGCAGCAATGAGTGTCAACTCTACATTAAATATATCTACATATACTAGTTTCAATTGTGAAAAGAATGACTGACGGAGAGTGTCTGTTGGGGGGTTTGAAAATGATTTTGAAAACTGATGCCATTACATTTGGAGCTGCCAGAATCATTAGCACATCCATTACCACCACAGTTAGCTCTACAATTTTTACTCCAGCAGGTTCAGAAACTAGTATTCAGTTAGCATAATTGACCAACAATTATGATGCAACTGTTAAGGTCGTTTCACATGCAATCGTTGACATTGAACAACTAATAGGATACTAGATTTAGTGCTAGAAGATCGCCGTTTGAAAGTGAAGGAATTAGCGGCGATAACAAACATATCCGAAACAAGTATTCGCTGAATTCTCCATGACCATTTGGGTATGACTAAAATTAGTGCAAGATAGGTAGCGCGACTTCTTTCTGTTCTCCAACGTGAACGACGAGTTGAATGTGGGCGGTCGTTTTTAAACATATAAGACAATTCAAAACCGATAAATAGGTATAATTGAATGAAAATATTAAGAATAAAGTGTCTAAAACACAAACATATATCCATTAACTGCCGTTCAACACTGCTACTCCCTGCTAGGGTATCCGGTACTTCACCGCATTTCCTAGCATTGCTGTGAACCACGGCGTACGTTAGGCTTTTCACTTCTGGTTTAATCGGCAATATGTCCAACTTTTTTTTTTAAACGGAACGCCCAGATTTTTTTAACACTTTTGAATGCAAAATAAAAAACTACGTTCAGGAAGTATTAAGATGTTTATTTTTATTCACAAAAAAACAGTTAAACAATTAAAAAAGTTTCCTAATACAGAAAAAACAAGGTACCTTTGAAAAAAGTTGTTGTTTAGTGTTTGCATTCTTTTTGCCGTCACATTTGACAATTATAAAAGCGTTTTAACTTTTGCATCGCTATAAATTTACTTATTTTAGACATTGACACATTTGAAAATGGCAGTAAAACTTACTGAATCAGAACGAATTGAGATATTAATGATGCGTGGGTACGGTGATCGTCAACGTTCTTTTGAAGAGGTTCGTATTTTGTTTAATACTGTTTATCCGGATCGTCACATTAGTAAAAGTACGGTATGCCTAACAATTCAAAAGTTTGAAGTCTTTCGTCTGGTGAAGGATTTACCTAGAAGGGGACGTCCATTAACAGCAACAGATGAAGAAACTAGTTTGAATGTATTACTTACAGTGGAAGAAAATCATCACGTGTCCACAACAGAATTACATCAAATTCATGAGATCTCTCAAAAATCAGCTCATAAGATTCTTAAATAAGCAAGAATGAAAGCCTATAAAATGTATCCCGTCCATGAGTTAACTGAAGACGATCCAGATCGTAGACTACATTTTTGCGAAACAATGACGGAATTGATGGAGCAGCAGCCTAATGTTTTAGATCACATCATTTTTTCAGATGAGGCAACGTTTTGTGTCAACGGCACTGTGAACAGACATAATTGTCGCTACTGGTCAATTGAAAATCCGCATTGGATTGGACAAAAGGTGAATGTCTGGGCTGGTCTTGTTGGAAACAACATCATAGGACCATTTTTCGTAAGAGGAAATTTAACTGGCAACGTCTACTTAAATTTATTGCGAAATGAGGTTGTTCCAGCACTTGCGGCCCTCTTTCCAAATGCAAACATAGGTGATCACCCTAATGCACATTTTTGGTTTCAACAAGACGGAGCTCCCCCCCCCATTTTGCCCATAATGTCCGCGATTATTTGAATGAAATTTTTCCGGAACGTTGGATCGGACGTAGAGGTGCAATCGAATGGCCAGCACGTTCGCCAGATCTCTCGCCATTAGATTTTTTCTTTTGGGGTCACTTGAAATGTCAAGGGTACAAAAATCGTCCCCATAATCTTGAACAGTTGGAAGAGAGAATAGTTCAAGAAGCCAATCGCATCACTCCAGAACAAATACAAAATTTTTTTGTCAAGTTGTAAATGGAGAGCATTTTGAACAATTATTGTAATCGCAACCTGAATAGACAGGTATCTTGATTTTTCTGTATTAGGACACTTTTTTAATTTTTTAACTGTTTTCTTGTGAATAAAAATAAACATCTTAATACTTCCTGAACGTAGTCTTTTATTTTGCATTCAAAAGTGTTAAAAAAATCTGGGCGTTCCGTTTAAAAAAAAAAGTTGGACGTATTGCCGATTAAACCGGAAGTGAAAAAAATATAACTGTATTGCATAAAATGCATTTCTATTAACTATATCCCCATACCAAATTTCAGAAATCATAATTTTCAAATAAAGTTATTCGACCGTTCCGGGACTTTTTACTAACGCTGTATCTGTAATATAATGTATTGTTTTGATAATAATAAGGGAACCTTTAATAAAGTAGTAACAAACATATCTATGAATTTGTTCTTCACTATACATTTACTTAAGGTATATCTTAGTTATATATTTTTTAACAGATTCAGCATCTAAAATAATATTTGTTTAACATCTAAATAATAGCATTGATAAATTGATATAGGTATCACTCTTATGGCAGGTTTTCGACCATCGTGTGTTTGGTTGCTTAATCTGAAAAAAAGTATTTTATCAAGAAATTGCCGACGAAATACGTCAACGCCCTAAACACGACCACCTGCAGAATTATTTCCGAATGAATAGGACTATTTACTAACATACAAAAAAAACACGTATTTAATTTTTCCTTATATATGTACATACATATACAAATATATAAGTAGCTCGAAAAGTAAAAAAAGCTGAGAATGATGATTTATTTCGTAGTATATTTAGTTTGATACTTTTTGTTTGTGCACTTTGTTTGGATAAAAATTTTCAATTTTTAAATAACGTAACGTTAATAGTCTGATCGATCAAAAAAGATGTGTTTATTAGGCAGTCTGTATATTTTTACATATTTGGATTCGCCTACTTTTAGGCTTCATAAATGCATTTAGTTTTTTCAGTGTGATTCCGGCGTTTTGTAGTTATTCAATTCTTTCTAAACAAATTTACTATAGCGGGCATTTATTCAAAAAATCAGAGAACACTCGATTTTTTCGGATATCTACTTAGAATTCATAATATGCTTAAACAACATGTTGGAGTATATTTTAGCGCCGAGAACACCTGTCTATATTGCGTGGTTCCTTTACTGTGGCACGTTAACTTTTAGAAATTTTGAGGAACCATAACTTAATTTTTTCAAATAGCACCCCACATATTTTATTACTTACTCGTATTCGGCATCTCATTTTACATCTTTTACATTCCACATGTCATATACCTGAAATTGATAATTTACGAGATAATTAGGTTTTTTTGAAAACATGCATTCGATATTTATTCAGGGTGCCATGGAAACTAAGCGTTCTCAAATTTTTTATTTAGTATTTATTATCAAAGTCTAACGTCAAAGTCATACTTCGTCGTTTGATATTTATTAATAATTAAGTAGCATATTACGTGTTTGTACATTATTGTTATAAAGAGTTAAAATAGATAATAACGAAAATAATGTTTACTCATATCAAGAAATTCTTAATTTATTTTCTATTCGCGCAAAAATTCATGCATTGATTCAACAAAAAAATGGTAAATCCAAGAACAATTTTCGTTTAAATACGGCGAAGAGGTTTTTTTGTTTGAACGAACATAAAAATTAATGTTACTTTATTTCTGTTAGTTTAAAAGTAAAATTAGTTTGAAGTAAACGTTCCATTTGGTTGTTAAGGCAATTACAACGTAATTTTTATGTTGCAGCAACAATAAAATATTAACACAACTGGCATTTTGATTTAATAACTGAATATTTGTTGGAACCACTTAATATGTATTTGATTCAAATAAAATAAAAAACGTTTTGAATTTTTCTGAGTGCGGAAAATGCGACAAAATTCTTAGTAGAACTTGCAGAATGTTTAATGAAAATTATCCACATTTACCTCCAATGAAAAAAGGTAAATTTATGTAAAAATATATAGGGTGTTCCATTAAAAATAACAAAGTAGATGACCACTTCTGGTATAACCGGAAACCCTAGAAATCTAAAAATGTTTTCAGTGAAGAGAACACAATCGATTATATACGATTCTGAATTTTCAAATTTATATTTTCGGCAGAACTCCATAAACTTCTAATGAACGGTCTCGCTGAGACATCCTGTATGTTTTTACATATTGCAAAGATGCTAGAAATGCAAATATAAAGCTAAAATCAATCAACAGTACCGATTTCCAAAATTTCCAAGTTCCGACGCCCTCCTAAACGGCTCAAATTTTTTCTCTCTAGCAAAATGACTATAAACTAGACACTATTTTATATATTATGTGTCAAGATTTTTTATTCATAAATACTTACTTATAGATCGGAATTCGAACATGTTACAAGTGAAGTAAAATAGATAATTTAATAATGCTTTCAACACAAATGCAATGAAATACTAACTGTCAGAAAATATAAAACCTGGTATCTATATTTAAAATAGGACAGAATGAATAAATCATCAAAATAGCATATTTTGCACTTTAAGTTTATCAATGCTTTAAGACTGCGCCTCATGCAATTTATCCCACTCTTTGATTTCCTTGTCTTGCACACTGATGGATTCGCTGGGCGCTCGTTCACGCGTGGGTAGTTAAAACGAGAGCCCAAAATCGGGTCAATAAATAAATAACTGTATTTTATTTTGGATTTATATCTGCAGAAATAAAAGATAAGTAAACGTAATACACACGTCTTCGAAGACGTGCATGGACGTCCTTGGAAACCTGTATAGACGTCCTCACAGACGTCTTACAATGACGTCGTGAGGATGTAACATAATTACGTCATACATTCTTCTTGAGGACGTCTTTTGGTCTTCAGAATACGAAATTTGACGTCCTGATGACGACTTTGTGTTTGCTGGGTTATGACAGTTACGTAAAAACAAATAAATGCTGTAAACATAACTAACACAACAGTTCCCTATATTTTTGAAAAAAAAATTTTTGTGTAATAAATCAGCCTGTATCTCGATAACGGAGTACTTTAAGACACATGTTTATAGGAACTTTTTCTCTCGAGACTACCCTAGGAATCGCACCCTAAAATTTATCGACAAATTTATGGACCACACTGTATAGTGTGCCGCAAAAAATCTTCACCATTTACACGTTTTCTAGGTGCAAAATTAGGATTTAAGTCTCAATAAGCACAGATACAAATAATTATTAAGGCAAAGGATTGCAAAGAAAGTCACAAATTTATTCTAAATCGTATATCAATATTAACACTAAATCTTAATTCTTTAAGGTGTTTTAGGTGTGCGATTATTGCACGACAATACTCCCGTCCATACTGCCGCCGTTTCACAAGTAGCGATTCGCGAATGTGACTTTCAAGAACTGGAACATCCACCGTATACGGCTCCTTCTATTTTCTAATTAAAAAAAAAGACATTAGGGGACGTCGTTTTAAGGACGACAGAGAGTTGCAAGCAGGTGTTGTAGAACATTTAGACGGCAAAACATCAGATTATTTTTACAAGAGCATCGAAACACACGATTTAATACAGTCGAGCAGGGTAAAAGGAAACTACCACCTTACATAATTATTCAGTTCTTTTATTGTACAATAATTGCAACTTTTATATAATATCATAACATATTCAGACTACAAAATAAATAAATATTATGTACAAAAAAATACTAGAGACGAACAAAAAAACAAATTTAAAAATAAATTACGCCATAATTAGAGTAATAATAATCAACAAGATTGCTCGTAAAAGTTATTCCATATTTTTCAATTTAATTTAATTTAGTTTAAAGACTGTATGCATCTAACGTACACACACCAGCACCTATTTAAGTGTATTACAAACAATTCGTATTTTTTTATTTAAATTTAATCTCCGCATTATTATCATTTTGTTTTAAATCTTAATAATTTCTCCTTCACTCGAGTTCCTTCTCACCGTATTTAATTAATTTATTTATTACGATAACAATATCCTCAGCGATACTCTCTCTCTCTCTCTCTCGCGCTATCATCCCTCATCCACATCTAATTTATATACAAGTACAATGAAACATATTCTCTATTTATATATATATTTTTACAATAATAATATAGTAATAATCACACGATTATATTCTAGAGATTGTTATATAAAAAAAAGGAAATAAAAATGCGCGACCAATCACCAAGGACAACTGCCACATCTCACACCGTTGACACCACGCACGCACGCACACAGACACACATACTAAAAATAACAGTACCAGGCACACGAAACGAGAGACACTTTTTTTACCCCCATAAAACGCAGCATTCGATTTCTACCTCACACCGGTCGGTAAGGAATGAGCCCTATTTCAAGAAGCGTACATTCGATTGATTTCGTGCTGGTACCGCTCTTGAATATCCTTCCTTTTTAATTTAAAAGCGGCCGTGACTAATCCCATATCGGGTGACCAGACTTCTTTGCACAGTTTCACAGCGGCCGGCACCTCGAACTTCTCCAACCGACATTTCTTACCGTGCTCGGCTAATTCTTGCAGGACTAACAATTCCACGGTGGGCGACGAGCAAGCTTCTTCGAAGTTACACACCGGGATTCCCCTCTTCTCTACCAACTCCATAATCTTCTGCTGGTGGGGAACCACCAAAGCCACGCAATATTGTTTGCTCGAATCTCCGTAAACGCAAATGTTATCGACGTACGGGCACGTCTTCAATTCAGCTTCGACTTTACCTAACGATACGTATTCACCTGCTTGTAATTTAACGAGATCCTTCTTCCGATCTGAAAAATTAATCATACGATTAATATCATACGATTATGTTATAATCGCTTCGTACCTATGATTTTAAGCACCCCGTCGTCTTCGATTTCGCAGATATCGCCGGTCTTGAACCAACGCTTGCCATCATTCTCGAAGAAATCCTCCTTTGTCTTTCCGGGCAGCTTGTAATAGCCGGGACTGACGTTCTCGCCGCCGATGACGATCTCGCCTCTCGGGTACGGTTTATCGGTTACCCTGTAGTTACCCTCTTCCCAATTAACTAACATAATATCACATACTGTTGTGGCGGCGCCCACCCTACCCACTGTCCTATCTTGCGCTAAAATTAAACGGAAAAAAAATCATTTCTGTGATTAGGTTTGGCTTTCAAAAATGTATTATAGCTACAAGTGTTGAAATTGTGCAGAAATAATTGATTAAAACATGACAGCTGTCAGAAATATTTTGTTAAACAAAACAATTGATTGATTTCAGTTTGACAACTGTCAATAATATTTAGATAGTTACGACATTCGAAATCACAAATTTTGATAAGTTGACAGAGCTGTCAGAAAAAAATGATTTTGAAATTTGACAGCTGTTTGAAAATTACAGCTAAAACGCAAAAAAAATTAATGTTTACAATTAGACACCTGTCAGGTCTTTTTAATGTTTACGACGATTATTATAAAATTTTCACAGCCATCAATTACAAGTTTCAACGTAGAAAAGAAGACGTGTTTACAGTTTGACAGCTGTCATATTTTTGGCCGTTAAAAGTGTTCGAATACGAAAAAGAATTTTAAAATTTGACAGTTTTTTGAGGATCAAAACGTCGAAAATTAAAAAAACAGTCTTAGAATTGACATCTATCAGAATTATTTTGATAGTTACGAGTGTAAAAAATAGAAAAAGAAAACTGTTTTTACAATTTAACAGCTGTCAAAAATTTTTAATGACTGACGTTCAAAATTGTAAAAGAATACATAATCCATAATTTTTTTGATAGTAACAGGTGTCAAAATAGGAAAAACAACGCTTTCTACAATTTCACAGTTGTCAATATTTCGACGGTTCAAAATTGTAAAAAAAATAGTTACTAATTTCATAATTTGACAGTTATCAGAAATGTTTTCATACATAGTTACAATTGTGAAAAAAGTGTATTTTGAATTAAGATAAAAAAACCAGTGGGAAAGAAAACAATTGTTTTTGCAATTTAACAGCTGTCAAAAATTTAATGACTGACGTTCAATTTGAAGCTGTCAAAATAGAAAAGAAATGACGGTAATTTCATAAAAAAGTAGTTTTGTAAATTGACGGTTATCAGAAATAATGGTTTTCAATTTCACAGTAGAAAAAGTTTTTTACAATTTTGAACGCTGTCAAGATATGGAAAAGAAATAACAATTTTTACAATTTCACAGCATTTTTGCAATTTGACAGTTGTCAAAATAGAAATGAAATAACGGTTTTTACAGTTTCACAGAAGAAAAAGTGGTTTTTGAAAAGCAATTTGACAGTTGTCAAAATCAAAAAGAAATAATGGTTTTTACAATTTCACAGCAAAAAAGGTGGTTTGTGCAATTTGACAGTTGACAAAATTGAAAAGAAATAACATTTTTACAATTTCACAGGAAAAAGCTGGTTTTTTGATAATTACAAATTTGACAGCTGTCAAAATTTCGATTTTACAATTTCACAGCAGAAAAAGTGGTCAATTTGACAATTGTCAAAATAAAAAATAACGGTTTTTACAATTTCACAGCAGAAAAAGTGGTTTTTGCAATTTGACAGTTGTCAAAATAGAACAGAAATAACGGTTTTTACAGTTTCACAGCAGAAAAAGTGGTTTTTGCAATTTGACAGTTGTCAAAATAAAAAGAAATAACGGTTTTTACAATTTCACAGAAAAAGTGGTTTTTGCAATTTGACAGTTAAAAAATTGAAAAGAAATAACGGTTTTTACAATTTTGACAATTGTCAAAATAGAAAAGAAATAACGATTTTTACAATTTCACAGCAGAAAAAGTGGTTTTTGCAAATTGACGATTGTCAAAATAGAAAAGAAATAACGATTTTTACAAGTTCACAGCAGAAAAAGTGGTTTTTGCAAATTGACGATTGTCAAAATAGAAAAGAAATAACGATTTTTACAATTTCACAGCAGAAAAAGTGGTTTTTGCAATTTGACAGTTGTCAAAATAGAAAGAAATAACGGTTTTTACAATTTCACAGCAGAAAAAGTGATTTTTGCAATTTGACAGTTGTCAACATAGAACAGAAATAACGGTTTTTACAGTTTCACGGCAGAAAAAGTGGTTTTTGCTATTTGACAGTTGTCAAGATAGAACAGAAATAACGGTTTTTACAATTTCACGGCAGAAAAAGTGGTTTTTGCAATTTGACAGTTATCAAAATAGAAAAGAAATAACGGTTTTTACAATTTCACAGCAGAAAAAGTGATTTTTGCAATTTGACAGTTATCAAAATAGAAAAGAAATAACGGTTTTTACAATTTCACGGCAGAAAAAGTGGTTTTTGCTATTTGACAGTTGTCAACATAGAACAGAAATAACGGTTTTTACAATTTCACGGCAGAAAAAGTGGTTTTTGCTTTTTGACAGTTGTCAGAAATTTTACCAAGACTACAACACTCCATATTGTAAAAAAAAACGTAAAATTTGAAAGCTGTCGGACTTGTTCTCATAGTTACAAGTGCCAAAACAGGAAAAACACAATTGCCTTTGCAATTTCATAGCTGGCAGACATTTTCTAATAGTTACGTCAGTCAAAATTCTTATTAGAAGTATTTCGATTAGTTACAACTATCAATACAGGAAGAAATAGATGTGTTCATAATTTGACAGGTGTCAGAAATATATCGATACAAGTGCTAAAACGGGAAAACAATCCCGATTATTACAATTTGACAGCTGTCAGAAATATTGTTGAAAGCACTCCTGTTAGAATTTTTAATTGTCAAAATAGGAAAAACAATTATTTATATACTTTGACTGCTGTCGGAAACTTTTTTTCGGTTAGACCACGCTCAAAATTAATATCTAATATTTCTCACAAAGATTTTGACAATAATAAATGTAAAAATAGCTGATTATTGTGAGTGCCACATAATGAAACTGTCAGCGATTGTCAAATCCGGAAAAAATCCGGTTTTCTTTTATAGAATCTGACATCTGTCAGAAATATTTTGACAGATACTTTGATAGAATAAGTTGGCTGTTTTACAACGCGAGAGATGTCGGAAATGTTTCGGGAAATGCAACTTACCATCCATAACCGTGGCGCAGGATGTAGTTTCTGTCAAACCATATCCTTGAATGACGCTGGCGCATAAGCAGATATTCGTTTGTTCGTGGGTGTCCGGGGATAATGGAGCACCGCCGGTTAAAATTAGCCTAACCTTACCACCTAACATATTTCTTATTTTACCGAATACGATTCTAGAAAAAAATAAATAAAGAGATTGTTTAAAGTTTGCTTTTATATCGAGAAAACGACTTACTTATCTATTAAAGGAGTTGAATAACCTCTTCTAACCCAATGGACTTTATAATCGTAAGCGAATTTAAACAGGATCTTAGTCAGCATTGATCCTTTACTGACTCTCTCTTGGATACCTTTCGAAATTCTATCTAAGATTAAGGGAACGCTCGTCATACACGTCGGATGTAGAACGGACGCATCTCCTTTAGTGCCCTTCTTAATTTTACTAGAGGTATCGATCATAGTTAACGCGCTAGAATAACCAATCGCGATACCAGATACTAAACATACACTCTCGACCAATAATTCGAAAACGTGAGCTAACGGGAGGAACCCGATCAGGATATCATCGTCGTAGATCTCTGTCGAGTCGACGAACGCTTTCATCGTAGCCATGAGATTCGAGTGCAGCAGGATAACGCCTTTGGGAACTCCGGTTGAACCGCTGGTGTACATGATGATGGCTGTATCGGACGGTGACGGGAAAGTATTAGCTGGAATACGGAAATTTCGAGATTAAGAAAAATGTGGCGCGGAAACAATCTAAGACTTACGTATATTAGATTCCGCTCCCTTGGTGAGGACGTCGGTGAACTTCAAGATTTTCACGCAATCATCGAAATCGTTGGTATCCAATTGTTTGAGTTGATCTTCCATGTAGATTAAAGTTTTAACTTTCGGTGTTAGCTGCAGTATAGACTTGAATTTCGGCATCAGATCGTAACTTGTGATGACTGTTGTTACTTCAGTTTCGTTAATACCGTGAGCTATAGCTTCGTCGCCGAGTGTAGCGTACAATGTTACCACTACAATAAAATTATAATTATTATTTTACTTCAATACGTATCTATGATATGAACTGAAAAATTAATTACCTGGAATATTTTGTTTGAACAATCCGTGCGCAGCGATCATCCATTCGGCTCTTGTTTCAGCGAATATCACGATGTTCTGGTGAGGTTTGTTCCCTAATTCTCTGATTCCTTTACCGAAATTCGTAGCTAGATGGTTCACTTCCGCGTACGTCTTCCAAATGTACTCTCCCATATTATACTGGAATGAAAAAATAATTAAAATATGGAAGAATCTCGAAAATGGTGAATCACCATCTAATCATTATCAGCAGCATTAGAATCGGACCACGTGGTTTCGACCTTTTCGGTCTCGTCAGCGTCGCTTCCAATGCAAGACATTCAACGCTGTCGAAACCAAGTGGTCCGTTTCTAACACTTGATCTTTTTTTTATAATTTGACAGCTGTCAGAAGTGTTTTCTTAATTACAAGTGTGTCAATATAAAAATATAAATAAATAATTGACTTCACAATTTGACAGCTGTCAAAAATAATGTTTCTTGATGTCGGCAACATTAAAAATTGTAAAAGCCTAGCTAGTTTTAGAATGGATAGATGTCAGATATTGATGGCAACAACGCACAAAATTGTATATAAAAAAACTGATTTTACAACATGGAAAGCTTTCGGAATTTTTTTTGACAGTTAAAAGTGTCAAAATAGAAAAAAACTGATTTTATAATTTGACAGTTGTCAAAAATATGTGTACAGTTACAGGTGGCTCAAGATGGGATAAAAATTGTTGTTTAATGTCGCAACGATGCATGAAATTATATTAAAAAACCACTTGAGTTTTCATAATATGACAGCTGTTTGACAGTTAAGTGTTAAAATAGAAAAAAAATATTTTTTGTACTTCTATGATGGTTAAACATTGTAAATTATTAAAAAAAAAAAATAATGATTTTAGAATTTAATAGTTCAAAAATGTGATTTCAATTTGACAGCTGTCATACAAAATTTTGACGGTTACAAGTGCCCAAATAAAAAAAATAAATTGATCTTACAATCTCGTAGCTATCAGAAATATTATGGATACATCGAGAAATGTAGTCAAAAACAGTCACAAATGTTTGTGATAACTACAAGTGTCAAAATAGGAAGAATTGCTTTTCCAATTTGACAGATGGGAAACATTTTGTTAATGGTTACGATAGTCGAAAGTATGCAAACTAATAAGTTTTGTAATTTCATATCCATCAGTTCCAAACGTCAACATTGACAACAAAATTGATGTGTTTACAATACATTGACAGATGTCAAGCTGTCAGCTGTGACGAAAAAACTAATTGATTTTACAGTTTGACAGTTGTCATATAAACAAAATCGGAAAACTCTAACGATTTCTACAATCTTATAGCACAGAAAATGTCCCGTTCTCTTACAATTTGACAGATGTCAGAAATATTTTTGTGGTTACTACTGCTCGAAATGGAAAAAATTATCGATTTTACAATTTGACAGTTGCCACATAAAAAAATAGGAAAAAAACTAACGGTTTCGAGCATAGAAAATGTTCCGTTCTTAAAATTTGACAGCTGTCAGAAATATTTTGACGGTTACAAATGCTCGAATAAGAAAAAATAAATTGATTTTACGATTTGACAGTTGTCATCTAAACAAAATCGGAAAAAAATAACGGCTTCTACAATCTCACAGCACAGAAAATGTCCCGTTTTTTTTACAATTTGAGAGATGTCAAAAATATGTTTGTGGTTACAACTGCTCGAAATGGAAGAAATAATCGATTTTACAATTTGACACTTGCCATCTAAACAAAGTCGGAAATAAACTAACGGTTTCTACCATTTCAGAGCACAGAAAATGTCCTGTTTTTACAATTTGACAGCTGTCAGAAATATTTTTGACGTTTCTCATGTTTGAATCTAAAAAAATAACAACTCCTGTTACAGCTCCAAGGTTGTGAAAAGTGTTTCAAGTTTTTCACATGCCGAAACTGTCAAAAAAGGAAAAAATTACTGTTTTTTTAATAGTTTGACAGCTGTCAGAAGCTTTTTACGGCTATCACGGGTGATCACATTTTGGAAAATCGGTGATTGCAGGTGCGAGAAACTGGTGATTAATGGCTTAGAATAAGAAAAATTAATTAATAATTAATTAAAGTTTGAAAATCGAAAATAAAAAACATCATATTTTATACGAAATTTAGCTTTAAAATAAAATATAAATCGCTTGATGGAACTTGAACCCGAAATAGTGAATCACCGTTGATTAAAAAAAAAAACTTACTTTCTTGAACACTCTGCCGCTGCGCTGGACCTCGTCCTCTTCCGCTTTGATCTGCCTGGTGCCCAAGCATTTCTTGTTAGCATGCTTCCTCGCTACGAATTCGAACATGGCGGCCATGGTGGTGACATTGGACCGTACCATTTCGACGTGCGTCTTCGAAGCTTTATCCACCGACCTGTAGACGATACTACGATCATCCTTCTCGATCGGGGTCGCCTTTAATGAAAAAAAAAAAAAGCATTAATGATTTTTTTTTTTGCTAGTGAAAAAAAAAAAAAGATAATTCGTACCTTAACTCTCCTGGATAACTCGCAAACTTTCCAGGGCCTCTGCAGAAAAACATAAATGGGAAACGTTAAGATGTCGCAGACGAAAGCTATCGCTTTCAATGCACCGAGTGCAATAGTTGTACTTAGGCCGTCCATTTCGCTATAAAAAAAATTATTACAATTATTTATTAAGCGATTATTATGAAAATTGCAAAAAAGAAACTACCCTATATAAATTTTGGCTGAAGTATATTGTATGTAAAAGAAACTGAAGCAAACGCGTGGATCAAACATATTAAAACGAGCTGAAAGAATCAAGCAAGCTACTTAAAAAAAAAAGTTTAAAGACATGCACTACATACGATGTGAACTTGAAGAATGATTTTCGGCGGGTTATCGCAAACGAAAAACAAGCATTCACAGAAGAAGCGACGGAAAAAATTATAAAAAAAAATCCCCTCTCATAATTTTTCTTCGTCTAACGTTATAGGCATACGTGTATGTACGATAAACTTATTTTGAGTTGTTTTAAAATAAGAAATATATCGTCCGATTAAAACCAAAGGTTAAAGTCTCTCTATATCTCTTTTTATAAGGATTTAATTCAATGACGTATAAGCAGCGATCTTGTAAAGGAATAAGCGATAAAGAGTTGATATATTCCAGGCTTGGGTAATTAATAAAATTAAAAATAAATTACTGGATATCGCATGCAGAAGAGGACATGCACTGCAGCAACAAGCGTATCTACAATTTTACAGATTTATTTTATTTTTTTATCGTTTATATTCCATTCAAAAATAGCGCTAGATTTTGTGCATCGTCTCAAGATACTCACACTTTATGTTCACCGTTCATTATTTGTTGGTGGTTCGTTAACTTTTTTTTTAATTTCTGTAAAAAAAAAATAACGAAAATTAAATCTACTAAACTAAATAAAAGATCAAAATCTAAATTGCAAGAGAAGCCTATGTGAAAACAAGACACTAAATCTGACAAGAAAAATGGAAAAGACAATTCTTACTTCCAATTGAGGGCCCTATCTAGAAGTTCAAGTAAATTAATGTTGGAAATTAAATTAAAAATATATCAAGATAGCAATTTTAATCGATAACCAATGAAAAAATTGAAGATCAGGATGTATCTGAAAAATGTATATTCTGATTTTGATTTTCTCGACACCAATTTAAAATATTCGATTTTGATTCAACGAAATAGGAATTTGTAATTTGATGAAACTTATTGATCACCCAGCTAAAATCAATTTTAAGTTCGTATTAATCATTCCGATCGTTTAAAATTAACCGTTGCGCTTATTTATTACACATATTTAAGTTATAAACAAATAGGACTCTTAATTCGCAATACCAGAGTAAATTTAAGCAATAAATCGTATCTGGTGATGTGTTCAAGTAAATTAATTTGGAAAATTAAATTAAAAATATATCCAGGTGACAATGTTAATCAATAACCAATTAAAAAATTGAAGATCAGAACGTATTTTAAAAATACATGTTCTGATTTTAATTATAATTACACCAATTTAAAATACGCAATTTTTATTCATCGAAATAGAAGTTTTTATTTCGATGAATTTTTTTGATCACCCCACTAAAATCGATTTCATGTTATTTTTTACGGTTATTTAAATTAATGGGCGCAAATAGTAATTAAACTAATTATTGGTATCACTGAAGTTACAGTAAAACACGTAATTAACATTAATTCACAAAAAAATTAGGTTATGTTAGGGTTTTTTTTTCGATCATTTAAATTAACCGACGCAATTACTTGTTAATTAAACATTTTTAAGTTCAAAGTAAATTAAATCGACCTCCTGTAACGGCATGTAAATATTGTTATCCGTTAGAATTAATTATAAAAGGCGAACAATATGCAGAAGAGTAGTGTACAGGAGCGTGTTTGCATTTCAAATTTTAACATCTAGTTCTCTAGTAAGTCGTATTATGTTTTTTTTTTCTAAATCCGTTAACGCGGTTACGTAATTGCGAAGCCTCTCAAACGTTAACACTTACCAATGCCAATGACACCTACCTACTAAGATCCTAATACAAGGCATTATTATATTATCTAGTGTGGTGGAAGAACATGATCATTAGATTTGATTTGAAAATTACGAAACATTTTTTTAATGAATAATGCGAAGTTAGAATTAAATAATAGCAGAGAATGCTAAATAATAACCTTGTGTTTTTTTTAGACTTAATAGTAATGACAGTAACATCAACTGGCCAAGATAAACTTTAAATGAATTAAAAAACTTTAAATGATTTTTGCAACATGATCAATAAATTTGATCGGATTATAAATCTTCGTTTCGGCTAATAAAAATCGCCTATTTTAAATAGGTCATGAGAAAATTTAAATCAGAACGCAAAATTTTAAATCGCATTCTGATCTGAAATTTTTCCATTGGAAATTAATTAGGCTTATTATTTGATGGATTTTGTGATTAAATTTTCGAAATTAATTTACTTGAACACGACACCAGATACGAAAAAGCATAAAATCGTTTACTCACGTTGGGTATCTCGGTGGGAATGTATTATTAAGATGATTATGAGATAAAACAACAAAAACAAATGATGTTTAACTCGCAGCTAATAGGAAACAATCACACCACACTATCGTACCACTTCATATTGCGCAATGAACAATCAAATTTTATGACTAATCTTTGTAATATACGTAACAGAATTATTTTAAAAATTCAAGCGCGCATATTACGACCAATACAAAGATCAGAATGTATTTACTTACATGTTCAAACGAGAGAAAAAATTAACTCGACGTTTCGGATTTTTAACGCAAGATATGTGTATGTTAAACTCGATCTTTGACCCTGCGCTAAAAGCATATATTTCCTACACGATTCTTACGAATGAAATATCGCAGGTTCAATGTCGAACAGTCATCGAGTAGAATTGAATTTAACATCGTGCGCTGGCTCATTTTAAAAATCTGGCAAATACCAACCACAAATATCCCGTCAGTTTTACTGTAACAAAATCCGATGCATCCGATACAATTTTGCAGTTTTTGCGTAAAATTCTTAATAAGCTCGTTTTTATGACGTAACACAAATTACTTAAACCTAATCTAAAAAATAAAAGAAAATTGTGGTATTGTAGTTTTTATAACAATTTAGCTGTGGTTTGGGTAACACCTAAAATCTCTAAAGATGTATGAAATTTTAGGACATCCTGTGGAAAGAGGAAATCGAAGGAAGTTGTTCTGCATATTGATTGCAAACTTGACCATATTAGGAACGGTTTATTGCTCTTTGAATGTAGGAAGGCGGAAGTTAATTTAGTGACTTGTTATATATTTTAAAAGAACTAACATTCAAATATAAGTATGACTTTAAAAACTGACCCCAACATCACATCACGGTGCTGTGACATTTACTTTATTTTATTTGATATTATAAAATTCGGCTAACACCATCATTCCCTAGGGAAATATGAAATTTCAGGGACGTTCATGTTGTCCTCCTTTTGTTATCGAGAAATTAGATATCTAACAGGGTGGTGGTAATAATTTTGACAGCCACCCCACGAAGGCTATGGTTTTGGGAAAATTTGAAGGACGACATCCTTGTGTACCCATGTTTGTGGTGCTTTAGTTTTCTAGAGACATTTCTGAATTTTTAAACTTGCAGTATTCCATCGTTTGATACCGTTAAAAGTGCGTTTTTTGGCCGGTTTTTTTCCCGTTAAAAGTGCGTTTTATAACTGTTACTGTTTATAATATTTCAACATTTGGCAGCTAAGTTTGGGGACACCGTCACAGTTTCCAGTTTTCAAAATTTGAATGTCATTTTATTTATTATTTTGTACCGTTAAAAAAGAAGTTTTGTTCCCGTTTTTACCGTTAAAAGTGCATTTTGTGCCAGATTTTTTTTCCGTTAAAAGAGCGTTTTATTCTTTTACCATTTTCGATATTTTTTTGGGCAGCTGCATTGGGGGATCCCGCCACACTTTCCAGTTTTCAGAGCTTGAATATTCTATCGTTTTGTACCATTAAAAATAAGTTTTGTGCACAATTTTACCGTTAAAAGTGCATTTTGCGCAATTTATTTTTCCGTTAAAAGTGTATTTTGAGCTGTTACCGGTTTCGAAATTTTGACATTTGACAGCTAAGTCTGGGAACGATACCACACTCTCCAGTTTTAAAAAATTTGAATCTCATCATTTTGTGCTAGTTAAAAGCACATTTTACGCTGTTAAAAGTCGATTTTGTGTTTCTTTCATTTTCGACATTTTGAAATCTGACAGCCGAGTTTACAGCGGCCGTCACGTTTTCGAAGTTTCAAAATTTCAATATCCTACCATTTTGTGCCGTTAAAAGCGCGTTCTATGACAATTTTGTACCGTTAAAGGAACATTTTGTACTGTTAGGAGTGCATTCTGCGTTGCTATTGTTTTCGAAATTTTAAAATCTAGCATCCAAGTTTACGGTTGCTGACACACTTTCGAATTTTCAAAATCTAAACATTTCATTGTTTTGTCCTCGTTTTTTACCCTCAAAAAGTGCGTTTTGTGCCCGATTTTGTGCCGTTAAAAGTGTACATATTGTGTACTACTTCCCTTTTTTAATTTTGAAATTAAGGAACTGAGTTGGGGGTGGTCGCCAAATTATCGAAGTTTCAAAATTTGGAATACTCATCATCAATTTTGTACCGATAAAAGTGCATTTTGTGTCAGATTTTTTCCGTTAAAAGAGCGTTTGGTGTTATTGCTGTTGTGACGATTTTTGACATTTAACAGCTTAGTTTCAGGACGAAAATTTGAATATCCAATCACTTTGTCCCAATTAAAAGCACATTTTGTGCTGCTTTTATTTTTAAGATTTGACAACCGAGTTTACAGCGACCAACATGCTTCCGAAAAAGTTCCATTGTTTTATGCCGTTAAAAGTGAGTTTCCTGTCCGGTTTTCTCGTTAAAAGTGCAGTTTGTGCTAGATTTTTCCCATTAAAGGTGCGTTTTGTGTTGTTTTCGTTTACCATATTTTGACATTTAGCAAATAAATTAGAGGTTGCCACACGCTGTCCAATTTTAAAAAATTTGAATATCCAATCAATTTTTTGCCGTTAAAAATAGATTTTATGCCCAGTTTTCCCGTTAAAAGTACGGTTTGTGTCTGGTTTTAACCGTTTAAAGCGTGTTATGTGCTGTTAACATTTTTAAAACTTTGAGATTTAACAGCTAAATTTGGGGATCCTGCCACACTCTGCAATTAGAGAAAAATTTAATATCCTATCACTTTGTGCCAGTTGAAAGCACGTTTTGTGCTGTTAGAAGTCCATTTTGTGTTTCTTTCATGTTCAAGATTATGAAATTTGACAGCTAAGTTTATAGCTGCTGCCACACTTTCGAAAAAATTGTTTTCTGATCGTTTTTCATGCTTTCAGTTTTTGAAATTTGGCAACCGAGTTGGAGGGTGGTCGCCATAATTTCGAATTTCCAAAATTTGACTACCCCAACATTCTTGTGCCCATTCGTAGCGTTAAAAGAACATTTTGTATCCAATTAGAATGCTTCTCTTTTCGAGATTTTAAAATTTGACAACCAAGTTGGTGATGATCTTCCACACCTTGCTATTGTTTTCGAAATTTTAAAATCTGCCATCCAAGTTTACTGTTGCCGCCACACTTTCGAATTTTCAAAATCGAAACAGTTGGAAGTTGGGAAGTGGTCGCCAAATTATCAAAGTTTCAAAATTTGGAATACTTTATTGTTTTCTATCAGTTTTGTACCGTTAAAAGCGGATTTTGTGCTGCTTTTATTTTTAACATTTTCAAATTTAGCGAGAAAATGAGTTTTGTGCAATTAAAAGTGTGTTCTAAACGGATTTCGTTTTCGAGATTTCGAAATTTTCCAGCTAAATTCGCGATTGTTATATAATTAATAACAATTTTTTTCGTTATTTAATGTTATCGACTGGTGAACAAACAATAAAAATCGGTCGTATGTATTTCAGAATGATTGTTTACAGTTTCATTCAAGGTTGAAACGAATAAAACGCAAGTATGTGTGCACATATGTACAAATGTAATAAAAAAAGCAATATTTCATATTAACAATATTGTGTTCGTATATTTTAGTTTTTTTTTCGTAAATAAATCAACAAGAAAAAATATACATATATACGATGGAATTGTTTACATCGACTTATATATGGACGGTATTAAAAGATTTTATTATACACCTGACATGGTATCTATGATCATAGTAAACTTTAAATAGATAGTAAGCAGTAAACAAGCTCACAAAATATTTCTATTTAGATTAAATTATTCGTGTAATTAGAAACGAATTATAAACAAATTATCGTAGATAAAAGTTACCATAATATAAACAAACTAAATTGATTTATTGATATAATACAGAGTTATTTATAACGTTAAATCAGATTAATCTAAATCCTCAAATTATTTTTAGTTATATAAGCAAATCCGTATACATAATGATTATGATATACAGTGTGGAACAGCCAAATGGAATAAATTCGATAACAAATAAATGAGGGTGTGTTGGGAAAAACGCTTGGACACGTCGATTTGTATTTTTAAATGCGCATTTTTTTCAAAAAAAAAAAAATTATACAGGGTGTGTCATGTGACAGTGGCCAATACCAACTTTCTTATTTTAAATGGAAACCCCTGCATATTATTTATTTTTTGGGTTCTTCGGAAAATTCTAGACATAATTCATGTACAATGTCCCATACCTATCTTCAACTGTTTCGGGAATATTAAGTGTTTTCAGATTTATTACAAAAATTAACATTAGAAAAAGAAAATTATTTTATTTCACAAATTCGCTACATTACACTAAAAATCTATTTCCCATTTAGCTCTTGATATTGATAAAGTAAGCAAAAACCATTGCTGCGTTCCTTTTTACTGATATGAAATTAAAAAAATACAAAGACCGTTTTGTTTATTTCCATAAAAACTCATAGCGTTAGCAACATGTTGTCTGCCTGCATGACAGTAGTGATCAGTGTCAGTGCTATTGTCGTTTGAATTTCGTTAACTGTACGTAATAATATCAGAAAAATGGTTCATTTAACAGAAATGCACAAAATAACCATTCTACAAATGATTGATTATGGAGATAACAAACGGACGCTTATTTCACGAAAAATTTCCAAATTTGCCGCCTGTATCCCAAGGAACAATTAGCAAAATAGAAAAACAGTTTTGCGAGCTTGGTCATTTAAGACATATTAAAAAAGTAGCTGCCAATGCAGTAAGTGATGATACGAAATTGGATATTATGCTTGAGTTTCAAGAAAACCTACATAATTCTGGTCGAAAAGCAGCCCCACTGTTCAACATTAGCCACACATCAATTTTTCGAGTATTAAAGGAAAGTAAAATGCATCCCTATAAAATGATGCCAACTCAGGAGCTCATGGAAGACGATTTCGATAGGAGAACGTATTTTTGTGAACAGATGATGGCAATGTTAGATAACAATGTGATCCAATTAGAAGATATTTTATTTTCTGATGAGAGCACATTTACACTTCACGGCCATGTTAATCGTCAAAATTGCCGCTATTGGTCTAATGAGAATCCTCACTGGATGAGAGAGGAACATACGCAATATCCTGAAAAAGTTAATGTTTGGGCAGGAATTGTTGGAAATCACATCGTTCATTGATGGTAACTTGAATGGAGATAAATATTTAGAACTGCTCCAAAATAATGTCGTGCCAACTTTCGCAAACTTATATCCTAATCCAGCAAACCCACAAGTTCCTGCCAATACAGTATGGTTTCAGCAAGATGGAGCACCGCCCCATTTCCAAATCAATGTCCGGCAGTACCTGAACCAAATTCTTCCAAATCGGTGGATAGGGAGGCGCGGATCGATAGAATGGCCAGCACGATCTCCTGATCTGACGCCATTAGACTACTTTTTGTGGGGATATGTCAAAAGTCTTGTATACAAAACTAAGCCCCTCAACTTCGATGACTTAAAAAGACGAATCACGCTTGCGATTAGATCAGTCACGCCTGAGATGTTGAGTAATGTTAGAAGACATTTCTATACCAGATTAGCATGTTGCCAAGACGTTCGCGGCGAGCATTTTGAACATTTACTACATTGACATTAATGTTTTTTGTTTTTTTTTACATTATTAAGAAATAATCACTATTACTTATTAGGTTTTTAGTGTAATGTAGCGAATTTGTGAAATAAAATAATTTTCTTTTTTTAATGTTAATTTTCGTAATAAATCTGAAAACACTTAATATTTCCGAAACAGTTGAAGATAGGTGTGGGACATTGTACATGAATTATGTCTAGAATTTTCCGAAGAACCCAAAAAATAAATAATATGCAGGGGTTTCCATTTAAAATAAGAAAGTTGATGTTGGCCACTGTCACATGACACACCCTGTATAATTTTTTTTTGTGAAAAAAATGCGCATTTAAAAATACAAATCGACGTGTCCAAGCGTTTTTCCCAATACACCCTCATTTATTTGTTATCGAATTTATTCCATTTGGCTGTTCCACACTGTATAATAACAACCTATATAATATATAGGATGTTCTATTATCGACGTAAAGTTGGTTGAAATAAACGTTAATTTTGGACGACCCTGTATAAATCATGATAAATTTTAGAATGTAAATTTGATGTATGCTATTCCGGCTAATAACATCCCAAATATGAGATCTTTAGCTGCAATGCCTTCAGAAATACAGAATTTTGAACATAACGTTGCAGTTGGCCCTATATTTAAAAAAAATAGAATAACTCAAAAACGGCTGATTTTTTACATATAGGGTGTCTTAGTAAGTTTTGATGCAGAATTGTATGCCCGATACAAAAAACTCATAAAAAATATAGGTTTGATACGCCACTGGAATACGTTTTTTCCCGTACATTTAATAGATCGTCGCAGAGAATGTGGACCAAGGTTTAAAGATCAATTTTTCGTACAGAACTTCTACCTTGATTTTACGCCTTAACATTTAAATTTTCCAAGAGTCCAAAGGACGAAAATCTCAAAGGTGTTATTAATAAAATAGACGCAGAGATTAGCTTCTATCTAGTCGAGGTTAAAGTCGAAACGCCGGTGATTATTTACTTAATAATAATAAAAAAAAAAAATAGTAAACGATAACGAGATAATCTGGTTTAAGATTTTAAAATGTAATGAAATTATGTGACTAAAACATTGAATAAAAAAAATTAATAAAAATATTTCTACAAACTAACGAGTTAGCAACAATAATTTTTGAAACAATTACCTGGAGAATATAGAATAACGGGCCACTTATAAATTCTAATTCAATATGTTCACATGCAATATACACAAAATAGAAGTGAAATCGACAAATACGATTTATTCACGTGGAAAATCGCGAAACAAATCGGCCAAGTCGAACCTGTACCGAGCTCTAGATCACACTAAATAACACAGACATGTGGTGTGTGTGGACATTATAAGGCGTCCTCGAACAAGGTAGTGAGGTAATCGTTGTTGATAATGAATTAACTCCGCGTGTATACCGGGTGTTATTTCGTGACGTTAAACGAATATTAATTAGACGGACTAAATACATTAATGACATCATTAATTGCCAACAATAATGATGGATTAATTCTATTAAAATGATAACTCGGTATATTTTAATGTCATTAAACTAAATCTAGATAAAAAATTTTTTTTTGAAAATTTTGACATTTGACAGCTAAGTTTGCGGACACCGCCACGCTGTCAAAATTTCAAAATTTAAATATTCTATCGTCTTGTACCGTTAAAGATGCGTTTTGTGCCAGATGTTTTTCCGTTAAAAGAACGTTTTATGCTATTACAGTTTATGATATTTTGACATTTGACAGCTAAGTTTGGAGACGCCACCCCACTGTCCAATTTTCAAAATTTGAGTCTTCCATCATGTGGTACCGTTAAAAATGAGTTTCGTAACCGGTTTTCCGGTTAAAAGTGCATTTTGTGCCAGATTTTTTTCCGTTAAACGAACGTTTTATGCTATTACCGTTTATGATATTTTGACATTTGACAGCTAAGTTTGGAGACGCCACCCCACTGTCCAAATTTCAAAATTTCATCATTTTGTGCTGTTAAAAATAACCGGTTTTCCTATTACAAGTGCGTTTTGTGGCAGGTTCTTCTCATTAAAAGTTGTTTCGTGCTGTTACCGTTTTCGATACTTTGACATTTGAAAACTAAGGTTGGAGCCGCTGCTGATTACCAAAACTTGAATATTTCATCGTTTTTTACCGTTAAAAATGGATTGTGTAACCGTTTTTCCTATTAAAAGTGCATTTTGTGGGAGGTTTTTCCCGTTAAAAGTGTGTTTCGTGCTGTTCCCGTTTTCGATATCCTATCATTGTGGATCCGGTTTTACTGTTTTTGTGCCAGATTTTTTCAGCTATTACCGGTTTCCTTTGATTTAGCATTGTGGATCCGGTTTTTTTGCTGTTAAAAGTCGATTTTGTGATTCTTTCATTTCAAGATTTTTTTGACAGCTAAAGTACGTTCGCTTTCCAATTTTTCAAAATTTCAATATCCTACCGTTTTGTGTCGTTAAAAGTTTTGACATTTAGCAGCGTTAAAAGAACATTTTGTAGTGCTCGGTTGTCCAATTTCGGTTTGAATGTCGTGTCATTTTGTGCTGTTAAAAGTCATTTTGTTGCTCGGTTGTCCCGTTAAAAATATCGGTTTCGAAATTAGCAGATAAGTTTGGGAACGGTGCCACATTCTCCAGATTTAAAAAACTTGTGATTCTTTTGTGCATTTCCAAAATTTTGAAATTTGACAGCTCAGTTTACAGCGGCCGTCACGCTTTCCAAGTTTCAAAATTTCAATATCCTACCGTTTTGTGCCGTTAAAAGTGCGTTTTTTGACAGTTTTGTACCGTTAAAAGAACATTTTGCAGTGCTCGGTTGTCCCGTTAAAAATACCGTTTTCGATATTTTGACATTTGGCAACTAAGGTTGAGGGACGCTGCCGATTTTCAAAACTTGAATATTCCATCGTTTTTTACCGTTAAAAATAAGTTTTGTGTCAAGTTTTACCGTTAAAAGTGCATTTTGTGTCAGATTTTTTCCGTTAAAAGAGCGTTTTGTGTTATTACCGTTTTGAAGATTTTGACATTTAACAGCTAAGTTTCGGGGACGCTACCACACTCTCCAATTTTCAAAAATTTAAATATCCCATCGTTTTGTACCGTTAAAAGCATGTTTTGTGCCCAGTTTTTCCGTTAAAAGTGCATTTTGTGCCATTTTTTTTCCGTTAAAAATGCATTTTGTGCTGTTACCGGTTTCGAAACTTTGACATTTAACAGTCAAGTCTGGGAACAGTGCCACACTCTTCAATTTAAAAGAAGTTGAATATCCCATCACTTTGTGCCGGTTAAAAGCACATTTTAGGTTGTTAAAAGTAAATTTTGTGTTTCTTTCATTTTCAAGATTTTGAAATTTGACAGCTGAGTTTACAGCAGCCACCACGCTTTCAAAGTTCCAAAATTTCAATATCCTACCGTTTTGTGCCGTTAACAGTGCATCTTATGACAGTTTTGTACTTTTAAAAGCCCGTTTTGTAGTACCTACTGTTTGCCTTTTATTAATTTTGAAAATTTATTCGATTGATTGAGATTCAGATTTTGAAATGTGGCAACCAAGTTAGGGAAGGTGGGCGCCATAATTTCAAATTTTCAAAATTTGAGTACCTACCCCAAACCTACCGTTTCTCTTTTCGAGATTGCTTATGATTATGCAAGTGTCACGCGTTTTGAACCGAGATACTCAACTTTCTACAAGTCCAAAGCTGGAATATGTTCATCTCCAATCCAACTTCGTATTAAGCGACTCTTTAACCACACGATGAAAATGAGCATGAATGAGTAATACCTACACTGTGAAATCAATCGAGAAATTAATCAGATGGATGGAAGCCCAGGCTGAGAAAATGATGCAACATCTAAATCGAGATTGTTCAAAAAACATCATGGTCAAAGCCCAAACCGACTGGTTATCTATCCATACCTCTAATAAATACTTTTACATAGAATGGGTGCAAGATAGACCATCTAGAACATATTATAGATGGTCAGAGAGTCGAAACAAGGAAGCTACAAGTTTACTTTTCAAGCCTCAATTGCCTCCATTTTCTCTAAAATTGATGGTACTAAAGGAAGATCTAAAACTGTGCTTCTGAACCGGAGAGACAGAGTTATTTGTTCAGATCAAATTCAAGGACTTTTAAAGGAAAAAGGGACACAATAAATGGATAATTACAATGTACTGAACTTGAAATTTAATTTTAACCAAACATATTCAAGTACTAATTCATCTAGTAACATAAAAAAAAGAAACAACAAAAAACTAGGAAACTAACAATACACAATACAAATATAATAGCGGATGACCTTCGATACATTTTCGATCTTTGTCCCTATACAATTTCAAGATAATATAGTAAAAGATTCCCAAGGCGAACCGTGATCATTATAATATTATTAATCTTCTGTCGTAACCAGGATAAGTACCGTAGTTTCTTCATTAACGAGTAGACGTCCAAAGTCCGAATAAATTATTACAAAACGGGAAGTTCAACCAGATAACACCGCCGAAACGGATTTATTCAACAAGGGAACCTATTGTCGCCTAGGAAATTCGCCCGTTCATAATCTAAACGAACCTTTTTATCGATGTCTGCTTGCGCACAAGTTGACTCTTGAAAATGGAATTTGGATTTTATTTTTAGAACGACCGACGCTGTAAACATAAACAGTAACATTCTGATGACTAGACACCTTAACCTCTTTTGTTCTAATTAAAAATTAAAAGATTATTAAACTAGCACACCCTGTATCACAATTGCATTATCTTGTTTTCAAACTTTAATAGCAGACACAATTTATTTGCGATGAATTGGAAATGAATGGCAAAACACATATTTACTGTCTATAAAACTAGATTATTGTAGTTATTAAACCTTCCTATTTGAAACAAAAAAGAAACGATAGATTACTAACCGACTATGTATGTTAATGGACGTAATAATATATAATTTATATCATACTACAAATAGTTTTTTTTTTTAATTATTACATATCAATCATATCATACATAGTGTAATTACGTCAAAACTTGATTCCAAGGTCATCGATACTACAAGCGAAAAAGATCTGGCGGGAAACGGGCTCAGATTATATTGATGAAACTTGACCCTCTTTTTTGTCGCCCCAATTTTGACATTTACCGACGTTCACAACCTACCAAACGCGTAATAGTGAGTGGGGATAAGTGGGAGTCACACTTACGATTCTATCGTTAAAGGGCAAAGTTGAGATACACAGAAGAGTGTTGGAAACTTACTCTCTTAAATCAATGACATCATTCTGAACGTTTATAGTCTTTACGTTGAGAACACTGATGAGTGACATTGGCAGTTATGGAATGACAAGATGATCAACAGGGCAACTACGGTTCACAATCTTCCATTGCTTGATCACCAAAAGATTTTTCTGAAGCATTGTTTTTGCTCGAAAAATAAATTTTTGTTTCGACAGTTTAAACCTATTCTGCAACAGAAGATCCATTTTTTTGCGGAGCTCTAAGCTTTCGCAAAAGGACCAGAGAAAGATTCGTCCGTTCTTGGAACTTCATTACTAACAATAACAATCACTACTACTGTGTGTAAAATATTGAAACAGGTGGCAGTATAGACTTTTTGCAGTTTCTGAGATGGCAACCCTGTTAATGCCCTGAACTATATCAAAAAAAAAAAACAAAGCCATCTATTTTGACATTGACACATTTGTCCATTCATTATTAACATCATTGGCCATACCTTCACTCAACCCTCTGTCGACGTCAATTGATAATAAAGTTTGAATTTCCCGCTTTTTATTTGTTATCTTAGGTTGGTCACAATGACTGTAAAACATTCGAAAACGTATGGCATAGGTGGCTCGTATTTGGAGGTGTTTGGCGTTGTTATAAATAATTTTGTTCTACCCGGTTTTACTTCAGTTTCTTCTGCGTTTTTTTAGTGTTTTTATTAGAATTGTTTTTTTCAAAACAAACAATCAAGTTGTGTAAATATTTTCTTAATACTGCAACCTTAGCACCCGTTTTGAAATGTTCGTTGACACGCCTATGAGTTTAGGACAGGTTGGCCAATTTTAAAAAATGAAAAGTGGCGGGAAATTCAACTTGCCCTCAAATTTATTGGCTCAGTCTAGATATTATTACCAATTCCAATCGGTCGTTTTAACTCAGTTAATGATGGTGAAGGATTTGTTTCTACACAACGACACCGAAGACTTCGTTTTCTTCTTTTTACGAATGCAAACGTCTTCAGCTACTCGACGTGGACACGCTGTATAACCCAGGCACGTAGTTTTAATCTGGTTTTTCAGTCGATTTCGCAAACAGGAAAACTAGATAAGCTGCTTTCAAATCCAACTGAAAATCAAGCGAGCCAGTCTCAAAATCACGTGCTTGGCTTATACAGCGTGTCCACGTCGAGTGGGTGAAGCCGTAGTGGTATAGTTTACCTACTAACGTTTGAGCACCTCTCAAAATTTGTGAAAAATGCGATTAACTTTGAAACTTTTATATGTAACTTTAAGATCGGATAAAATTTAACCGGAGGGTGGTCAAACGGTAATTTTCAATTTTCTGTAGTCTAGAGACACGAGACAATAAGTTCTATTATTTTCACCGTTTGACCACCTCTCAAAGTGTGCGAAAAATACAATAAACCTGAAAACTGTTATATCTAACTTCAAAATCGGATAAAATTTAACCGGAGGGTGGTCAAACGGTAATTTTCAATTTTCTGTGGTTTAGAGGCACCATAAAATAAGTTCTATTATTTTCAACGTTTGACCACTTCTCAAAATTGGTGAAAAATGCGATTAACTTTGAAACTTTTATAGAACTTTAAGATCGGATAAAATTTAACCGGAGGGTGGTCAAACGATAATTTTCAATTTTCTGTAGTCTAGAGACACGAGACAATAAGTTCTATTATTTTCACCGTTTGACCACCTCTCAAAGTGTGCGAAAAATACAATAAACCTGAAAACTGTTATATCTAACTTCAAGATCGGATAAAATTTAACCGGAGGGTGGTCAAACGGTAATTTTCAATTTTCTGTAGTCTAGAGACACGAGACAATAAGTTCTATTATTTTCACCGTTTGACCACCTCTCAAAGTGTGCGAAAAATACAATAAACCTGAAAACTGTTATATCTAACTTCAAGATCGGATAAAATTTAACCGGAGGGTGGTCAAACGATAATTTTCAATTTTCTGTTTTAGAGACACGAGACAATAAGTTCTATTATTGTCAACGTTTGACCACTTCTCAAAATTTGTGAAAAATGCGATTAACTTTGAAACTTTTATATCTAACTTTAAGATCGGATAAAATTTAACCGGAGGGTGGTCAAACGATAATTTTCAATTTTCTGTAGTCTAGAGACACTCAGACAATAAGTTCTATTATTTTCACCGTTTGACCACCTCTCAAAGTGTGCGAAAAATACAATAAACCTGAAAACTGTTATATCTAACTTCAAGATCGGATAAAATTTAACCGGAGGGTGGTCAAACGGTAATTTTCAATTTTCTGTGGTTTAGAGGCACCATAAAATAAGTTCTATTATTTTCAACGTTTGACCACTTCTCAAAATTGGTGAAAAATGCGATTAACTTTGAAACTTTTATACGTAACTTTAAGATCGAATAAAATTTAACCGGTGGGTGGTCAAACGGTAATTTTCAATTTTCTGTGGTTTAGAGGCACCATAAAATAAGTTCTATTATTTTCAACGTTTGACCACTTCTCAAAATTGGTGAAAAATGCGATTAACTTTGAAACTTTTATACGTAACTTTAAGATCGGATAAAATTTAACCGGAGGGTGGTCAAACGATAATTTTCAATTTTCTGTGGTTTAGAAATCGGACTTTCTATTATTGTCAACGTTTGACCACTTCTCAAAATTTGTGAAAAATGCGATTAACTTTGAAACTTTTATATGTAACTTTAAGATCGGATAAAATTTAACCGGAGGGTGGTCAAACGATAATTTTCAATTTTCTGTAGTCTAGAGACACTCAGACAATAAGTTCTATTATTTTCACCGTTTGACCACCTCTCAAAGTGTGCGAAAAATACAATAAACCTGAAAACTGTTATATCTAACTTCAAGATCGGATAAAATTTATCCGGAAGGTGGTTTAAACACCATAAAATAAGTTCTATTATTTTCAACGTTTGACCACTTCTCAAAATTGGTGAAAAATGCGATTAACTTACGTAACTTTAAGATCGATAATTTATACGTAACTTTTTAGATCGGATCAATTTTCTGTGGTTTAGAGACATTATACAATAAGTTCTATTAGTTTCAGCGTTTGACCACCTCTCAAAATTTGTCAAAAATGTGATGCAAGAGGTTGTGACATTATATGGGTTTGAGGTCATTTCATTGGAGATATGAACTTGTTTCTTTTTCCTTTTTTCCGACTATTGTTAAGTTTTCAAAAAAATTATTTGGTGCAACTACAAATTAATCAAGAATGCCAACAAATTCGAATCAACGAGGGAATTTTAGAAAGGATTCGAATATCGTTCAGACTGAAGGTGTCGTGCCTTTCATTTTTTTTAGTCCATACTGTTACCCCTTTAAATATTTTACACTCTGTATATTATATATCAAATATAAGCTGCTAAACGATTATGTAGTCGGACAATACAAATATTGTGACTGTCGCAATTGATTGTGATGTAACACAACCAGCGGTAATCACGCGAAGCAAAAAATAAATAATAATAACAATAAAGAGAAGATTACACGTAGATGGATGTCTTCAAATTATTTACATCGGCGTCAGTAATCTACTAGAATTATAAAGCACACACACACGGAGGAACCCTTGGACTTGGACTTTGATCAGTGTCATAACACGCACCACTAAATTGAGAGTTTCCTATTAGACTTTGAATCTCATTTACATTTGATGATAATATACGTCTTTATCGGGAATATAGGGGCTGTCGCGTCGTGTTAAATTTCACGAACGATGAAATCAATTGAAAGCCTTATCTCTCACGGTATAAATTATATAAATATTTAAGAGATTAAATTAACGCGTATCCTTATTTAATTACCGGATCAAATTGATCCGTTTGTTTACGAAAATAATCGTGTTTATGTCTGTAATAACGATGATGATAATAATAATATACAACAAAATTTATGACAGCCGATCACGTGGTACTGTCAAATAATAGAAAAAAAAAACAGGTTAAATCTTGGGGAATTTCGAATGGATAAATGCGGTTAAATTACCGTTAGATACGGATAGGCGTTTTAGATAAACCGGTATTATAATTATTTATTTAAATTAAAACGTGTAGGTACGAAAAAGGCGAAACCCAAAAGCGAAGCGTCATATGAGATGACAATACCTAACCTAATCTAATTCGATCGAACATAATAATAGAATAAGGTGCCTAATTTCTAAAATCGTGTGTGTGAGTGTTTATAACGTGTTAAAAAAAAAACGTACCTTTTTTTAGCGTATATCCCAAACAATCCTCCACACCGTCTGATAAGGCGGCTTTTTATTACAGATTTCGCCTAACTCCTTATCTTCAGGCCGGCTTCCCAATTATACACGTCGTCTTATCAGCGCATACACATACAAAACAATCTTTTTTTTTACACGTTAAATAACGACGTTAGGACGTTCGGGGGAACAAAAATAATAAAGACGCAAAGGGCAATTCCACACACGCCGAGTAGATAAAACTTTATACTCGATGCGCTCCTATTCTATTCGTGTGTTGTGGAGTATAATCTGACGCACCTCTTCTCCGCCAATAGCAGCTTCCCGCGAATGGGAGGGATAGTGGCGTGATTCTACGTCACATGGGTACGGGAAAAAGATCAATATTTACAACACATCGCGACTGGAAAAAAGGATCATACTGTATGTAGGTTTCTGTTTTCGTACGACGTCCGATCGGTATCTTAAAGGGTCGGATTCCGAATCGTCGGACGAAATTATCTTGTGATGGTGGCGATTGAAGCTTCAGAGGAGGCTCCTCAACAGATTGGTAATGGGGAAAATTTACGAATTCGAATTTACTTTGACGTTGACCGAAAGATAGTGCCATACGTCAAGTTGACACGACTGATTTTACAGGTTCCTATGTTTGATTCTCGTATTATCGTTCTTGTTAATAAGAAATAATTTATTGTAGTTTCTAATTATAAAAAGATGATTTGTATTAATGTTGAATAAGTATAAAATCTACACTAATATTACGCAACTAATTCATCACTGTTGTATTTTGCGCCATCTATAGTTTTATTCCATTACTTTCACGAGTTTGCCCATTTATTTCATTCCTATTTATTTTCATACAATTCCTTCCATGCTTCACAGGATTTTAACACTGCAATGTTTGGCTGCCTCCCACACTTTAGACTTCTGTTGCGGAAAAGGCATAAAGCTCAAAAACAGGCTCAAAGAATAGGCCGTCCTTATATATATTTACGATTAATTTCAAAATTCCCACCTCTTAGTATAGGAGTTATTTTCCTTTATAATCTGTCAAAATTAGTTCTTAACGCATCGAAGAGATGGCTGTATCTACCGATAAAATGAGGTTATGTTAGTACGAAAATGATAAAATTGATCTCTAATTATTAATTTTATGGAAAATGGAAGATTTACAAAGAAATATATCAATAAATTCGTTAAAATTGTACGATAATATTTATAAATACATCCAACAATATCAAGATGTAAACATAATTAAACAACATTGCATGTAAGTTGTAAACGAATCAATTTTGTGCTTCCGAATACATTCAATTGTTTTTTTTTCCTCTCTAATAAAGGCAGAAAACGAAAATGATTTCTTTACGTGATAATATAAATTTACCAGCGAAGGATACGAAAGCAACAATTAAATGCCCTCGATGTTGTATGAATCGGCTCCGAAACAATTCCGAATATAGGGTTGTCCCCTCCCAGCAGCATAACGATAGATTTATACGAAGAATAACAAAGAAAAAAGAATCTGGGAGTTTAACACGATACCAATCGAAATGTGTGAAGAAATTGCAGAAATATGACGGGAATCAACTGGTAAATAGTGTATTTGGTAAGACTTTTGTATGTCGACCACAGAATTGGCAATTTAGGTATATGCAGTTTAACGGAAAGTACACTGAGTAAAACGTGTACTTTCTGTTAAATTACATATGAATAGTCAATTCGGTGGTCGACAAGTCTTACCGGAAGTCTTAATTAATATTAAATTTATCTTAATTAATATTAAATTTTATCGTTTTTTTTCTAATATCTAATAAATAATTATAGGTGATAAAATGTAGAATTTGTCGAACTAAATCGATCGAAATTTTACGAAAACCTCGAAAAATAAATAATAAGGTTGCGACAAAGTTACAAATTCGGAATAAAAATAAAAATGAGAAAAAGATAATCCCTCCTCCACCACAACTTAAAATTAATACGAAACGGAACAAAAAACAGCAGAAGAATCGAAATAATAAGATAAACGAGCGACTCGGAAAATTAAATAAATTTTTAAGCGAACCTCAAGCTGTTAAAAGTTCTAGTTTGAAAGATTTTATAAAAAGTGTTATTACATAACGAATTAATTGTATTTTTTTTTATAGATTTAATAAAATTTTATCTCAATTAAGCGTTTTATTTATTTTCTTTTAATTAATATCGTAATATCTGTGTATATTGAGTTGCATATATTCGCGTATATTGGGTTGCCTATCTTCGAAATTCCTCTCGACCAATCAAATCAATCCACATGTTGAAAATTACATTTGACTTGCGTGTACAAAAGTACCAAACCGATATTGAAAATGCAAGAGATAATCAGTTAGTTATAAAGAAAAACGTACAATATTCGTGAAATTACAACTTAAATTGCGTACGGTAATGTACGTTTACGCATCAAATTAAAAAAATCTAAACCGAAATGGATTTATCCAAGTGGATATTTTTAGTGACTTTAAACTTGTTTATATCGTCCTTAACCCTAGTCTTAGCTGGTAGAGACTTTTATAAAATACTCGGCGTAACAAAATCGGCTAGTTTACACGAAATCAAGAAGGCCTACAGGAGATTAGCCAAAGAATTGCATCCCGATAAAAATAAAGATGATCCGAACGCCTCGACCAAATTTCAAGATTTAGGGGCTGCTTACGAAGTCCTATCAGATGAAGAGAAGCGTAAGAAGTACGACAGATGCGGTGAAGATTGTTTACAAAAGGATGGCATGATGGATAACGGTTTCGATCCATTTGCCAGCTTTTTCGGTGATTTCGGTTTCCATTTCGGTGGAAACGAACAGCAAAACGAGACTCCCCGCGGAGCTAACGTTGTAATGGACGTGTGGGTCACACTAGAAGATTTATACACGGGTACGTTCGTCGAGATCACCCGGAATAAACCCGTGATAAAACAGACAAAAGGTACACGTAAATGTAATTGCCGTCAGGAGATGATTACGAGGAATCTGGGACCTGGTCGCTTCCAGATGATGCAACAGACTGTTTGCGATGAGTGTCCGAATGTAAAATTAGTTAACGAGGAGAGGATATTAGAGATGGAAATCGAGCCTGGAATGATCGACGGACAGGAGACTAGATTTATTGCTGAGGGTGAACCGCATTTGGACGGTGATCCAGGTGATTTAATCTTGAAGATTAAAACGCAACCCCATCCTATATTCGAAAGACGTGGTGATGATCTATATGGGAATATCACAATCACTTTGCAGGTTAGAAAAATTTAATTTTATACAGATTAATGACATTCATGACATTAGTGACAGATCGCGGATAACCAATCAAAATCGTCGTAATGATTTTTAATAGCCAATCAAATTGAAATCATTACCAATCAAATTGGGGATTTAAAAGGGCGCTAAATTTTAAATTAATTTACAGGATGCTCTCGTTGGTTTCACGTTAGAATTGCAACATTTAGACGGACATATGATTTCGATAACGAGGGATAAGGTAACGTGGCCGGGAGCTAGGATACGAAAGAAGGGTGAAGGAATGCCCAATTACGAGGACAATAATTTACACGGCACTCTGTATATAACTTTCGATGTAGAGTTTCCCAAACAAGAGTTTACCGAAGAAGAGAAGGAAGGTGAGTTGTATTTAATTTTTTTTGCACAACTACGATGTATCTATTTCGTATGCGTTTAATTTCAGAACTGAAACGTATATTAAACCAAAGTTCCAATAATAAAGTTTACAACGGACTTCGAGGATATTAAAAAAAAAAACGAGAACATTCTAGTTAATTGTTCACTTGTAAATACATGTACTTGTACGAGTGTTTTGTGTGATATTTCCCCTCCCCAAACAAGTATTTAGGATATTTTATTTATTATAATACACAACCGAGAGAAATTAAAAAAAAAACAACCACGAAGAAATATTCCCGAGTCAATACAGGAGAATGTGTAACGATCTGTCTCAATCGTGTAAAACATAAATATCATCGAATGTGATACATTTAACAAGCGAAGATTCCTATAGTCATTTAAATTTTTTAGCGAGTAAGTTGTATATAAAATCAAGCAGCTTAAATGTAATGGTATGACAACGATAATGATTTCGATCGTGTTAAAGTTGTCATACGATGAAAAAAAAAAATCAAATTTTTGTATTAATTTTCTTAATTTAATTTTGTTGAAATTGAAGACGTTTAACTAATTTTGTTTTTGTGACAAGATAAAAAGTAATTAGAACATTAGAATTGTACGTATTTAAGAGATTCAAGACATGAAATGGGAATTATTTATATCCATTCCTTTTTTTTTGCCGATAGGAAGTTTGTAACATTAAGATGAAAATAAATAATTAAAAAAAATGTTAATAAAACAAATTTTATAAAATTTGTCTTAATTATTTCTTTTTTAACCTTTTTATAGCATGCCTTGACTTTTGGAATGCCGCAGGGTTGCGTTTTTACTCCTGTTTTGTTTATTATATATAGCCATGCCCATATATTATAGTCCCCCTCCAAAAATACCTAGAATCCATATTTTTATGCTATTATCGAAATTCCAAGTAAAGCGTTTGGTTTTGGATGGTCGTAAACCGTGAAAACGTGCTGAATTTGTAAACGGCAGTTCTAAGTAATGGCAGTAAATAAGAAAATGTAGGGAGTAGAGATCGTTGTGTTCCCGTTCTCCTTCTAAATTAAATTAATGTTTTGTTAATATTCATATTTATTGCAAAAAAAAACCAGCGTGAGGCCAAATTGTTTTACAGATCTTCGAGACCAGCATGGTGTTGAAATTTCAGCATTTACGGTACGACGACGATTGGTATCAGCAAATTTACTGATGAAGAATAGTGCTCTCGTAGGCTTTTTTGGAGAAGATTTCATGCTCTACAAAAAAAGTCTGAAAAGTTTTTTGATATCTTCTGTCGTTAAGCCTACGTCTGCAATGAAAGGGACAATTAGGGTTATTTTTGCAAATCCAGCTTTAATGGTATGAGATATTATCAAGAAGGGCATCAATTTTTCTACAAAATGTCGAGGAGAGCACTATTCTAGTTGTTATGGTTTTCAAGTTATCAAGCTAATTTTGTTTGTGACTAAGCCAAGCATTGATCATAGGTGCATGATTTGTACAATATAGTTAATACTGTTAAATTTGGCGGAGGAAATACTATGATATGGTGGTATATGACAGCAGAGGGAGTTGGGGAAGTATATCTATGTGAGGGGCGAATGAACGGCATGTTGGAAGAAGTACTGGAGCCATCCATTGTAAAATTTTATTAATGGGAGTCAGGCCAATAAATAGCCAATAATAAAAGCTAAAGGGGTGCAATTACATATTAATTATATCCATTACTATGTTATTGTGTTTACTTTTCTAATAATTAAAAATTAGCTATAACATATGACCATAACTGTATTAATATCAGGTCTAAAAATGCATGGATTTGAATGAAACTTGGTAAGTTTATAAAATGGTTCATTAACACCATGATTGCTGCTACAGTAATTTCATTTTATCAATAATTTTTGTAACTTTTAAGAAATCTTGTATACTGAGAGAATTTCGAGCCACTCCCCACTGGCCGCGTCACCAAAACAGCGGCTTTAAGTTGGCAACAATTCCGCAACTTTATGTTGACATACCTGATTTTTAAATTTAAAAATGTGTCAAAAATTTGACCAAGTAAAAAGCTGATTCCACTATGAAGTAAGTCAATTTTTCAGGATTGTCAAACTAAATCCATTAACTGTCAAAATGACAGTTGTGTGTATAAAATAAGGAGACGTGAAACTAATTTCTCAACGTTGCCAACATAAATTTTTCCATAAATTATTACCCACTTGTCATCTTTCATTTGAAGAAGTTAAAGAAGACGAGAGGAATGGAAGAAGAAGGAAACGAAGAAAAAACAAAAGTTAAAATTTTTGTTTAGTTTTTTAAGGTTATTGAGATCCATGAACCAAACATAAAACAAGGAGACGGAAATATGCAAATGTCGTCATGCTCCAGAAGTGGGCCAAAGATCTGAAACTCCCTTCAAGTTACAGGCCGATAAACCTTTTGTCGAATCTCTCCAAGATAGCTGAAGCCGTCATCCTGGCTCGCCATCATCGATGAGTAGTTTGGTTTCCCCGAAAGCTTTCGAGCTGCTTTTCTTGACTTTACGTCAGCCTTTGAATCAGTATGAGACGATGGTCTGCTTTACAAGATGTCCCGGTATCCTATCTCTTTTATACGACTTTTTCCACCAAATCGCTCGATCAAGTCCTGCAGGGTTCCCTGTTGGGCCCAGAACTTTTTCTTTTCCTCGTCTCTTCAAGAAACAATGCTCTCGTTTGTCGTGATCTGATGACAATATCGCTGAATGGTCGCGCATGTGGTGTCTCTTCATTAATTTTAAATCATACAATGGTTTCAGAGATAGAGGGCAGCATCGATGATTAAAATTCAAACTTACAAACCCATAAACATTAATGAACCTATGCGCTCTAGTTGGGAACAAGTTTAGCAAATATTCATCGGAATTTAATTTAAGATTAAGTTGTATTAGAAAAACAAAACAGAAGAATATTTTATTTTAAACAACGAATACTTGAAAATACAAAAATATATATAAGAAAAACTGGATTTTAAATCGCATCATCTTCATCCATCGCCACCTCTCCCTTCGGGAACCATTTCTGATTGATATTATCGTAAAGACCTTCCGGAAAATTAATCCTCAAATCTCCTAAAGGTATCTCTACGTTTTCAAGTTCTTCATCTACGATTCAAAAAAAAAAATTAAAACCAACAATCGATTAAAACATTTTAAACTACCTTTAATCTTCCGTAACAAATTACTAACAGTTCGCCTCTTATTAAAATTTTGTCTTAACGACGGATGCAATTTAACTTTCCCTTCTAACGATAAGCTATCTAAATAAGCATAAATATCATCCTTTAATTCTCCGACATTATCGTAATCACCGTAGGATTCTTCTTTAAATTTGACAGCTTCGCAATCTGTCATTTCGTACATAATATGAACATCTTCAGCGTAAGGTAGTTCTACGGCATAAAAACAAAGAGGATCTTCTTTCGGTATAAGGCAATATAATTTCGGTCCGGTATTCTGCTTGACTACTCTTAAAGCGATGCCGTATTTTTGCTGTTTAAGACACGCTTTTATGATGTAATTTACAGCTCCGATCTCTGGATCTTTCGTATCGTAAGGCATCACTATACTCGTACTCGTCGCCATTAAATAATCCTAGACAAGTTCGAGAAATATTAAAATGGAATTTAATCGTCTAATACTTACTTCGGGAACGTTCGATTTATCGGTGAATCCTAACAATTTAAAGAAGCGATTATAATTCTTAACGCCTTTATTAACATCCTGTGGAATAACGACTAATTTATTATGTAAGGCGATCCCACGGATAACATTCGACGTATCGACTTCCTTCGACTGATCTTCGGCTAGAACACTAAAACGGGGCAAATTACAATATTAGCAACAAACTCCACGTAATATATTACTAGACTTTTTCCATATCCCTTCGTAACGATAACAAAGATTGACAATTTAGTAATTTAGTACAAGCCGTAACGATATCCAAGTCATCGAATTTTAACGGCTCGGTAAACTGGTTGCCTGCTCTCTTTCCATTTATATAACTTTGAACTAAATCTAATCCCATATCCAAATCGCAGATCACACCGTTACACTCCTCTAAAATTTGAACGGCTACTTGAACGTTACTGTTTTCACCTTGCACGTCAAGATTTTGCATCCAATCGTAAACATCTTTCTTGGAACGTAACATTTTCGGAACTGCAATATCGTGGCCCAAAAAATAAATGTAAGCGTCTATATCGGATAAATTCCTTCTAATATCCTTGACCGCTTTCTTAATCTCTTCCTTACTCATATCTAATTTTGTCGATAAATCACTTAAAACGATCAATTGGAACCTTTCGAATAAACTAGATTGGGTACTCGATATCAATTCATCGGCAGCTACTTCTATGCCTTCAAGCCAATTTCCAACGCTGGGAGTAGCATCTATATCAAGATTAAATTTATATATTTATAAAATATAAAAGTAATTACATACCTTCAATGTGTTTAACATTCGATAGATCATAAGCGACCATATCAGTTGCCACAACAATATTATTATATTTCGTTGGATTATCATCATTTTTTTTGTTGTTAGTCTCCGAAGTGTTTATTAAAATCAACTGAGAGGAATCGAGATTATCATCGATATAATAACTTTCGCTTTCGCCGCAAATATTTCGGTAACATTGGATTGCTTTTCGTTTGAAATCATCTTTAGAATTCACATCGAAAACTATAACAGTGGACTTAAATTTATTTCTAGGAGCCATTTCTTACGATGATTATTAGGAATAAATACTTTAAACGATATCACAGAAACAATACTAAATTTAGGAGCCTGATTATGATTAAATAAATTGAAATAAATTCGTAAAAACCAGATTAAGCATGATTATTTTGCCGAAAGATAGGCAAATTTCCGCTCATGTATGGGTATCTAATCGAGTAAGGGAGACGTTAGCGAGATAAGTTGATAAGATTAAACAAAAAAAACGGTGTATAGATAAAAAGTCATTTAATAAAAAGATAAATAAAATATATATGGTGTAAATGGAACATCACGACAAAAAAGAAAGTTTAAAGAAAAGGAAAATAAATCAACTCGAAGTGGAGTTAGTCATGTTTGATAAAAGCTATAGGTCGCCTCAGTGGTAGTGGAGATTCGGTTCACCCTGACTATGGGAGGGGGTCTATCGGGATTAAGGGTGGCCAATTCCTTGACTAGCATGTTGTTAGATCTCGAAACCCTCGCGAGAGCTTTTTCAGCAAGTGAAGCAGCGTGTTGGAGTAAAGTGGGAGTTTCTTACATACCATGGAGCATCGGTATAATACATCTCAAGGTCTTATTTTGCAGAACGTTGAACTTTTTTCCTATGAGAGACAGTTGAGCTAAACCAGACTAAAGAGCCGTATGTTAGAATATTGGTCTCAGAAATGTGATGTAAACTTAACTTTTAGACTCAGTCGGCTTTTATTACATACGAACGGAGATATAATCGACCTAGCTGATCGTTAAACTTGGCTAAAACCTCGGAGAAGTGGTGTTTTAAACTGAATCTGGAGTCCAACATCATGCCCAAGTATTTAACGGTTGGACTCCAGATAAGACGTAGATCCTCAACAAAGATGTTGGTTGAAGGAGCCAATCTTTTACGCGAGAATCTGACAGCCACACATTTGTCATGGTTTATCGCTAGACGCCCATTTGGTAGACCAGAACAAAAACTCATCAACCTCCCTTTGGAGTCTTGTGCAGACGAGAGAACGTCAGTTCTAGACAACGTATATATATCGCTGTGTCATCTACGTATATCGCAATATCGGTGCCCTCAACCTTAGGTAGGTCAGATAAAAAATCAAGAAAGAGCTTCGGCCCAAGGAGAGAGCCCTGCGGAACTCCCGCCAGAATAATTCTGGTGACTGAAACAGTGGTGTCCATACGGATAGCGAAAGAACGACCCTAAAGGTAAGACCTCATGAGTTGAATGATGTCTGAGTTTATCCCGGCAGTATGCATTTTAAAAAGAAGACCAGAGTTCCAGACCGAATCGAATGCACTCGCGACATCTATGAATACAGCGCCCATAAACTCGCGTCTCTCCAGGGCATTTCTGATTACCTCGGTGACCCTGAGGAGTTGGTCTTGTTGGATGTTAGAATCTACTATTTCCGCTCTAAGACGGTTTAAGAGAATGGCCTCGGCGATCTTCGAGATGTTGGAAAGAAGACTTATCGGTCGGTGGTTTTGAATGAAGCGACTGTCCGTGCCCCTTTTAAGAATCACCCTGACGTGGGCGTCTTTCCAGATGGTTGGAAAATAATTGCATTAACGACGTTGGTCAGGCTTAGAACCACTCTGTGCGGCAACTTATTCTTTAAGGCGGTATTTGTGATGGCGTCATAACCTGATGGGGTCTTGCCATATTTTCTAGACTTTATGTGGAACTTGATTTCATCTATTATACATCCGTTGGAGGGATGGGGTCCCCTGATATACCAGATGAAGTGTCAATGAAACTGTCTACATCCATCGATGCCAAAATCTTCGAATTAACCATCACTATCAATTCTCGAAAAAACAGATTCAAGATGCTCAGCAAAGACCTCAGCTTTGCTTTCGTCATCATAGATTAATCCCTCAAGGCTCACGAACAGGATCACCAACAGAAGAAGTTCCAGCTGCTTTAAGGGAACGGGCCAACTTCCAGATTGAGTCGTCAGAGACCGATTTTTTAATTTAAAAGTGTAAAAAATTGGACAAAGTAACAGTTACTAATATTGATTCCACTATGAAGTGTCAATTTTTCAAGATTGTCAAACTAAATCCATTAACTGTCAAAATGACAGTTGTATGTATAAAATAAGGAGTTAAGTTAAAATTTTTGTTTAGTTTTTTAAGGTTGAGATCCATGCATCAAACATAAAACAAGGAGACGGAAATATGCAAATGTCGTCATGCTCCAGAAGTGGGCCAAAGATCTGAAACTCCCTTCAAGTTACAGGCCGATAAATAAACCTTTTGTCGAATCTCTCCAAGGTAGCTGAAGCCGTCATCCTGGCTCGCCATCATCGATGAGTAGTTTGGTTTCCCCGAAAGCTTTCGAGCTGCTTTTCTTGACTTTACGTCAGCCTTCGAATCAGTATGAGACGATGGTCTGCTTTACAAGATGTCCCGGTATCCTATCTGTTTTATACGACTTTTTCCATCAAATCGCTCGATCATGTCCCGCAGGGTTCCCTGTACGGCCCAGAACTTTTTCTTTTCCTCGTCTCTTCAAGAAACAATGCTCTCGTTTGTCGTGATCTCATGACAATATCGTTGAATGGTCGCGCATGTGGTGTCTCCTCATTAATTTTAAATCATACAATGGTTTCAGAGATAGAGGGCAGCATCGATGTTTAAAATTCAAACTTACAAACCCATAAACATTAATGAACCTATGCACTCTATTTGGGAACAAGTTTAGCAAATATTCATCGGAATTTAATTTAGAATTAAGTTATATTAGAAAAACAAAACAGAAGAATATTTTATTTTAAACAACGAATACTTGAAAATACAAAAATATATATAAGAAAAACTGGATTTTAAAACGCATCATCTTCATCCATCGCCACCTCTCCCTTCGGGAACCATTTCTGATTGATATTATCGTAAAGACCTTCCGGAAAATTAATCCTCAAATCTCCTAAAGGTATCTCTACGTTTTCAAGTTCTTCATCTACGAATCAAAAAAAAATTAAAACCAACAATCGATTAAAACATTTTAAACTACCTTTAATCTTCCGTAACAAATTACTAACAGTTCGCCTCTTATTAAAATTTTGTCTTAACGACGGATGCAATTTAACTTTCCCTTCTAACGATACGCTATCTAAATAAGCATAAATATCATCCTTTAATTCTCCGACATTATCGTAATCACCGTAGGATTCTTCTTTAAATTTGACGGCTTCGCAATCTGTCGTTTCGTACATAATATGAACATCTTCAGCGTAAGGTAGTTCTACGGCATAAAAACAAAGAGGATCTTCTTTCGGCATAAGGCAATATAATTTCGGTCGGGTATTCTTCATGTATGCCCTTAAAGCGATGCCGTATTTTTGCTGATTAAGACACGCTTTTATGATGTAATTTACAGCTCCGATCTCTGGATCTTTCGTATCGTAAGGCATCACTATACTCGTACTCGTCGCCATTAAATAATCCTATTAGACAAGTTCGAGAAATATAAAAATGAGATTTAATCGTTTAATACTTACTAAAAAATATATATATAATATATACATATAAGGGTAACTTTCCTGTTATAATGAGTTCACGAGGGGAAAAACAGGGCCCGCTTGCTGAAGATATTAAAAATAGGTACCCCGAGATGCAGACTCTGAGAGTAGGTACGTCAAAATGTATATCGAAACCGACTTGAGCAGAGGCAACAAAGGAGAGACCTCTAGAACTCTCTATGTACTACCATACGAAATGCAAGCAGAGGGTCTAAACGACATCTGCAATCTTTATGAAATTATTGACAAGCTTGGAAATGAGGCAATGACCCATGGGACGGGCCAACTATATATCGTGGCTATGGGAAATGTGGATGTCGGGTACCTCAGTAAATGTATAGAGTTTGTCTTCAGGAGCTCGAATATTAATATTGACGTAACTAAAAACAAGAAAACTAAGCACAAGTTCTTGGGAATAAAAGAAAAGCGGAATCTAGAGAAAGTTATCATAAAGTCGGAAGGAAAACAATACTCGGAGGTACTCCGGAAGGTCAAAAATAGTGTAAACATCGATGAAATGGGAACAATAGTAAAATACATTTATTTCGAAATCAAAGGCGTACAAACGGAAAAGAACATAAACATGGCGACGGAAACAGATGGCAGAACATCTAGATTCGACAGGCTTATAAAGCAAAAACAACAGTAAAAGAGACCCCTACTGGTGAAAAGAGGAGATATCAACAAATAGGCGGGAATGCAAAGTGAATAAAAGGAAACTAACCCGACTTAACAGAAGGACAGAAAGAGCAGCTGAAGCGGAAGTTGGTAGAGAAGAATATGAAGGAGAAAAAGTTATATGCAAACTTATAAAGCAATCCAAAAAGAGACACTGGGAACAGCTATGTAAAGAATTGGACAGTGACTTCTGGGACGAACCCTATAGAATTGTATTAAAGAAAACGAAATCTCTAGCGCCATACGAGCTAAGTATCGAAAGGAAAAAAAAAACAATTAATCGCTGACCTCTTTCCCTTGACGGTTGACACATGCGAAACGAGTCAATGGAAACAAACCTCAGACAATTTACCGAAGAGAAAATAAAGAATGGTAAAGCACCGGGACCGGATTCACTGATGTCATGAATGAACTATTGAGACTGCAGAAATTCCCGGACCAGTAGAAGGTTGCCAAACTTATTTTGATAATCAAAAGCGGAAAACCACCAGAGCTTACCACTTCATACGGAAACGAGACCATATCGCTTTTACTCTGGAAGGAGTAAGACTATGGACGAAAGAGGAACGTTTGGATATGGCGATAAAAAAAGCTGAAGCGAAGGCAGCTAGCCTAAACAGACTAATGTCCAACTTAAATGGGCCTAGAAGCAGCAAGAGCCAATAAAACTCGTTAGCTATATATATAATGTAGTCCTATATGGAGCATCAGTCTGGCATAAAGCACTCTACGTCCAGAGACACAGGCGAAAGATAGAGAGAATGCAGAGAAACGTCCTGCTGCGAGTAGCCTCTGCCTGCAGCACAGTATCGCTGCTACCGATACAAGTGATTACTGGAACAACGTCTATAGATCTTATGGCACACGAACGGGCCTTCATGTACAACCGCGCGAAAGACAAACGAGCCGAAATGATCGGAAGCACTAAAGAAAGCACTCTTGCGCAATGGCAAAACCGATGGGATCGAGAACAATTCACTGACGGAAAATTCCCCGACAAACAATTCACTGTATGGAAAATTCCCCGACAATAACAATTTCTCTTCTCATTTTATCTCGGCTTAGAACGAGCAGCATTACACTGGCGTGCTTAGATATTTTTTTTGTTTTTCTATAATAGAAGTTTTTTGTCCTCGTTTTTGTTTTTTATATAATAATAATAATAACTATAATCGAAAAGGGTTTTCTCATATGTATAAGGGCTATTAATTTCTATTGTCTTTAAATAATAAGGTTGTGATTCAAAAGAATACCAATCTCTTTAAATAAAATACACAAGCATTTTACAAGGTCATAAAAGATTATGGTTGAACATCCAGATGTTAGGAGTTTTAAAAATAATGCCAATAAAATGACAAGATTACTGTGATTAGCAGATATTTCTTGGTTGTTAGTGATAAGTCCAGCATCAGTTTCAAAATGGAAATCGGAATTGCCGATTTGCGTTTTCTCTTTCACGAGCCATAATGTCTCGTAATGCGTGATACACAATTGGAAGCATTTATAGAAACGTGGAATTTGTTTCGTACATAGTACAAAATAATAATCTTCAAAAGTACTTTGAAGTTATAAAATTGAAATACGAGCAAATATTCTTGTTTATACAATATCATATAATTGCTGATAACTTCACACGAATTATAGTTGCGTTGTTGACAAACTTCTTTTAATGTTCGCATTCGACAATAGTTCTGAATCGTTCGACTGTCGCTGATCACCGTGAATCTCGGCGTCGATTCGACAATCGTTATATCGAAAGTTCTGAATCCCACTCTAGACAATAATTTTAAGAATTTTACTAGAATATAGGTTTTGCTTAGTTAAGGTAAATATTTTTATAATACAAAAGCCGTATAATTGGAAATTAAGATCTATCGGGGAATTTTCCTGTCGGGGAATTATCCTAGATCCGGTGTCCCGGACACCACACACCAATGTGCGATTGATCCAAGCACTTGGCGTGAATTATGCATTTCTCCTGGCATTGAATTGTTTGTCGGGGAATTGTTTGTCGGTGAATTGTAGTCGGGCAATTTGTCTGTCGGTGAATTGTAGTTGGGGAATTCTTTTCGGGGACTTATCCTAAATCCGGTGCGAGTCCCACACACCAATGTGATTGATCCAAGCACTTGGCATGCAACACGCATTTCTTCTGGCATTGAATCGTTTGTAGGGGAATTTTTTTGTCGGGGAATTGTTTGTCGGTGAATTGTAGTTGGGGAATTTACCTATCGGGGCATTTTTTTCGGGGAATTATCCTAAATCCGGTGTGAGTCCCACACACCAATGTGCGATTGATCCAAGCACTTGGGGTACATTACGCATTTCTCCTGGCAAAAAAAAATACTTACTTCGGGGACGTTCGATTTATCGGTGAATCCTAACAATTTAAAGAAGCGACTATAATCCTTAACGCCTTTATTAACATCCTGTGGAATAACGACTAATTTATTATGTAAGGCGATCCCACGGATAACATTCGACGCATCGACTTCCTTCGACTGATCCTCGGCTAGAACACTAAAACGAGACAAATTACGATATTACCAACGAACTCCACGTAATATATTACTAGACTTTCTCCATAAATCCTTCCTTATCCCTCCGTAGGGATAGCAACGATTGACAATCTAATAATTTAATACAAGCAGTAATTATATCCAAGTCATCGAATTTTAACGGTTCCGTAAACGGGTAGCCCCTCTTTCCGTTTATATAACTTTGAACCAAATCTAATCCCATATCCAAATCGCAGATCACACCGTTACACTCCTCTAAAATTTGAACGGCTACTCGGACGTTACTGTTTTCACCTTGCACGTCAAGATTTTGCACCCAATCGTAAACATCTTTCTTGGAACGTAACATTTTCGGAACTGGAATATCGGGACCCAAAAAATAAATGTAAGCGTCTATATCGGATAAATTCCTTCTAATATCCTTGACCGCTTTCTTAATCTCTTCCTTACTCATATCTAATTTTGTCGATAAATCACTTAAAACGATCAATTGGAACCTTTCGAATAAACTAGATTCGGTACTCGATATCAATTCATCGGCAGCTACTTCTATGCCTTCGAGCCAATTTCCAGCGCTGGGAGTAGCATCTATATCAAGATTAAACTTATATATTTATAAAATATAAAAGTAATTACATACCTTCAATGTGTTTAACATTCGATAGATCATAAGCGACCATATCGGTTGCCACAACAATATTATTATATTTCGTTGGATTATCATCATTTTTTTTGTTGTTAGTCTCAGAAGTGTTTATTAAAATCAACTGAGAGGAATCGAGATTATCATCGAAATAACTTTCGCCGCAAATATTTCGGTAACATTGGATTGCTTTTTGTTTGAAGTCATCTTTAGAATTCACATCGAAAACTATAACAGTGGACTTAAATTTCTTTCTAGGAGCCATTTCTTACGATGATTATTAGGAATAAATACTTTAAACGATACCACAGAAACAACACTAAGTTTAGGAGTGGGATTATTATTAAATAAATTTGAAATAAATCCGCAAAAACAAGATTAAACTCGATTATTTTGCCGAGAGATAAGCAAATTCCCGCTCAAGTATCTAATCGAGTAGTGGAAATTTGCTAGAATCTGGATCTAGATTGGTAGACCTGTACCAATTTAAATCTTGCTATGTAAGGGGGGAAACTCAAACGTACAAGATTTCCTAACAGTTAAGATAGCGGGAAATCACAACTCTGTTATAATATATAGATGTCATAATTTTAGAAAATCCGTATAATTACAAACAAAAACACCAAATACAGCCCAAAATTATTATTTACAATAACAAAACTTTTCTACTATTGGCTACCCTGTCGCTTGTTGTGTTCCCAATATAAAATCAGCTCAAGGAATATTGACCTGACAGTAATGCCCGGTTTTTCAGTCTGAGTTTAAGTAAAAGTTCAATTAAGCTCTAAACTTCTTTTTCAATCCCTTTATTGAACCAGTTCAGTTAGACTGGAACTGAAGATTGAAATACGATGTTGGTCAGCCTGATATTAAGCAACTTCAAAGATGTATTATTGGCAAACCTTGTTATTTCAAGGTAGGAACCAATCAAAATGCGAGATATTCCCAAATTCCAAATAATTTAGCGCCAAATTTGAGTTTAAAATTTATCAACGAAACCAATTTAATATATTCACTTTATACGTGAAAATATTTTATTATTGTGTGCTCTTCAGCTATAGCGAATATATTACCTATAATCCGTATCTTTATCTTTATGTATGGTTAGGTTATGGCATCAGGAATATCCAATGCACAGATTCATTCACTGGTAAATCAGGATTATTCTAAGCTATAGTCTTCCTATTTTTATGTATATTGTTAGTTTCATCTGTCTCATTTTGTATATTTAATTAGCATAATATCGGATAATTTTATAGAATTCTCTTTTGTCATTGTCCTATTCCTATATTTCTCAATCCTTATCACAGAAAAATACAACAAAGAGCAACAACAAATTCAATACTAAAATGTTCAGTTGGGAACACTGAGTAAGTGGCAGCAATGATAACGCCAACTAAACTTGCATATAAATTGTTTTGATAAATTCTATAAACTACGTCAGTAATCTACAAATATGCCGGAAAGCCCATGAAAATCGCAGGTAAATAGCAGTATATAGACGGTAATAAACGCAATAGAGAAATAATAAATTGACAGCAAACGAAAAGAACCAAATGACAGCAAGCACATACTTGTTCAGTGTAGCTAACTGTAGAATGTGAAAAATGTAAAGGGAAATTTAAGGGAATAAGAAATCAAAATTCAAACAAATGTATTTATGTATCGTTCGTAATGTGGCATATTTCTTTCTTTAACAAATTATTAAGAAATAATATATTCTAAAAATTATTATAACAAAAGGATGTTCTTATACTGCATCTTAAAATATCGCTTTTGCGAAAATGAAAAGAGTATAGAAATGACTACAATGAGGGAAATTACACGAATTTGGACAGGTAAACAATATTTTGTGGCAACACATGATCACAAATCGCAATCGATGCTCTACATCAGTAAAAAACAAAAAAAAATTGGCCAAAATATAAGCGTAGTTTTTGTGTCAAAATGAAGATTTTTTTGACGAAAAGAAAATTTAAAAGGTAGTAGTAGTATTTAGATGTATTTTTATCAGATATAAAGGCGAGGATGATATTTTGACTTACGAAAAGTAATATGTCACTTTAACTGTCAAATGACAGACGTATTTATTCACTTACGTAAATAGACGTAATTTTATTCCTGACTAAAATTATTTAAGAGAAAAAAAAAAGGTTTCCAAAATTATTGTTACATCCTAATGTATCTGGATTTCGGTAGATACTGCGCCGAATTTTCGACAGCATTCGAGTCAAGCAGGAATCTGTTCGGCATAAATTTGTCAAGGTACGCTCTTTTCACCATTTTTTTTCTTTATTTATCGTCAAATATGGTACAAATGTGTTCAAGACAACTCTTATAAGCACAAAAATCCCAAGTTTTTATCTGTGTAAACGGATCTGCCGTGACATTTAACATATTCGGATTGTCATAATAGATTTAAAGGTTATGCATGGATCTGTCACGTTACAGATTATCAAAGGATTTCTGACATTTCAAACGAAAGTCTGCTTCACACAATAATAGTTTTGTTGTCACATTTTTTTATGCACATATCTGGTACGTGTTCCAAATTCTGACACTCGAAGGAGTAACTGGTGTATTAAAAATTTAATTTCGGTAATGGTACGTTTGCCGGACATCACAAGACATCCTGTAGATGTCTTCTTTAGGTCTATATTATGTCAGACATCTTGTGGATGTAGTTCAAGTGTATTAAACTTTTTCAATGCATTGTATATCGAATAAATTTACATTTTACATGTAAAATCAGATGGAAGCTGTGTTATCATTGATTTTACATAGAATTGTACTGTAATGTTCTTACAATGTGTATATAGAACACCTGGAAATGTTTAAGAATCATCTAATATAATTACGTACGTATATGAATAAAACTAAGGAAAAAAAACCTTCTTAGTCTTGTTTTGGAGACCTATGTGAATCCATTACCTTAAACAAACGATACCTGTATATATAAATATTTGTCTTTTTTGATCTAATTTAATCAGCTTCGAAATGTATTTGAATAAAACCCGCGATAACGAAGTCATTCTGTTTTTATTGGGTTTTTATGTCACGAGTAAACATGTGTTAAGAATTAATTAATATATATAAAAAAACGGTTATTCCAACTAGTACTTTATTGTTAAATTTATCAGTGTAACTATATATATTATCCCCGCAATAAAATGATAAGAGAAAAAACAAGATTACAACTTGGAGCTCGAATTTCCTTTGCCACCATATCCGCCAGTCGAAGTACATACAATTAAAACATTAAAAAAAATACAGAAAATTATTCGGGAGAAAAAAAAGAATTTAATTCTAATTTTGTGTTGAAAAGGAATGATGAAGATGCTGCAAAAATATCTGGAATATTTTCACGACTTCATACAGTAAGTAAAAGCAAATTAACTCTCATTACAGAATTAATATACCTAATTATCATTTTTTTTTAAATTAACATTAAAATGACAGCTGTCACACAACAACGTCATATTCTACGTTAATGTAGATATAATCGAACTAAATTGCAACGAAATAGAAATCAAACGACAAATTTGACATCTAAAAGCTGTCGCATTATCTACGCTTTATTAGAATGTCATCTATGAGATCTACGTGGGTTAATTTTAACGAAACACCCCCGTACAATTTAAATGTCAACCCGTGTATACCTCAGGGAAGTAATAGAAAGATTACGATTTAAAATTTTGCATGTAATGATTTCGTGTGTTATACGTGCTTTTGCTTATTGATTTGTGCTGACGACGATTGACAGTTTAGGGTCTATAACAAGCGGCGATATTATTAAAAAATTAATGCGTTATTTATTAGGAAATTGTGTTGTATCAAATGCAGTGTTGTAAACTTTACAAATATATATAGCTCCTATAGCTAAATGTCAAAACTTTAGGGTTATATTTTGCAAAATGTGTACCGTGCGAGCAAATTGAACTGAAGAAGGTTGGTTGCACCAAAATCCCTGCTTTGATACTTTTTCTTGATCGAAAGTTTAAGACCCTGCCTACTCACTCCTGCTTCTGTTTATTTTGACAACTGTCATCCGTCATTTATCGTGTTTCGTTGGATCGTGAATTTTTTGGTTCACTATTGAACAAGACACCCTCATTCTGATGGCCTACTTTCGTAGTGGTGTTCAAGATGAGGATGGGCAATCGATCTATTCCAATCAATCTTATATTAAGTATTGAATTTGATTTTATAGAATCGATCAGTCCATCATACCTGTATGGAAAGTAGAACGAAGAAATGGGTACAAATGGAACTCAAATTACTAGTGATTAATAAGATTTTGATCGCAATCACTGTCTAGTCTGCTTTTTGTTTGAATTCAGACTTTTATTCTGTCTTTTTCTGTTTTTCGTTCTACCTTTTGCTCCGCTTTCTGTTGTATCTTTCGTTCTTTATCTTCTGCTCTATCTTTTTTTTTTTCTACCTTTTGTTCGATTCATGTATTTTATTTTGTCTTTTTTTCTATCTTTTGTTTTGTTTCTGTGTTCTGTATAGAATGGTTTGGTTTTTTGTTCTGTATCAGGTTTTGTCTTTTGTTTCGCAAAAAAAGTCAGAAGTGTTTTCTATTTTTGCTCTGTGTTTTGTTTTGCTTTGTGCTGTGTCTTCTGTTCTATCTTATTCTGCTCTGTCCTATTTTTTGCTCTGCTTATTGTTCTGACTTTTGCTTGGCTTTTGTTATATATCTAATAATCCACATTGACGTATACATTTACATCACCGCACAAGACTCATAAGAATAAGCATAAAATAAGTACATATACACATACACCGCAAGTTAGATGTAGGAGCATATACAGGGTGGGGCATTAGTGCGAGAAAGTCCAATTACTCCTGTATTATAAGAGAAATGAGAAAATGCTATTAAGATAAAAGTTGAAGCGCATGGAGGGCTATAACCTAAAAATATTTTTAACTATACAGGGTGTCAAATAAATTTCTTTTATAATACAGGAGTAATTTGACTTCCTCGCACTAATACCCGATCACACTGTATAGAGTTAGTTCAATGTTAGACCTGTTCGTGAAATAAAGATTGTTGTTACGTGTTGTACGTGCCTTACTCGACTACTCATACAAACACAACAGAAGTGGCGACGAGTGAAAAAAAAATACGATAAATGTTACAATTACGTAGTGATTTTTTTTTTCTTCTTAAAATACAACAAAGGGTGAGTTTCATTGTTAAATACATATATAAATTACGTATACATATATGCATAATTAGAGATAGAATAATTCCCCAGTGATCTTTTAAATTTACCAATCGATCAGGGGCCTCTATACCCAATAAAGCCTTGAAAGCCCTGTAGCCGATTCCCAATTACATTTATAAGATGGAGCAAACTTTCACGCAAATAGCATCAGCTTTAAAAAAAGCTATCTATAGCGGCGGAGAAGCCAGAAACGAATCATGCCGATTTAAGAGGTATTCAATTACAACAATTTGATGAAGTAAACGAAACTAAGTTTTTAAACACTCTGTATAATGTTACAGAGAAGAACTTTAAATATTGTGTAACTACACAATATCAGCTGTGCGTATGCAAAATTTTATTCGTCTCTTTTACTCCTACTTGACGTAATATCACTATAAAGTAAGATCGGTATCTGTCACTATTTTACTTTAATTGCGAATAACTCAGAAGGAGTGGTATTTAGGTATAGAGTATGATGCATGAAATATGAGTAAAATTTATGGTAGAACATGAATTTGTAATTTATTTTATAGCATGCTATTTAAAAACTTGAAGTTGATGCCCATTTCCGGTTAACCGGAAGTGATATTTATTCAAAAATATTTTCACGTGATAGTTCATATTCAACCATATCGAACTGCAAAATTTTGTTTTAAAATTCCGTTCCGTTTGTATAATACTTTTAATATACGCCATTGTTACCAATCACCCTGTATAGCATCTTTCTCCTACCTATAAATTTAATCGGGTAGGTGCTTTTCGAATTCTCGTAGAACGACGAATTATGGATGTTGCAGATTTGGAAATTTCAGGGGTGCGTGGAACATTTTCTTCGGATTGAATAACAGTCTGCTTGTATTTGCGGTGGTGGTATTAGCGTTGACTCTGTATCCTCATCGGTATTACATTTCTTCGATCTGTCATCATATGTTTATATTGCCAGTTCGATTAATAATCAAATAATCAATTATTCGAATAATCAAATAATCAATTATTCGAATAATCAAATAATCAATTATTCGAATAATATAATAATCAATTATTCGAATAATCAAATAATCAATTATTCGAATAATCAAATAATCAATTATTCGAATAATCAAATAATCCAAGAGGAACGCATGGAAGAAATTAATAGATGAGGTTGACGTAGATGTATGGGGCGAAGGATATCAAATTGTGACCAAGAAGCTTAAAGCCCTCCCTCCGATAGCCATGACAGACGAAAATCAAATGGAAATCGTCAAAACAGTTTTTCCGTCACATCCTATAAAGAACTGGACCAGACTAGAAACCAGAAGTGACAATATACCCAGGTTCACAACAGAAGAACTGGTGCAGGCGGTTAATAAAATGAAGGAGAAGAGAGCTCCGGGTCCGGATGGGATACCTCCTGAAGTGCTGAAGGCGGTAGCACTACGACATAAAGACAAGGTTCTGCATATTATGAATGATCTGCTACTAACCGGAAGGTTTCCAGACATATGGAAGACGGCAAGGCTAGTACTAATTCCGAAAGAGCCGAAGCCGGGCCAGGTACAAAAAATCGTATAGACCCATTTGCCTTCTAAATACGCTAGGGAAACTATTTGAACATCTCCTAACGGCAAGACTGAGGAAAGAACTGGAGGATAAGAAGGAATTATCGGACGAACAGTACGGATTCAGGGAAGGGAAATCTACTATAAAAGCACTCGAACGAGTTATAAGAGCTGCGAAAAAAGCCGTGCAGGGGCCATATAGCTCACGGCAGATATGCGCGTTGATAACGCTCGATGTGGAAAATGCCTTTAACTCAGCACCGTGGGAGGGTATATTAAACGAGCTAAGAACGAAGAGGATATCACCATACCTGTATAATATGGTTGCTAGCTATTTTGAAAACAGGACCCTTGCAATCGGGGACAAAGCTACCATGAAAATAAGCTGTGGAGTCCCGCAGGGCTCAGTAATCGGACCAACGTTATGGAATATTTATTATGATGGCGTTTTTAATGTACCGTTGCCAGCAGGAGTGCGTTTGTTTGGATATGCTGATGACCTAGCGGTAGTGGTTACCGCCAGAACCCCGGAAGCCTTAAAGAGCGCAGCTGAGGAATCCATAAGCAGTATTATGGATTGGATGGAAGTAAAGCTGCTAAAACTGGCACCGCATAAAACAGAAGCAGTGCTCTTAGTAGGGGGACGCAAAACGAAATCCATTAGCATAAAGATACATGACGTAGTGATACATACCCAACAGAGTATAAGATATCTAGGCATCCATCTAGATAGAAACCTCACTATGGGGGTTCATATACGCAAAACAGCGGAAAGAGCAGGAAAGGCGTTGACCACATTATGTCGCCTAATGCCGAACATTGGAGGACCACAAGAGAACAACAGAAGGATGCTAAGCGCCACGGTTCAATCTGTTATGCTCTATGGGGCATCTATATGGAAGCCTGCCATGGAAAAAATGTCTACAAGAAGGTGTACATCAGTGTACAGCGAAAAATCGCTATTAGAATTATAAGCGCTTATAGGACTGTATCGTCGAAGGCACTATTACTGCTCGCAAGAACCCCACCAATAGATCTCCTTGTAGACATGAGGATTAAAAGAGAGAGGGGAGAAAGTAGACAGAAAGCATACGACAGCATGTTAAGTACATGGCAGGATACATGGCAAAGGGAGGAAGAAAAGGCACTATGGACAAGGAGGTTGATAAAAGAGCTAAAGCCGTGGATCGATAGGAAGCACGGTCAGTTAGACTATTATGTGACGCAATTGCTTACGGGGCATGGCTGTTTTCGCTCGTACCTACGGCGCTTCCATCTAAGCGAAACTGACAACTGCGAGTACTGCGGAAAGTGTGACACGGCTGAGCACACTTTCTTCGAGTGCCCTAAATGGAACGAGCAACGAACACAAACAGAACGTAGGTTAGGTGTACTCACACCGGATAACATAACAACAGTTATGCTTGAAAGCCAGAATAACTGGCACACCGTGGGGAAAATGGTGAAGAACATCCTTAAAGCGAAAGAGGCACACGAAAGGGAGAGACAAGTCTAGTAAAAGAACGAGATGAGCGCCAACGACCCGAACTCCTAATCCTCGGCCACCGTGAGGGAAGGTAGACGTAGGGTAAACGATGGGAAAAGACAGCCCAACACCCGAGAAGAAATGTCGTGAATGACGCTGCCTAGGGTGTTCTGAAAAGGGCGGTTCAAGGGGACCACTTGACCGGCTATGAACTATTCAGCCGGCTACGTCCACCATAAAAAAAAAAAAAATCAAATAATCAATTATTCGAATAATCAAATAATCAATTATTCGAATAATCAAATAATCAATTATTCGAATAATCAAATAATCAATTATTCGAATAATCAAATAATCAATTATTCGAATAATATAATAGTCAATTATTCGAATAATCAGATATAATCAAATAATTAATCGAATATTCAAACGATAGACTGGTCAACTAATAAAATATTTGAATTGACACTAATCATATACATACATATTTGAATATTTAACTAATCAAATATTTAAATATATAGGTATACATAGATTTATGTACTATCATGAATTAAGCACTGCAATTTTGAATAAAGGAATTGTCAAAATGAATACATACACACCGCTATGACACACTGCTATTGAAAAAGAGTTTGAGGAAAAATAGGTCAAGGAAAAAAATCAAAAAAAAAGAAAAAGAAAAGAAAAGAAAAATTGGATTTTTTGATCCATTGAAAGCGAGAACGACAGAAAAAATTTTGAAAAAGATTGGAAAGTGAAAAAAGAAAAATTGAATTTTGATTGATGGAAAAAGAGAACGACAGATAGGGGCATATAAAGAAGGAAAGATTTTGAAAAAAATTGGAAAGTGAAAAAAGAAAAGGAGAAAGAAAAGAAAACAAGAAAAGATTCCAAAGAAGAGGAAAACAAAAAGAAATAAAGATTCAAAGGAAGGGGAAAAAAAAACAAAAAAGGACCTTTCATCTTCAACTGCCATAAATAAGCTTGGCTTACATCCAAGGTACCAAAATATTTTCGGTCACTCATCTTTGCGAACAAATCTTCAATTCTTGGTATAGGATACTTGTCATCTTTTAAAAAGGTATTTAGTGTACATTTGTAATCAGGTTCCGTAAAACCAGCTCTGCCCTACGTTCCGCATTCTGGTATCTGTCTTTTATTTTATCTTCCATTCTCTCTTCTGCTCTGTCTTTGGTTCCGCAAGAAAAAGAGCAGAACAGAAGATAGTACGACTAACAATAACGAACTCCAAACACACTAGCAATCAATTCTATTTTCTGGACTGTCTTCTATTCGATCTTTTTCATTCTTAGTGCTCTGCCTTTTCTTGGATTTCCCCCTACTGTCGTGATTGTGTTTCTGCCTTTTGTTTTGCCACTTATTTTCTGTTTTGTTTGTTGTCCTCTATCTGGTTCTGACATTTGTTTCGTAAAACAAATGGCAGTATACAGACGATAGACTATAATACGACTAACAATAATTAATAAAATTTATTCCAATCACATTAACGGCCAAAATCTTTTCTTCTGTCTTTCTCCCACATTTTCCTCCGCCTTTTGTAATACTTTTCGTTTTGTTTTCTGATCTGTCTGTTTTTGCTTTTTCTTTTGTTGAATTTCCGTCTTCTTTTCTACTTATTAACCTGTATTTCATACTATCTTTTCATTTGTCTCTCTTTTACCTTTTGCTCTGCCTTTTGTTTTATTTTGTGGTATGTGTTCCTTTCGATCTTCTGCTCCACCTTTCTGTTTTCTTGTTGATCAGGATCAATTAGGTTTCTCTCTACAGCTCTTGCTGTTGTTATTCAATCGCTCGTTCTGTCTTTTGTTTCACAAAATAAATAACAGAACAAAATATTAACGCTGAGTCTTTTGTTCTATGTTTCTTCTATCTTTGTTTTTACCTGTTGTTCTATCTTTTTTCGATTCTTTTTTTTTCTGTTTTCTGTTCTCAACATTCTCTTAACCGAAAATGGTCTCGCGACTTCACCCTGTATAATATAATATTTCATTATCGAGTGATAAAGAAAAATGTTGATCGAATCAGGACGACGGATGCATTTTTTATTTCATCTGCATCGTAGACGCTTCTTTCTTTAAATATATCGAAATGTCATGCGCCGAAATATCGCCACATTCTCGGTTCGTACGCCTAGATATTGAACCGTTCGCAATTCGACGTTATAAAACATCCCCTTCGGTACCACGTAGTACGGCGTCAAGCCCTTCCGATATCGCGTCGTCGAAAATGTGCAACCCCTAAATGAAAGGAGCATGGGTTATACTCGAATTATCTCAGGATATCAATATTACGGCGACAATATCTATGAGATCTGCTTCCAGATATATCTCGGTTACGTTAAAAAAAGGTATCTATTCAATCTAATTAATGTGTAACTCCATTTTTTTTTAGTTATCTATCACTTATCAGTGCATGCGTGTAGATTTCCATATCTCTCTTGCTATAATAACATCAATTATTAAATTAGAGTTATTTCAACCGTAAAATCAAGTTAAATTTCCCGCCAATTATTAATTATTTTAAATTGGCCAACCTGCTAAATGGGTTTCGACAACTAAAACTGAATAAATTTAAATTTCTCGCATTTCAATTGTTTTAAAAAGACATTGATTTCTATAGCATACCGTGTAACGTACAGTGTTGCAAATTTCATGGTGTTTTTCCGTTACCAAAATAACGCCATTTTTTCCTGAATATAGGGAAATGTCAGAATTTACAAACGAATGTGAATATCTCGAAAACCACTGGATATAACTGAATATTATGTTATATAAAGTTGATTTAAAATCACGCAGGCAATACAAAAATGTAATAATATATAGGGTGTTCCATTTGGTGGATGCGGGGAAACGGAACACCCTGTATACTACGACATAACTTTACGTTATAGATTTAATAAAGCTGAACAAGTTTTGTATTTAAATATTTGCGTTATTTTGTATAATAAGAGAGATATGGAAGAATATCGTTATATAGTTATACCCTGTATGTTTTTAAGTTGGCCAAACTTATTATAATCACGTCAATAATTAAATTGAGCTGTAGCTTTTATTGTTGTACAAATCATAATAAGCGGAAAATAAATGACGTTTCATAAATGACATATAAACAAGAACCAACAATCTAGCAAATAATAGAAAACTAAAATGTGAGCAATTTCAATTCAAGAAGGTTGGTAGCATCGAAATCCACGCTGTGACACAATTTTTTGATCGAAAGTTTAATACACTGTTCTAACGTGATAATAAAATCGACGGTGAAGTTAGCCGCTTCTACATAATACGATGATCGATTCGTTCGTCGTGATTTTGACAGTTGATTGACAGATGCACCAATGCTGGGATATCGAAGCGTTTTCGCAAGTTCTTTCGGGGGATATCTCTTTAAATAAACTATATTCCTCCCTCTCGGTTCGATTTTATTGTCTCTGATGTAGAAAATCCGTGCTAAGGGCGTAAGAATCTAATAAATCCTTTAAAATCTTATGCAGATCTTAAGGCGTCGTTAACGTTGATTATTTAGCGCCAAATTCGAATAAGCCAATGGAAAATAGTTCTTGTACCATTCGGAAATGATCTAATCCCGTGATTGACGCATAAAGATTGAAAAAAATTGAAAATTTCTCCTGCTAATCTCTTTCGTTTGAAATTGCTCACAACCACAGTACTATAATAAATCAATATTAATGACTTTTATTACGTCAAATTTTTGACAGATTTAAATTAAAAAATCAGGCATGTCAACATAAAGTCGCGATCACAGTCACCTAATATTTCGTGAAACAGATATTCGATATCGGATGGAAAACTCGCTTAAGAAATCAGTCCTTTATTTAAAACATTTCACAGGAAATCAGATTAGGTTATAATACAATTAAATTGTAATCTGACAGTTGACAAGCTGTCAAAATTTGACGTTACTATTCTGCATCAGTGTTTCCAAATTAATACTAAATTGTTGGTTACTCTAAATGAAAATTTAATTGGTCATGGTAGATGAAAAATTTCTTCAATTTGTGTCCACTTAAATATTCATTCACGAACTGGTTCGTTAAAAATGAAATTCAACATTTCTGAAAACTCGTAATTATAACTGATATCATCTCTGGACTCATCAGCGCTATTGTACCACTTCCGGTTTACCGGAAGTAGATGTCAACTTTCTTACTTTAAATACAACAATTCTGCATCAAAACTTACTAAGACACCCCCATCAGCCGTTTTTTGAGTTATTCAATTTTTTTTTCAAATATCTATAGGGCCAATTGCAACGTTATGTTCAAAATTCGGTTATTTCTGAAGGCATTGCAGCTAACGACCTCATATTTGGCATGTTATTAGCCGAAATAGCATACATCAAATTTACGTTCTAGAATTTATCATAATTTATACAGGGTCGTCCAAAATTAACGTTAATTTCAACCAATTTCACATGGATGAAAGTCACTTTTTTTTAACGGAACACCCTATATATATTATTTCATTTTTCAATACACTTCATAATTCTCATCATTCCTTATTAGACATATTAGCTTGTATTTTTTACGGTCTTCTTTTATACGGTAGTCGTTTTCTTCATCTGGGTTCTCCTCTCCGGCTCCATTGTCATCTTCAAGCGGACGTTTTTTCGTTTCAGATACCAAATATTCTCCCATCTTTGTATTCTTTCCAACTGTTTACAATTGCCATGTCAAACAAATGAAGAATGACTTTCAGGGGCCATTTTTAGCAGTACTCTCTATCATGTAGCATTGTAGCTTTTGACTACTTTTGGGCATGGGATATTAACTCTTTCCTTTTGGCTATTATCCCATCTTTGTATCGATGTTTCTGGTTGTGAACCAAAAGTAGTTGAACACATGATCACAGACTTATTGTCTTTCCATTTTGTAATAGAAATTTGACAGTCACATCTTAACATATTCCTCGGATTCACCACGTTTCATATCTTTAACATTTTTAAACTCACAACCCTTAATTCTGTTTGACATAATTAACTGGTTCATCAATGGTACTGTAGTGAAATATCTATCTATCAAAATAGACAAAGCTTCTTTCGGGAATACTCTCAACCAAACGTAATACTACAGCAGGACCCATTCCAAAATCTTTATTTGGTAGATTCGTTTTGTTGCTCTTTGGTAGATTTTGAAGTCTAGATTGTTCCAGTGTTTGTATAGTAAGAACAAAGTTTTTTAAACCAACTGGTCTAGGTTTGTTTTTAATGTATTGACGTACTGGACATCTTCCTAGAAATGGAAATTTGCTCGTCAATTGAAAATAATGATCTGCCTTTTCTGGGTATCAGACGACATCTATTTGGAACCCGATCTATCATGGGTTGAACTTTTTTCTCATCATCTGTTGTTGTGAGGTTGTCTACAACATGAAAATTTACCCTTATCAAGTAAAACCTGTCCCCATTCATCACATTGGAGACCACAGGAAATTGGAATATAGCCCTATAATGACTTAATTTCACCAGAGGATTTGATTGCTTTTCCACTTTTTTGGAGATAATCATTTAAATATCTTTGAAAATATTGCCATGGCGTCAAAATCTCGACTTCGGGGATAGTTCCATTTTCTTGAGAAACGAAAAAACCTTTTTCCCATCTAAGTGGTTTTGAAATGTAGACATCAGAGGAAGATTGTCTTCAAGCTCCCAATCACTTTCTGATTCCTGGTCTTCATCGTTTTCCTGGTCACACTCCAAATCTTCCACAACCCATAACCTCGTCTTCAAGCTGGTCCCACCCATTCTTAATTTCTAGATCTGTTACGAATGTGAATCTCTGGAGGCAAAGGGATAGGATGTCTTAATAAGTTTTGATGAAGAATTGGATGCCCGATACAAAAAACTCATAAAAAATATACTATTCTATTTAAATTAAGAAAGTTGACGTCTACTGGCGCAAATCATTTTGCTGATGAGTCCAGATGATATCAGTTATAATTACAAGTTTTCAGAAATGTTGAATTTCAAGAACATCAAAAAGTTCTAACGAACCAGTTCCGTGAATGACCCTGTATAATAACAATGAAGTTATGTAATCAATGCAGGCAACATTACAGTTTTACCAAATTAGATTCTAGTATTGCACGACCTTGAATCTTCTTTATTGTAATATTATCGTGTTTTTATCTTATTCTTGCAGCACAAAATTTCAACTTATGGGTGTTGAAGAATCAAAATGGCGTCCAACACCATTCGTATACCTATTCATAATAGTCAGTGGTGGATTCATATTCTTCCTCAACGTCTTCCAGATGCAATATGCCTATCACGTGATGCAACCGGCGGCGATCATCGAACAAACGCCGTCGCAAAAATTCATGATACCAACAGACGATGCTAGCACGAAAGGCTTCCTATTGAAAACGAAAGGTTGTCGTATACCGGAATTGAAACCCATAGATGGCAACATTAAACGTTTCATTTTCGCCGAGAAAGCCGTCGTCTGCAATAACGGCCGACCACCTCTAGTAGAATCTAATCAAACTTGCTTGTTTATAGTGAAAAGTGCCCTTGAAGCTTACGACGTGAATATCACCTCGCTATTGACGTGTTGTTACCAGATGTTTTTGAGGATCGACCCAACCGATGGAAAGAAATATGGTAAAATAAAATTTAAAGATTGCATCGCCTTTAACGACAGTATCGAAGTCGATGATAAAGCGGAGTTCGTTAAAGTCACGTGTTTATACAATAACACCATGTTATATAAAGATTTCTTCTCGTTTATACCTTTAAAACCGATTCCGCCTTTAAAAAATAGTGAAACTAAATTGAACGTTCTAATCTTGGGGATCGATTCTGTATCGCGTTTAAACTTCCATCGACAGATGCCAAAAACTAGCGCCGCCTTACGGAAAATCAAGACCGTCGAGCTTTTAGGTTATAACAAAGTGGGTGACAATACATTCCCGAATCTAATTCCAGTTTTAACCGGTTGGAACGAGAGCGAACTGAAAAAGAACTGCTGGCCTAACACCACATCGTATTTCGACGATTGCCCTTTCATTTGGAAAAGATTCGCCGAAAACGGGTACGCCACTGCGTTCGCTGAAGACGCTTCGTGGATGGGAATCTTCAATTATCAAAGGCGAGGGTTCAAACAGCAACCTACCCATTATTTCTGGGATACTTTCGATGGGGAAGCCGAGAAGCAAATCGGGAATAAGCATAGAATGAATGTCGATCAATGTTTAGGACCTAGAGAGGCGTATAAGGTCCTCGTGAATTACGCCGAGAAATTCGTTGAATCAATACAATTTTTATATAATAAACCATATTTCGGATTCTTTTGGAGTTCTAGTTTATCCCACGATTTCTTGAATAAACCTAAATTAGGCGACGAATTCTTCGAAGGCTTCATCTCGAGATTATATCAGAAGAATTTATTGCAGAATACGGTTTTTATCTTTATGAGCGATCACGGGATTAGATGGGGCGATATTCGATCGACTTTTCAAGGTCGAATCGAGGAGCGATTACCGTTCATCCATATTTACATTCCCGAATGGTACAGGAACGATTTCCCATTGGCTTATTCGAATTTGGCGCGAAATAGTCAGCGTTTAACGACACCTTACGATCTGCATAAGACGTTAGAGGATCTATTAGATCCTTACGCACTTAGCAGGGATTTCCTACATCGGAGGCAGGAAAATCGAACCGAGAGACGGGAATATAGTTTATTCGAAGCGATATCGCCGGAAAGAACTTGCGAAAACGCTACGATATCGGAACATTGGTGCACCTGTCAATCGACTGTCAAAATCGCGACGAACGAATCGGTCGTAGTAGAAGCGGCTAACTTCACCGTCGATTTTATCAATCGTTTATTGGTGGGATACGCAGATTGCGTCTCGTTAGAATTGGATGAGGTGTTGGATTCCAGTTTGCAGATGCAGCAACAGGACATCGAAGGTAAACGTTCGAAACGGGATTACACGTTGACTTTAAGGACGAAACCGGGTAGTGCTTTATTCGAAGCTACTGTCAGACGGGAGAGTAAAGAGAATCAGAATTACGATTACGAAATCGTCGGTACGATAAGTCGGATAAATTTGTACGGACGTCAGAGTTTGTGCATGGCGGATTTTCATTTGAAATTGTATTGTTTTTGTAGACAATTATTATAAAAAAAAGTGTACGAAAAAATTAGAATTCTATTTTTTTTTCTATAAACGAAGTCTGAGAAGAAGGTTTTCGTCTTCTAACAATAATAATGTTGAAATATGCGAGGAAGACAACTTTGTTAGCAGACTTCGAGAACGATCCTGTACAACGGAGGTCCAATATTTGAAATACATACTTACTTACTTACTACATGCTCATTTTTGTAGCTTAATTTTTTAAGTTCAAATAATATGGGATGCGACCGGGTTTTCAAGCATCCTGTACATACTTATATTATAATCTGTGATTATTCTCCAAAATGCTAATTGATCGTTAAAATGACGATATTAATTGTTAAATAACGTTCTTTCCTTTATAATCATGTAGAGGTGTATTTTCTCGTGCTTTTGTGCCATATTACTGTGTAATGTTTATTATTTTTTTAATTTCATGTATTTAGATGACAAGAATGACATTTGACAGTTCAACTGTCAAAATACATAATTAATATTAATGAAATAATGGTAAATAGTACAAACTTATTATAATATAAGATCTATGTATATATTAAGAGTTGTTTTATTTTACTGTATGACGTCTATAAGTATAAGTTTCAACAAGAATTTTTTTCTTTTAACATTTTTGTCATCTATGAAATTACAAGAATATCTCTTATGTATACTTAAGTACGTAATTACTGAATATTTTATTTTGTATCTTGACGATGTTTAAAGGGGAATTATCTGCTAAACGTAAATTGCGCAAAATATGTTCCAAATGTTTAGATCTCGTAAAATATAGATTTCTTATTACTTATTTATAATTATCCTTAATTGTGATAAATGTGATATAAAAAAAATCTGTGTGCCCCATATTATCTAGATATATATATATATATACAAATTGAACAAAATAATGTGTTATACGAAGAATAAATACAATATTTATGTAAATTGTGTTTTTGTTTTGTTTGTCTCAAGGTTTTTGTTTGTGAATTGTTTTTGTCCGGAAAATTAAGGAAACTTAACCGGAGATCGGTCGCTACTTAAAAAAATCCAATTTTTTCCCTTTCTAGCAGTGCCTGGAGGGGGCGCTAAGTTAGCGCATGACAAGTTAGCATTTGACGCAGCTAAACACAGTCAATCAAAAAGACAGTTGTTAGTATTATTCTAACACGCGACCGATGTAGTTCGACAAATTGTTAGAAAAAATCAACCCCGTTTCTGAAATTTTCTTTATGTACTGTGTATTATTTATGTTTTTGGTAAGTTTTGCATCAGATTTGTTGATGTTCTAGTGCTATTTCTTGCCGATTTGCTTTTTAGAGTTCATAATTTTAAAATGGACAAGAAACAGGAAGAGCAACTGTTGAAGTGGTATGAGGAAGTCCTAACCGATACAGAGCCCCTGGATTCAGACGATGATCTAAGCGATGCTGTCTCTGAACACAGCCTACATAATACCGACACTGAGCAATCGGACGATGGTGACGAGGTTCTGGCTGCTCAAATCATTACTGGTGTTACACAACCTCGAACAAAGAGAGATCCTATTTTTATAGGCAAAAATCTGACAGAGTGGCTAAAACACAAACCCGTCACACCTAGAAGAAAAACCCGCACCCATAACCTCATAAACACAACTACCTGGTGTTAAAGCTTCTGCTAAACGAGCTACAACCAATTTAGATTGCTGGAAATGATATTTTCCAGACGAACTTATCGACAAAATTGTTACTTTCACAAACCAGAAATTAACGATGTTGCAGGAATCATATTCTCGCCCAAGAGATTGTCCACCAACCGACATTGACGAAATTCACGCATTGTTTGGACTTTTATACATGGCAGGGGTAAAAAAAGCGCAACATTTAGATACTTCCGAATTGTGGAGCACTGATGGTACGGCACCAGAATATTTCAGCACTGTAATGTCGGAACGAAGGTTTCGACGTGCTTATCCGAGCTTTACGATTCGACGACAACACTACTAGGGAAGAGAGAGCTAAATATGATAACTTAGCTCCAATTAGAGAAATTTTTGACAATTTTGTAAGGGCATGCTCTTTAAATTTCACAGTTGGAGAGTACGTTACTATAGACGAAATGCTGGAACCCTTTAGAGGAAAGTGCCGATTTAGGCAGTATATTCCTAATAAGCCAGCAAAATATGGTATAAAAATATACAGCCTAGCAGACGCACGATCCTTTTACACACATAATGTGGAGATATATGCTGGCAAACAACCCGAGGGCAACAACCATATAATTTGGCAAATGTTGCTTACAGTGTCGTGAAGCGTTTAATACTCACCATTGACAAGTCTGGACGAAATGTGACAGTAGACAATTACTTTTCTTCCATTTCACTTGCTAATGATTTGCTCATAAACGACCGATTGACTATGGTTAGTACACTAAGGAAGAACAAACGGGAGATACCACCTGAATTTCTTCAAGTGAAAAATCGACCCTATGTTTGGTTACGGGAAAGATGGCAATAATTGTGTTCTCGCCTCATATATCCCAAAGAAGAATAAAAATGTCCTAATGCTGTCGACCCTGCATGATGATGATGCAATAGACCCATCTACCAATGAGCAAAATAAGCCAGAGGTGATAACATTTTATAATTCCACAAAAGGTGGGGTAGACGTGGTAGATCGTCTAAAATCTGAATATTCTGTAGGTAGAATAAGTAATCGTTGGCCACTAACAGTATTTTATAGCTTACTGAACATTGCTACAATAAACGCCCAAATAATTCAGAAACATAATACCGCGCAATTGACAACGAGAAGAGCATTTATTGCAGAGCTTTCAAAACAGCTCACACTACATCACCTAACCAAGCGTTCCTCTGTTCCAAACTTGTCTACTCCTCTTCGTCAGAAAATATCAAACGTTATTGGTAGAGAAAGGACACCGGCAGTAGCACTATTGGAAAATCTGCAGCTGTCGCAAAAAGTAAGGTGTAGATATTGCCCAAAAAGAAAAAATCGATTCACACAACATGCTGTGCGCAACTTGTGCTTCTCTAGTTTGTAAGGAACACACTGAAACAATCACTTATATTTGTATTGAATGTGGTAATTCGAATGACAAATCTTTGTAACTTAAAATGTTTTAATTTCATTATTATGTTGAAGTTGTGTCACCGACCGATGCCGGGTTAAGGAAAGGAAAGGACTAACAAGTTTAGAAAACGGTCCAAAAGTTCTAGAACAGTTCGCGGACTGTCACAAACGGACCGAGTTCGTGTTTTGTTTTTGTCCTGTCCGCTTGGTGGAAACCCGGCATTATAAATCATATACGACCATTTACGAGGTCTTTTTTGCGGCCCTCGTGGCAACACTGCGATCCGCCACATGGTCGGGGGAGGAGGAGGGGGGTAGAGGGGACTTTGAACTAAGAGCCACCCACGTTTCACACGGTAATATGTTTCGCAATCCTGCACATGTTCGCCCTATCCTCGCCGGAATATACAAGAACCGTCTGACCTTGAAGAGGAGCGCCCGCACTATAGCTAGTTTTTCTTCTCTTCAGCGCTTTCGAAAGACGCCAGAGATTCGGGATTGCCCCCGAGACACCAAGCCACCATTGCTTCTCCCTAAACGATTTGAGTTCTGCGCGCAAGCGCATATAGAGAGATTGTTGAAGAACTCATAATCACTAGGGCTACCTGTTGTTTGAGCCTTTTTACGAGTTTTACGCTTTCGGCGCAGTAGGTGCCTTAGATCAACCTGTAATCATGTCTGTCTGGAAGTCGAATGTTTGATGGCTTGAGAAACCAAGCCAGTAAAAGGCTCAGCAGCGAATCGACCCCATCGAAATTGAAGGCAGAAGTGTCTACAGACTGGTTGATCCTAGCAGTTCACGGCTCTGCGAGACGAGACCACCGCGGATTGAAGCTCATCCCCCAAGCAGGTGATGAAAACGGGGTTGTGATCCGACGACAAATCGCGAGGTGCGATGGAATACCACGAGTCAAGGCTATGTCGAGAATGTCCGGCGTAGTGTCGGGGCGTAGAGTGTGGACATCGGAGAGCGAAAGTGGAAAAACCGAATTCATTGGTCGAAACGCATTCCGAGAGCGGATGTTTCGAATTCAAATCCCCGGCCAAAAGGACCGGAACATTGCAAGAAAATAATCGATCATAGTCGTTGGTATCACACACCCTAGTTAGGGGAGCATAGACTGAAATGAGGTGTAGAGCCCCCAAACCTCTAATCTCGACGTCGATAATCGTCGTCTCAAGAAACCAGAGAGCGAGGACAGCCACAGAAGAATATTTGAGGGTCTGTCTGATGGCGATGGCAGTGCCACCTCTTTTCTCGATCAGATCGGTAAACTCGATAATTCGGGAGTCAATCAAGTCTCGCTGAAAAATACAGCATCGATGGGATCCGCAGGCGTTCCAGGTCATTACCCTGATCTGGATTGTTTAGGAATTGGCCAAATTGGTTTCCAGTTTGCCGACTTCCAACCAAAAGGAAACTCGATAACGCATTTGTCAGGACTGGCTCGACAACTGAGGATCGTGCGATTATTGATGAGAGTTGGATATTCCTATACGATCTAGAAACCAAACGTCATTATCACATTTTTCGATTCCAAAGGCATCATTTTGAAACACTGCTACCTACTACGTTGAGGTGATCCTGAAGACATTGCGGCGCCAGATTGCACGAAAAAGAGCCGAGTTGTAGGCCAACAAGAATTTTTACCCGCGAATTTTTAGCATCCACAGAGACTCTTGTGCTGGAACATTCACCCTACAGTCCAGATTTAGCCCCATGTGATTTTTTCCTCTTCCCTAAAACGAAGGAGGTGCTCAAGGGGACTCCTTTTGCTACGGAAATGATCATGAAACAGGCATGTACAGGGGTCATGAACGATCTCGATGAACAAGCTTTCCAAAATTGTTTCTAGTCATGGAAATCACGAATGGAAAAATGTGTGCGGGCCAGAGGGAAGAGATATCTAATTTGTGACCAATTCGAAATAACAGCTCTTAAAACCAACTTACGGATACTTAATTCAGACCTCGTAGCGTGTCATCTGCACTCGAAGCGGCCTCCAAAATATCTATTCGGTGTTATTTGCTGATCATGGCAGTTGTTGCCACAGGGCACCCCCATTGCCTCTAAAATCTTCAATATTGATGTTTGTTTGTTTCGAAGTCAGTTTCCAGATCAGATCGTTGTAGCTCTCGTTGTTCAATTTTCAATTCATATTTAGGTAGGACTTCGTATATCGGGGTTGGTAGAAGTGAACAAATCCGGACATCTAATTTTGCTCTTTCAGTTTCTTGTTTGGTATCGCAACAAGAGCTCTCTGCCATGACTCATCACCATCTTGTCTATCGTTTTGCCAGATAATTGTCCCCCTATCACCTAGCTCTATGTTATTATTTTTTAGCGTTTCTCAGTCGTGTGCCCAATCGTTTCTGCGCCTGTTCGATGCACTTCTTTTTCTGCACGACAAGGTCCTCGTATGACGCTGCCTTTTTGATAAAAGAAAAAGTTTTGGAGTCCCCTGCTTAGGGCTACCACGCATAGAGACTGCCTGGAGCCGTCTGCTCAGCCTTTGGGAAAAATGATGTCAAGGAGTTTTACTTTCAGACAAGGCAATAAAAATTTTGTCAATTTTTTGAAAAAAAAGGTATATAACCTCTTAATATTTGACAGCCCCACGTTGGGCGCCAAATTATGAAATAGAATAGCCCCGCGTTGGGCGACAAGGTGATAAATAACAACGAAAATATTTTCTTTATTTTTTTTAATAATTATATTATTATAGTTAAAAACAACAACAATAAAAACAAAACTATACTTTCATATAAATTAGAAAAAGAACAGTACAAATTAATAGAGGTTAACTTTGTTTTTTTTTTATTATTTTTTACATATTTAATACCATTACTATTATACACATTTATTTGTTTTAGTTTTCCCAAAATAGCCTGTTTTATTCTCCTACTTATATTACAGTAAATAATTGTCTCTATTTAGAATTTTAGTTTTACACCTAAACTTTTATATTTTATTTCTCAAACAAGAAATTATATTCAATACAGGCAATATATAAACTAATATAATTACGATGAAAAAATACTTTGTCACTTTATTCAATACAGTCGTTTATTTGTAATCACCTATAAATATATTTTATTATAAACGTAAATGATTTTTTTTCGTTAATTTTTAATCTAATCCTGATGATCTACACAAAATTAATCATTCTATAATAGAAGAAAGGAACATCAGATCGAAGGTTTTATTTATTCATTTATTTTTTAATAATAAAGATGAATCGTGGATGGCTCATTTTTCATTTTATCGATGTTTATTTGTACTAGCATTTAAAAAGAGGATATCAATGTAAACGTTTTAATATAGATTCAGTTTAAGCTTGTTTATACGTTAAGGCACTATAATAAAAGAATAAACTACTTATTTGCTTCCCTTCCCTCCCGCCCCCTTATAGCGATTCACTTTTAATATAAATAGCGGCCAATTATTACCTACTTGATTATATTTCAATTTAATCTTACCTTAAATGCACAAAAAAAATGATGCTGGAACATTTTTTCTCCATTTCATCCTAAGAGCTATCACAGATACACAAATTGGTAGATTCTACATTTTACTACATATATATATGTATAAATATACAGGGTTATTCAATCTAAAATGCAATTCTACATCAAATACACGGCCTACTGTTAAAAATTGTATTTTTCTGAAAGTATTGCAGCTGAAGACCTTATATTCGGCGTGTTATTAACTGAAATATGAGTCATGCTGTATACAGGGTAGTCTAAAATTAAGGCTAATTTGAGCTAAATTCATCCCAATTAAGTTCTTTTTTTTGTAAATTAAAACACCCTGTATATTATCGAATTAATAGTTCTCTTTTAGAATCAACAGTTCGGATTTAGTTTTTTTTTAATACAACACCTTGTTATACTGGGTGATTGCTAAAAATTCCCCGCTATTGGCTTAGAAACCGATCACATTTCGATGTTTATTACGAAGAGATTTCAACGAAAAGGAAATGTTGCATTTACAAACCGTAATCGTTATTCATTTATTAAGGGCGTAAAATGGGATGTTTATGGATCGCGACGTGTCAAGGTCCATAAACGCTAGCAAGGATACATTGAAGATTCTGTGACAAATTTCTAAAAAGATAGTGTTGGTTGTACAAACGAATTTTCGAATACGAGTACCGAATTTTTTGAGCCTACCTTCCACCTCCCAGCGGCAAAACAAATTGTAAGAAATTATTGAAAGTTTGTGGCCAATTACGATGAAACGAGATAGAAAATCCTACCGTTTCCAATTTGTATTCTTATTAGTGCCCTAATTATTATTTTTATTTATTATAAACGATGAGAATCAAGTTTACCACCCACGGGCGCTAAAAAAGTCGTTTTCCGCTCTCCAGAGTGATTCGAGAAGTGTACTTTTGATTATTATAGTTTTCTTCTATCTCTTATAATAAAAAACATAAGCTTGGACAAGTAAAATCAATCAGACTGTACTAGTGTGTACTAATTTACCGCCCACGGGCGCTAAAATAGTGTACTTTATAGCTATGTAGAGCATAAAATAATTAATAAACCCGTAACAAACGAAGCAAACTGGTTTGGCGATGTTATTAGCAAAATCCTCAAGAAAGTATCCCCACCCAAAAAGTTGTATTTGTGGTGAATTTGTTTAAAAGCCGTCAAACAGTCAAAAATGGTAAAGCAAAGTCGTCGTTAACGCATGAACGAAAATAAAGGGTGTTACATTCGTTCGAAATGGATCTCATAAAATGGACGCAAAAATTGAACTATATTTTTAAGAAAAAACCGAATAATATACAGGATGTTCAGCGTATGCAAGTCTGCAGCGGCAATGCTTTCAACTCCTGAATAACCCTGTATACATATAAATAAATTACATACTTTAAAATGAAACACAAGCCATCTTAAACCAATCAAAAAACAAAACAATTACAATCGATTTGATTTTATTTTTAATCATTATAATCACCGTATTTATATATTTTGTTCTAGTTTCAGTCGTTTTACGTTGGCGAACATGCTGAACTTGTTGAAACGAAAGCGCTAAATTTAAACGTCGACTTTTGGAAGATTTGCTCGTTCGTTAGTTGACCGTGACTTTCTCTTAAACGTTTTGCCTACAGTACCATGCTAACCTATAACATTGCCATCCCGACAGCAAAACGTATTACATAATAAATATAATATCAACACGTTTTTATTCCAAAATCCAAATTGGCCGATTTTGACAATCCTCAATATTCGCGTTTCTATTTTATTTTATTTTTGTTTTGTTTTTGTTTAAACAACATGCAGACTTTTGTTTTTTTTGCAACTTTTATTCTACTTAAAATCTACCTAATCAAGTTTCTTCGGCGAATTTGTACCGTACGAAGAGCCTTTGCTGATTTTCGACATACCGATGGTCTTATTCAACAGTACAGAAACTGTAAAGTTAAAAAATCAAAGCAGCATAACACAATCAACTACGATTCATTAATTTTTTTACTTACATGTTATTATAATACTCATCCCTATTGAGAAATACAGCAGTTCACCGCTGAAGAGGAATTTAACGAGGTAATATATCATTGGACACAATATAGCAACGAACCAAATCGCTATATTAAACAGGGAACTAACACGTCTCTTCACACGGATAACATCCGTCCTTTCTATCCCGGACGTCGCGAAAAAATCACCAGTTTTAATAAAACTCTCCCTTAATTTATCCTAAAACAAAAAATCGCGAAAAAAAAATCGAATTTCCCCTCGCGAAATCGCCTCACCTTATTAACAAAAAGCTCCCTGAGAAATTCCTCCTGACCTTCCTCCGTTTCCGGGACGTCCTCTAGCGGGATCCTCTTCATGTACATGTGAGCCGTCACCGATTTACCCAATAATAAACCGGTGATCGTCGGTTCGTGCGGATCGTTCTCGTGGAAGGCCAACTCGATATCGTAGATGGCCGGGACTTTACCTTTCATGGACGGTAAACTAGCGATGAAACCCCTAGTTCGCGGTAGTAGATGATGCTTCAGTTCCGGTAGACCCTTCTCCCTAGCGAACTCTAACGACGCTAGATGCTTCTTCGGCGTGAAACGTGTGCCTTCGGGGAATAATAATAGCTGGAAAAAAAGTGTACCCTGTATATTACAATGATTTATGCGATGTGATATTTAAATTTTGTATTCACATCAATATGAAACGAGTACTTATGGAGATAATATTCCGATATGTCTTGGCTGCTACGTCACGAATCTGGTTTCGGCAGTCGCGTTTTGCTTCGAATGGGCGAGAGAAAAAATAATACGACTGTTATGGGTGGATTATGAGCTGAAAGGTACAATTTCCACAGTTGATGCAGTAAGTTTGAAAGTAGTGTCAACATCAAGAAATGCCACAATATATGAAAAAAAAGCCCGATTCCACGTGGTTTCGACCAGAAGTCTCGGCAGCTGACGAGGCTAAAAAGATCGAAACTACGTGGTCCGTTTCTAATTCTCGATCTTTTTTCATTGTGCTCGTTTGCAGGGCGATTCCAACAATATATCATAAGCGACTAATAGTTTTTTCGTGTCATGGTAGTGTAATATATACAGGGTGTCCTAAAAATACATCTCGTAGTATTTAGCATGTTTGTTTCTTAAGATATTCGTCCATTCGAAGCGAATTAAAGATGGCTGCCATAAAATATAAATCATTATACCAGGTTGTAAATTACTGCGGACATTTTAGGACACACTATATACGCAATGCAAAAAAAAAACTACCATAAAAAATACAACAAATAGAAAATCTTAAACTCGACGTTTCGTCGCTAATATAAGTGGCGTCTTCAGGAGCAAAAAGGGGTTGGGTGAGGGGAGAAATGCCCTCATAATAGTGTCGCGGACATCTTTCGTAGTCTCTAAAGACTATTCTCCCACATTTAAATCTGCCGATTCTAACAACGCGCTGTATCCACCGGTTTTAAAAACGTATCTTTGAGTTATCAATATGCAATGCAAAAATAAAAAAAAAACAATAAAAAAATACAACAATACAAAATCTATTAAACTCGACGTTTCGTCGCTAATATAAGTGACGTCTTCAGGAGCAAAAAGAGAGTTGGTGAGGGGATGCGGAAAGGGGAGAAAAGCCCTCATAATAGTGTCGCGGACATCTTCCGTAGACTCTAAAGACTATTCTTCCACATTTAAATCTGCCGATTCTAACAACGCGCTGTTTTCACCGGTTTAAAAAATGTATCTTTGAGTTATCAATATGCAATGCAAAAACAAAAAAAAAATCAAAAATACAACAATACAAAATCTATTAAACTCGACGTTTCGTCGCTAATATAAGTGGCGTCTTCAGGAGCAAAAAGAGGGTTCGGGGGAGAGGAGAAAAGTCCTCATAATAGTGTCGCCGACATCTTCCGTAGTCTCTAAAGACTATTGTCCCACATTTAAATCTGCCGATTCTAACAACGCGCTGTATCCACCGGTTTTAAAAATGTATCTTTGAGTTATCAATATGCAATGCAAAAACAAAAAAAAAACAATAAAAAAATACAACAATACAAAATTTATTAAACTCGACGTTTCGTCGCTAATGTAAGTGGCATCTTCAGGAACAAAAAGGGGTTGGTGAGGGGTTGGGGGAGGGGAGAAAAGCCCTCATAACAGTGTTGCGGACCTCAAGATGTTCCATAGTCTCTAGTCTTCCATATTTAAATCTGCCGATTCTAACAACGCGTTGTCCCCACTACTTAAAAAGAATGTACGTTTGAGCCATCACCCTGTATAGATCAACAATGATAAAACTGCTATTTTTGCTTCGAATAAAATTATTTGATTAATAAATAAAATACAGAAAATGATATAAAAAGCTTCATTTATAATTTGCCGATTCTAACAACGCGTTGTCCCAACTACTTAAAAAGAATGTACATTTGAGCCATCACCCTGTATAGATCAACAATGATAAAACTGCTATCTTTGCTTCGAATAAAATTATTTGATCAATAAACAAAATACAGGAAATGATATAAAAAACTTCATTTACAATTTAAACACAAACCCAAACAATTAAGCCGCGATAATTATACGATAACCTTCAAGAGAGTTCAAATTTTAATTCGAAGCTAAACGATGATAATTTTTAAGGTCAATATTTAATAAATAAATAATATGTACGTAATAAATAGACATACCCACATCGGATCAGGATGTTCGGCGAGTTCTGTGACCTGTCTCCGTATAACTTCCTTGTCTTTCTCGAACGATCTCTCCAAGAAGACGAACTCTGAGAATTTCCAACACCACCCCAACACTGGCATGTACTGTATGACCTTTTTAGCGTACGCCTTGCAATTCTAAACAGTGTAATGCTGTGATAATCATCGTGGGAAAATAATTTAAAATCGACTCACCCCTAACATCCGTATCCTATCGCAGGTCATCCAACCGATTAACCAATCGATTTCGTACGTATGATTCATAACGCAATAAGCATGTTCTTTGCCCCAATATTTGTCGAAATCTTCCCGCTTTATGTATAATATAACGTTAGAATCCGACCACCAATCTCCCATAAAAACTAGTTCTGGAAAAAAGAAAACCGGTTGTATCGGAATTATGCGATGAGGATTGTAAAACGACTTACGTGAATAAATCGAGAAGCAACAATACCAATTGAGTTTCCTGTAGAGGCGTTTATTAATTTTATGTATCGTTAGGTACAAAATGCATTGTATACAATTTACTAAAATCCCCGATGTAAAAAATGTTATAGCAAAACATAATTGAATTAATCTTGAGCGTTTTAATAGCTGTAACTTTGATAGATCCATTTTATTGTGCTGTTGTTTCGTTAGTGGAATTATGTTGTGCTCTGAAAATTATTGTGATAAGTCTTGTTTACTTAAACGTATCTTTCGCGATAAATAATAATTGTAATTTTTGTAGTATATCGTAAACAATTACACGAGACTGGAAGCCGGACTATCGATTGATTAAAAAAATTTTTATGTAGGTTAAACGAATCTAAATTGACGACGTTATTAAAAAACAATAATCATTACTTACGTTTACTTTATAGTAATAAATAAATAAATATTATAGCATCTTAGAATTCGTGTTATTAATACTATTTTGAACTTGTATAAGATTCACTAATTTTTGACAATTAATTTCCACAAACCTTACAAAAAATTATATACCTACACAACTACCCTAAAATTCAATAGAAAAATGTTACAAAATCACTAACGTCAAATCAACCAAAATATATTTATTTTTTTTCCGTGAAACTTTATAGACGATTTAATAATTTCAATTTAAGATTCGTATTCAGTTTTTATCAGTTAAATTAACGCACGTTCACACACACTCATACACATCGTATAATTCACAAACGATACGAGACAATAGGATCAATTTATACGATTGAATGGTTGGTAAAGGATTTGCATTTACTCGCAGACATTATCATATTTTCGTGTAAGTTCAAAGTACAATTGGATTTATAGAGGATTTTTTCGACTTAATCTCATCGCTGTTTTATATTTTGATCGGTATTATTTCATCGAAACATATCTTTTTAAGATATCTCTAAACTACAATGTAAATAAAGGTGTAATTTTATATCCTTTTTTTTACATTTAAACAATGGAAATTTCGTCGATTACAACATGCAGGTGGATCTACGCTACCTTCATGTTATTGTTCGTATTGACACTTTAATTGACTAATTATAAACGAATCATAATCAAATTGCGTTTAAACTAAATATATCGTTAATTAATGATTTTATTTTGTATTGTGTTAATATTGTGTATTGTACTTTTTTAAAATAATTTTAATAATAAAAAAATATATCTACCGGGTGATTCATCTCGAATGTATTTCCTCGTAACTTGATCATCGATAATAATAATATGAGAATTAGATTAACAAATTCATTATAGTGTCAATAGCGATTAAACTATTGCAAAACATTCAGTCTAATTCGATTCCATTACCAACAAAAACTATTTTCCATGTTCTTTTCTAATTTATTCTTTTCTTTTAATTGCTTGTTATACAACTCGACCTCAAAATTCAATTTAATGTTAATTAATGCCTTGCACATTGTTGAATATCCTCGCATAATTGAAATAAAGTAACGTGTTGACATCGTTTTTTTCCCATCTGTTCTATACGCGATAAAATAAAAGTTAGAATATTTTGAGTTACCGACGTGTATATATCTCTCATCATTGTTCTATACGCGAGCAATGTTCATCTTACATTGTTGTCTAGCGATAATTAATTGTGAATTTACTTTGTGTTATATCTACTTATTCGTTGCGTAAGTTTAGTTTAGACTTACAAAATTAGCTAATCCTGTATTATATAGATAAAAACCCAATAAAAATACTTGGTTTAATGATAAGATTTCTATAGTATTTTTTGTGTATTATTTATAGGATGTTTAGATACATACTTGAAATATATATACAGGATTATTCACGGAACTGATTCGTTAGAACTTTTTGATGTTTTCGAAATTCAACATTTCTGAAAACTTGTAATTATAACTGATATCATCTGCACTCATCAGCTTTCTTAATTTAAAAAGCATAGTATATTTTTTATGAGTTTTTTATATCAGGCATACAATTCTGCATCAAAACTTATTAAGACACCCTACGTCAAGAATCAGCCGTTTTTGAGTTATTCAATTTTTTTCAAATATTTCTCAAGGCATTGCAGCTAAAGACCTCATATTTGGCTTGTTAGTAGCCGAAATAGCATACATCAAATTTACGTCCTAAAATTTATCATAATTTATACAGGGTCGTGCATAATTAACGTTCATTTCAACTAAGTTCACATCGATGAAAGTCACTTTTTTTTTAATGGAACATCCTATACAGGGTGATTGGTGAGAATGGTCTATTAAAAGTATTATACAAACGGATCGGAATTTTAAAACAAAATTTTGCATTTGGATATGGTTGAATATGAACTATCACGTGAAAATATTTTCGAATAAATATCACTTCCGGTTAAAAATAATTTTTATCTTGTTGGAAAGTAAATACTCGCATTGTTTACCCTAATTATTGTGCTAGTACAGATCTATTTCTCACAGTGTCAATGGCGACTAACTAAAATGACAGACGTCAAAATAAGTGGCAAGTAAGTATGTAAAACAAATGAGCTAAGCACACTTGCTTCTGTAAATTGACATATTTGAGCATTTTAGGTACGGAAGTTAATTAAATCGTTATAACTTATTAACCTTACATTTTAGGTATAGGAACACCTAATACGGATTCAAAGAGAATATTTTGTAGAATCATAATATCTAATAAAATATATACTTTTCCATTTAAGAAAATCTACTTTTTGCGGATTGAACTTATTTATAAGCAACTAAGTTTTTAAACACTCTGTATAATGTTACAGAAAAAACTTCAAATGCTGTATAACTACATAATATCAGCTATGCGTATGCAAAATTTCATTCGCCTCATTTACTCCTACGTGAAGTAATATCACTATAAAGTAGGATCGGTATCTGTCACTTTTTTTCTTTAATTGCAAATAACTCAGAAGGAATGGTATTTAGGTATAGGGTATGATACATGAAATATGTGTAAAATTTATCATAGAAGCTGAATTTGTAATTTATTTTATAGCATGCTATTTAAAAAATCGAAGTTGATGCCCACTTCCGGTTAACCGGAAGTGATATTTATTCAAAAATATTTTCACATAATAGTTCATATTCAACCATATCGAACTGCAAAATTTTGTTTTAAAATTCCGATCCGTTTGTATAATACTTTTAATAGGCCATTCTCACCAATCACCCTGTATATTATTGCATTTTTGAATACACTTAATAATTCTCTATTATTCCTTATTAGACATATTAGCTTCTATCTTTTACGGTTTACATACATTAAAAGAAAAAAATGAAAGGAAAATAAATCTAAAATATCGTTTGTTTTCGGTAATGTATTTCATTTGCCATTTTGCTTGACAGATGTCAATTATGTGTATTCATATTACAAATACAATATCAATTATTTTGACATTCAAGGATTACTAAGATTTCATTTTTCGGTCTTTCATCAGGCAATCTCTAATAACTCGAAAACCGGAAAAAATAAAAGCTAATATGTGTAATAATCAATGATAGAAAATTATTAAGTGTATTTAAAAATGCAATAATATATAGGGTGATCCATTAAAAAAAAAGTGACTTTCATCGATGTGAACTTGGTTGAAATGAATGTTAATTTTGGACGACTCTGTATAAATTATGATAAATTCGTCGTTTGACGTCAACTTGATGTATGCTATTTCGGCTAAAAACATGCCAAATATAAAGTCTTCATCAGCAATGCCTTCAGAAATATAGAATTTTGAACATATTGTTGCAAATGGCTCTATATTTGAAAAAATTTAATAACTCAAAAACGACTGATTTTTGACATAGGGTGTCTTAGTAGGTTTTGCAGAATTGTATGCTCGATACAAAAAACTCATCAAAAATATACCATGCTATTTAAATTAAGAAAGTTGACGTCAACTTCCGGTAAACCGGAAGTGGTACAATAGCGCAAATAATTTTGCTGATGAGTTCCGATGATATCAGTTATAATTACAAGTTTTTAGAATAGTTGAATTTCACCCTGTATATATATCGGCGAAAATAAACATTGATTTTTTGGAGCCTATACAGGTGTCTAACAAAATGTATCGCTAAGTTTGAGGGAGAAATAAAATGATCCAAAATACATAAAAATAACAAAGATATAAAGTTGGTATCGGTAAAAAATGGATTGGCAACAAAATTTAGCGTTTCTTTTTCAGGAGCCAAACGTGATAGAAATCAATATTTTATATTGATTCAGAATCATAAATAAGTTGCTGCGCTCAATACAGAAGATTCTATTGAGACGTTGATAGTTATTGCTTTAATAGCCCACAAATTCTAAAAGTTCGATAAAGATTCAATGGTGAAAAACGTACTTTCGAAATATCAGGATTGTTAATTAAGTTTTCTTGTTCCAATTTCGGAGGCAAACAATTTTGATAATAGGCGGTTCAGGATTCAAATAATTCTGAAGCGAGAACTATGCGAGGATATTTCGAATACAGAGTTGAACGGCAACAGAAGCAAAAACACACAAAGACAAAAACGCGCAGTCAATTTGGGTCATTTGGGTATTGTGAAAGACTGTAAGCCAGCCAATAATTGCCAACATAGAGAAGGTTCATAAATCTAAAGTTAGAACACGAGGAAAAATAAATCAGCAAAAGGAAACTGAAATAGCTGATAAAGTGATGAATAAGAAGAAGAATACCTAGAAATAAGGGTGAAAATGGAACTATGTCACAGAAGACTAGGCCATCCCATTAATGAAGTTCTAGCAGAGCTCCGTCAGTCCGTCCAGAAGCCTCGTAAAGATCCGCTACTTCCATCTAGCTACAGGTCTTAAGTCTTCTGTCTAATCTATCCAAGAAGGAAATAGCCGCCGGTGTTCCACAGGGATCCCTTCTCGCACCAACATTGTTCTTGACATATAATGGCAGATCTACCTAAAATCCCTCAGGTGTAATTAGCAATATATGCAGATGGTACGGCCTTATAATAGTACACCTCATCTCCCAGCGAGGAGATCTTGTGCAGACTTCTGCAGACACAAGTTGATGCCATAATTGAATGGGGATCGGAGGCTTACTTTTCAGCAGCATGTGAAAAGTATCAGAGAGATTTCTGGCACCAAGATCAGCATTACTCCCACTCCTTTGCTCCAGGAGTATACTTTATCCTTGAGGTTGAAAGTGTTGATCTACATCTCTTTTTTGCGTCTCATAATTTCATATGGAGCCCTTTGTTGGTCAAGCCTAGCGAAGACAAACCTACAGAAGTTAGAGGTCCTTCAAAATACGATCCTTCGGATGCTGGTTGGAACTTCTTGGTTCATAAGGAATGAGTTGACTTGAAAATCCCATCCCTTAAGGACCATCTGTCAACTTTGTCACTGCTGCCAATCCGCTGGTCTTACACCTAATGGAACTAAACCCCGACGAACCACCGCCCAGGGTAAGAGTCAACAACGTAGTGCTGAACATGGACAATCCATAGAAAGCCTACACTTACGAAGATCACAACATCTTAGCGATCGCAGACTCCGAGGCTGAGGAACCACACTTCAAGGGCCGTATGGGCCCAACCGGGAGATAAAAGGGCTAAAGAACCCTGGACGAAAACAGAAGGACCACCGGTGTCTACAGGGTACAGGTTGACGGGCTCGTGGAATGGTTAACGAAATGGAGATTGAAGGTCAATTCTTCAAAGTGCGATGCTTTACGTTTCTCGCGTAAGCGAAACCCTTCCCCCACCACCATTGTCATACAGGGCGAACGTCTACCTTGGAGACCCTATGACTCCAAGTTGAACACTTTTCAAACATCATCTCCAAATCCTTGCGAGTGAGGGCTGTCTTGTATCCGCTACTTTGAGTATGAAGATCAAACTACTAGTGCTAGCCTGTCACAAACAAAGCGTCTGAATGTCTTGTAGAACCCGGTGGTGCGTATGATTGTTTCGGCACCTGGTTCGTAAGCAATGCTGAGATCCATAGAGATTTATAGCTTCCGATTCTAACGGAGTATACGCTGGATATCAGGGACGTTGGATAGGGCATCTCGGTCGAAGAACCCCATAATTCAGGGTTAAAGGAGCAATCGCTCCAACCTTGGCACAGCAGAAGCTCTAAGACAACTAAATAGATAAAAACAATGAAGTTATTATGTAGTCAATGCAGGCAACATTAAATAAAATGTCCCGATAAAGATCTGTTCATTCTACAGCGACCATATTGTTCTTGTAATTGACAGATATTGAAACATCCTATAGATATAATAACGTTTCAGTCTCAAAACAACTTTTTTTACTTTCCAAATTATTTCTGTTCCATATTTTTGTTGGTTTTGTTGTATCAAACTTGTCTATTTAGACATTTAAACGACGCTTTATGGATGTTATGTTGTTCTTAAATTTACATCCGTAAGATGTCTTGAGGCGGACTTCAATTGGATGTCGTTTGTTGTATAGGTAATTGCTTAATAGTTATGGAAAACCCCGCTTCGACCAGCAAGGATGGTTTCTTCTAAATAACTTAGGATGATTTGGGGTCCCATTTCTCTGCCAACTTGGCTTCAACTTTATAGTTATAAAGTAGAGAAAATCTAGAGGAATCTAGAGGAATAAAATTAATTATCTATTATAATTTACATAAAGATTATTATGAAAGATTTAATTATTTAAAATTGAGTCATTTAACATTGATTTATTCGACCACAATTTGGTAATATTTATTAATTAAATAACTTGTGTGTTAAACTTGAAATGTGTTCTACAATTCACGGATATTATTTCGTGATATTTACATTGATTCTAACAAAATATAAACTGCAATCTAATCCTACTATTCAGATATTTAATTCAAAAACCGCATTTATTACTATTACGTAAAAAAAAACATTGCCAAATGTTGAGGAGAAAGTTGTTTAATAAGCGATTCAACTAATGTCAATTTAATTTTGAAAATAATAATATAATAACTACAGTTTCTAGCGAAATAAGAATCTTATTAAATAAAATAGATACACAATAAGTAGTTATATTGAAGGATAATTATACATACACTGTGCTCGATGAGTAATGTACCAGGATATGTCATTTGTCATAGTCACACTCTGTCTTAGATTCAATGAGACTGATCTAAAAAAATATAGGAATGGTTTATTATTTAGATTTTTTATTATTGTTTATTCAAAATAGTCCCCTTCTGAGTCAATACAATGCAGGAAACGTTCAAAATGAAACATTTTTTATACTCATCGGCTGCAATGGCCGGTCGAAGTCTTTTGGATGACCCGAAACGATTGATTGTCGAATCGTTGTAGAACATTATTGTCTTGATTTTGCTCTTCTCTTTTAGCTCTTCAGGTGACTTCCACGCCCTAGAATTTGTTTGGCTTTACACAAGTTTTTTATTTTAAATTCTGAATTTAATCACCTTTTTGAAAGTTCAATATTTTTACAATCATTACTAAAAAATAAAAAAGTCATCTACATAAAGTGCAATTATGGTTAAATTGTCACTTTCCTTTTTAATAACCAAACATCCCACGTAGAACAAATTGATTGGGCCAATATTGGTTAAAAAATGAAAAATATATTGGTGATATATTTTTTTGTCAACATTTTGCAATATGGGTCCAATATATATAAAATTATTAGCCCAATATTGTTATTATTCCGAGAGTAGTGGCTAAAATGTTGCAGTATTAAACTTAGCCATTAACCAATATGTGGAAAGTTATTATCATGACATATTGGTGTGTTGTTATTTTGACAATGTTGGTATAGGCAACGTAAGAAAATATTGATCCAATATTACATTTTCAAGTCCAGCCAATGGCTGAACATTGGTAACCTACGAAATATTGGTGGTATTATTTGTTTTAAAAATTTTACCAATATTTGAAAATTTATCGTGGCATAATATTGGGGCAATATTAATATAATAATATTGGCGTCAATTACATTTAAAAATATTGACTCAATATTGGTAAAATAAATTTAATATTGGCCCAATGTATTTATATGCGCCCAATATTGGACCATTATATTTGTTCTCTTTGGGATGGTTCAATCTCAGATATCTTGTTGCCTAATTTTTTTAATTTTAAGATACCATTTAAAAAGCCTGTTTTTACATTGAACTGAAAAATATTTAGATTAAGTTGAACTAATAAAGCAATTAAAAGTCTTAAGGTAGAACGTCTCACTACTGGTGAAAAAGTTTTGTCATAATCAATACCAGACTTTTGTAAAAAACCTTTTGCCGCTCGAGTCTTGAACGATATTTTATACAGTGCGTCCATAAAGTAATGTTTTTCAAATTATACTCTAATATACAGGGTGATCCACCTTCGTGTGATGACGCCATCACCTTTTTTTTTCAATTTCCGGATTTCCCTTGATGAGCTGATTCCAAAAATGTATAACACGTTGCTTCAGATTGATACAGGGTGGGGAAGAATGCCATACGCAAAGGCCACAAAAAATCAACGTACGGACTGGTATTGCGAGAAACACAATTATTGGCCCATATTTAACAGCAGCATTATATCTGGATTTCATACAAAATAAATTAATTCCAGATCTGATCCAACGTTTTCCTGGTATTCAAATACCCACTAATCTCGACCGCAGAATCTGGTTTCAACAGGATGGTACACCGCCACATTTGTGCGTTAGGACTTTATGGACACACTGTATAACCTTCACTGTCGCACTCTCGCTTAAAAACCCATTTGCACTGCACAACCGTACGACTATCAGGAACATCGACCACTTCCCATGTCTGATTTTCCTCAAACGAATCTAGTTCATCTTTCATCGCTTATTTCTATCTACTTGCATCTGGTCTTCACATAGCATTTTCAAGTGTTACTGGGTCATCATCTAAGCTGCTAGCTGCACACACATAAGTCATATTGACATCTCTATCTGATAAAAAAAATCTGGCAAATCTTCATCATCTTTGGTGAATGATTCCTCCTGACTTCACTGTCATTAACTTCCATACCTCCCACTAAATCTGTACTCTCATTTCACTGGAAACTTCTGGATCTGACCGTTTGGCTGTTGCAATACTAACATACTTGTCAGTGTCGTGAGCGGACTCAAGCTGGTATACCGACGGCTCTAAAACGGATCAGGGCGTAGGCCCTTTTATTGAGCTTCAGCAAGGACTCGACAATTTTCCAGGCTGAGGTTGCTGCGATTCACCACTGTGTCAGAGAAGTAGACAGTTGGGCCGAACCAGGAAAAAGCGTCGCTATTTACTGTGACAGCCAAGCAGCACTTAAAGCGATTATGTAGTTCCGCAAGTGCTGACTCAAAGCTGGTTTGGGACTGCGTAAGAGCCCTAAATGAGGTGGGCACTCTAAGGAAAATAACTTCGGCCTGGGTTCCCAGCCACACGGGAGTGAAGGGAAACGAGGCGGCCGATGAGCTGGCCGGACGAGGTTGGTCAAGGCCTTTCATAGGAGCGGCCCCTTCCTTCGGCATTACCAAATCACAAATTAAGAGGTCCATCTACGAATGCTCACAAAATAAGTCCAAGGAATGGTGGGAAAGTACGCCAGGACAAAGACAGGCTAAGGAGTTCCTAAGGGAACAGAGGCCTAAGTTTACTGAAGACCTACTGAGTAAAGACAGGAAGACTGTCAAAATGATTGTAAGTCTGATGACCGGTCACAGAAAATACTCTCTGCAGATTCTGTCAAGAGGAAGAAGAAACCCCAGTTCATGTTTTGTGCCACTGTGACGGCCTAGCGAGGACGAGGTTTTTAGTAATGGGGGTAGAGAACCCCACAGCCAACGGTTACACAAAAGAGCCGCTCTCAAAAATGATAAGTCTGATTAAGAAGGCGAAACTAGAGAGCGTTCTCTAAGGTAAAGGGGATCACAATAGACCTGTAAAGATCGCGGTGAAACAGGCCCGCATACCACCCCACTCCTAACCTAACCTAACCTCACATACTTGTCAGTATCTTCAATTACGATGACATCTAAGCTAGAAGAAACTGTATTATTGCTGGGATAGCCGACAAATATTTGTTTAACTGCCTTTTTGTCCCATTTTAGCTTTATTGCAAAAAATTCTGAGATTGCTGACATCTGTTCTAACACCTATCCTGAAGTAATTGAGCGATTCCGAAGAAAAACCGCTGTATTTACAGCTTCTGCCCAAAACTTCTTATCAAGATTTGCATCGAACAATAAACATTTAGCCTTTTCAATGACAGTTCCGTTTATTCGTTTGCACATTCCATTTTGCTCTGGTGTATGAGGATTTGTTTCTTTTTGTGAAGGATCCTGTTTGTGTTTAAAAAATTTTCAAATTCCTTCACCTCCATTGTCTGTTCTTAATATTTTTATTTGTTTATTATTTACATAATCTATATGTATACATTTTTTAGCGTTTTGTACTGGAACGATTTTCAAAATTTGGAATTTGGAAAAAAGGGAGGATTAAGAGTTCAAGTTGAAACTTGAACTTCACACTTCGCATATGGTTTGTAAGATTTTAAACGAAACTTCCTTTTTTGCAATATGAAATTTTAACAATCCGATCAGTGTACATATTATGTATCACGATACATAATCAAATTTTTCGACCTGTCCTGTTTCGAAAGCCGCCTTACTAGATGATGTAACAATCTTATTAAACCTTTTTATAATAATGATTTTTTTTTTCTGTGCAAAATGAATTTATATATTTCGGTCACTTTATTATTTATATAATCGTAAATTTAGATAACGGTTCATCTAATAACCATTAGCTCATTACTGATGCGTGAAAAAAATGACTCACGACGATTTTGAAGGTGAAAGTTCTCTTGTTAACGATTAGCAACGACTTCTTGTGAGGCGACCTGAAAATCTTCTTTTTTTCTTTTTACTAACCTGTAGCGGTGACCCTTTTATTCCACCGTTGAATAAAATATAATCTTTGAAATCATACCCGCGTAACCTGTAGTAGTCTATTGCTGTCATGTCTTGGAGGTAACCAAATGGGGGACTGTTAGAACTTTATTTCTTATGCAATTTTCTTTATAATGGCTAATTTGCGGTCGCTCTGGTTTATTTCACTCTTAACTGTCGTACGAGAAGCACAGTTTGTTGTATCCTTTTTTTTCCTAATTGAAATGGCAGTGAAAACGTCAGTTGTTTCTAGTTTGTTTGTAATTTATTGTTTGTTTGTTTTCGGTGTTTTCGGGGAGACTCAACAGGTATTATTATAATTTTTTTAATTATTATTAATTATAAATTTAATTTTAAATATGTCAGGAATAAATCTTCAACTTTCTACTTTTTATTTATTTAAAATATTAAACAACTGTTGAGAGCATCTTTTAAATTATGACGACAGCCGCGATAAAGAAAGTGTTTTCACTTAAACTTAACAATCTAGAGATAATATTTATTAACGCGAAACTTTCATCGGTAATCTATTCTGTTGTGTATTGGCGATTGTCCTATTATCCCCGATGTTCTAGCTAGGCGTGCACGAAAGGTGTTTTTTTTTCTCTCATTTAATTATTGTTATATTTCTTGGGCTTCTAGTAAGTTGATCAAATTTTATTTATTTCTATAAAATCTGTCATTATTATAGCTGGTATTCTTATAGCTTCATATGGTGTTCATCGGAGAAGAAATTCATATGTTTGAGCAAAAGAAACAGTACAAAATGGGGCAAAACTTTCCTTTATAATTATTTTTGGATTATCTTTCATCGGGGTGTTGGCATGACTGCAATCCACTCCTCCACCCCCCCCTCATTACCAAACAATCAAAAATCTCGAAAATAAAAGCAGTAGAAAATAGAAATAAAAAATAGGACACCAAATCTTTCAAGAATGGAAGCTGCAGAAAAATTCTAGTTTGCATCACAAACAACAGATCAAACTTTAGCTGCAATTAACAATGGAGGATCTCGAAGATGGAAGCAACTCAAAACTGCATGAAAAATCGAACAAAACTTTGGGTTTAGTTTACTTGTGATGTTTTTGTTGAGATTCAAATAAGTCTACAGTAAAGCTAAAAAAAAATAAATTTTTCAAAAACGGAACCAGCAGGAAAATTCCAGTCTACAGCAGAAAATACTCCAAAAAGATACAAAATTAATGCAAAATTGTGGTTAAAAATATATTTTTTTAATATCTTTGATTGGGGTGTAGTCAAGTTTGTGGAACAACAGCACAAAATGGCGTAACAACACTACTTTGGTCCAATTTCTTTTTAAGCTGTCTTTTGGTGGTCGAGGTCGGTATGTCTAGAACACCTCAAAAAAAAAACCAGAAGCAGGACAAAACTTCAGTTTCTAGTACAAATTTGCTACAAAAATGTCTGTTTTTTTTAATTTCTTTGTTTGGGATGTTGACAAGTTTGTTGAACAACAGGACGACAATATTACAACACGTTGGTCAACATTTCTTTCTAAGTTGTCTTTTGGTAAGGAAAGGGTTTGGTATGCCTAAAACACCTCAAAAATATAGGACAAAATTTCAGTTTCCAGTACAAAATTGCTACAAAAATGTCTGTTTTTTAATTTTTTTTTGTTAGAGAGGTTGACAAGTTTGTTGAACAACAAGACAACAATATTACAACTCTTTGGTTCAAATTTCTTTTTTAGTTGTCCTTTGATGGGGAAAGGGTTTAATATGCCTAAAACACCTCAAAAAAGTAGATAGGACAAAACTTCTGCTTCCAGTACAAAATTGCTATAAAAAAGTCTTTTTAAAATTTCTTAGCTTGGGACGTTGACAAGTTTGTTGAATAACAAGATAAAAATATTACAACACTTTGGTCCAAATTGCTTTTTATGTTGCCTTTTGTTGGAGGAGGGGATTGGTATGCATAAAACACCTCAAAAAGTAGGACAAAACTTCAGTTTCCAGTACAAAATTGACTACTAAAAACACTTTCGAAATTTCTTTTTAAGTTGTCTTTTGGTGGGGGAGCGGGTTGGTATGCTTAGAACACCTCAAAAAAAAATGGAAGCAGGACAAAACTTCAGTTTCCAGTACAAAATTAATATAAAAAAGTCTGTTTTTTTAATTTCTTTGTTTGGGACATTGACAAGTTTCTTGAACAACAGGACAACAATATTACAACACTTTGGCGTTAATTTCTTTTCGGGTATTCTTTTAATGCGAGGGGGGGGTAAGCAGGACAAAACTTCAATTTTCAGTACAAAATTGCTACAAAAATATTTATGTTTTTTTTTAATTTCTTGGTTTGGGACGTTGACAAGTTTCTTGAACAACAGGACAACAATATTACAACACTTTGGTCTAAATTTTTTTTAAAGTTGTATTTTGGTGGGGAAGGGGTCTGACATGCCTAAAGCACCTCAAAAAAAGTAGGACAAAACTTCAGTTTCCACTACAAAATTGCTACAAATATGTCTGCTTTTAAAAAATATTTTTGTTAGGGTTTGGCCTTAATTTCTTTTCGAATATTCTTTTAATGTGGGGTGGAGGGGGTTGGTACATCTTAAAAAACGAGAATTCAAATCTTTCCAAAACGGTAAAAGGACAAAACTGCAGTCTGTAGCACAAAATTGTCGCAAAAATGTATTTTTTAAATTTCTTTGATTGGGATGTTGACTTGTCTACAGAACAATAGTAAAACGGCACAAAAATATCGTGTGGTACCGAAAGCGGTACAAAACTTCACAAAACTGCTGCAAAATTTTGGTTTTCTTTAATTTTTGTTTTGGTTGGGATGCTGACATGTTTGAGGAACTCAGAAAAGGAAATTGAAATATTCTAAATTCTACAAGATTGCCAATAAGGAATTATAATCTTTTCGAAAAGAAAGCGACACAAACCCTTGTAGCTTGTAGTACTAAATGATACAAAATTACTGAAAAATTTTGGCTTAATTTTTATTTTGATTAGAGGGTGTTGGCATGTTTGACGAACCCAGACAAGGACATCAAAATATTCTGGAAATAAAAGTAACTTAAAACGCTTGCAGCACAAACCTATGGCCGTAATTTCTTTTTGATTTAGATTAGTACAAAATTTTTGGCTGGAAATATTTTCTTTTTACGAATTAGTTTGAAACGGCAGTGCAAAAATACTATGAGGTGGTGGTACGTCCAGAAGACCATCAAAAATAAAACAAAATTTTTCCAAAACTTTAGTTTCTAGCCCAAAATTTTGGCTACTCGATCTTGTTTCATTTGAGGTGCTGCTATATCTGATGAAATCAGAAAAGAAAATTTAAATAGCACCAAAAAAACGACACAAGAAACATTTACGAGGAGGTATAGAAAAATTTGAAAGTCAAAATGTTTTATTATTCAACATACTCTCCTCTTAATTGGATACATTACTACAAGGAATCTGTAGACCTCTAGACCTTTCAAAAATCTTGCTCAGCAAACCAAGCCTCCACAGTTTCTATCACCCCTTCGCTGGAAGAAAATTGACGACCTTTTAAACTTTTTTTTTCCTTGAGGAAAAATATGATGGTCGAGTAATTCGAACTCTAACTCAGGAATTGTTTGCATGGCCTACTCCTTAATTTATCTCTTTTCTCGTGAACGTTACAAGTATTGCTTGCACAATATCTTGCACAAAAAAGTCAATGTTTAATAGAAAGTTTTTTAAACCAGGAAGATGAGTCTTATCCTCTTGTAATTACTTAATATGTTTGTGTTTACTTTTGTTATGCTTGTCTTATTTCCGGTTGCAGACACAAAAGTGTAAAGTTCCACCATCAGCTCCGAAGAACATAGAGAAAGTCATAAACAAATGCCAGGATGAAATCAGAATGGCTATCTTATCTGGTAAGTACACGCAGCAAAAGTCTGTTATAAATATAAATAAGGTAGAAACGTGTGTCTAGTCTATAGTAATAATTCTTGCGTGTACACTCGATCTTGACACACACTTGAAAATATTTAGCATATCTAATAGGATCTGTATAATTTTTCTTTGTGATGAAAAAAAATGCCTTTCACTCCTATGTAAACGGTATCTATTATAATTTATTTTTAATATTTAAAATTCAGAAACTTCCAAATTTAAATTTTAGTAGTATTTATCAATTATTTGCTTTCTTTAAATGCATAAATATCACATATTATTAATATCTAATAGTAATAAGTTCTATTTTAAATAGAACGACAATTCTTGACCTTAAAACATTTACGCAACGATTCTAATTGACTTGTGACATTTCTGCAGGTAATACATTTTTGCGCAATGTTCATTTCACACACTCACACGCATTATACATGTTTCCCAATACATAATTCAGGATCTAATAATTATATTTTACGATTTAAACGTCAATTAGAAATTACACAGTACAAGAAATGTATAAAATATTTATTTAGATCTTAAAATTAAAAGCGTTATTAACGCTGTCGTTAAAATGAAATAAACATACAATTAAAACTAATTAAAAGGTCGGTAATTAAATAAATTTTACTTTTATATAAATAAGAGCGATATTAAAATGTATACTTTCTTGATTGGTTGTTTTAAATTGCAGAAGCCTTACAAGTCTTCAATTTTGACGTCACTCAGAACAACACCAGAACTAAAAGGCAAGCTTTCAGTGAAGATGAAACCAAAATCGCAGGTGTAAGTATGAAGAACACGTATCCTAAACGTAGCCTATAAAGTAGGCTAAATTTATTGTCAAACATTGTAGCTTTGCATTTAATATTTTCGATAAAAAAAAAACAAAGTTTACGTCCTCATTTATTAGATCGGTTTTCAACGAGATTGAGTTTGACAAAAGTGGGCGAAATGTTCTCCAAAGGTAGTTTGAAACACTGCTGCCTACTATGTTGAGGTCCTGAAGACATCGCGGTGCCAGATTGCATGAAAAAGACCTGAGCCTACAGCCCAGATTTAGTTCCATGTGACCTTTTCCTCTTCCCTAAAACGAATGATGTGCTCAAGGGGACTTCGTTTGCTACTGATGAACTGATGATTGCTGCTTGACGAACAAGCTTTCCAAAATTATTTCCAGTCATGGAAATCAATATCTAATTTGTGACCAACTTGAAATAAAAGCTCTTAAAACCAATTTTCCGAAGATAATGTCCTTTAAATGATGTCCTTCTTCGAACAAGCATTCTTCCACTGAAGTTGTCGAACACCTCTAATAATGCAGGAGACAGGTGGCTTATGGTCTCTTTCAGTTCGAACAGTTTGTGGGCTGGCTCTGCTTGTATAAACTCTTGCTTTAAGGAATCCTCACAAGAAAAAAAAATCACAAATGCTAAGGTCTGGGGACCTAGCTGGCCATGCAATGTCCCCTAAACGCGAGATGACTCGATGACTTCGAAACTTGCTCCTCAAAAGTCAATCACCCCATTGGGTGTATGGGAATCCTGCTGGAACAACAGCTTCCTGTGCACTAAACGATTTCTCTGATGTTCAGGGATCAGGAAGTTTTTCAACATTAACAGATAACGGTGGCAATTGATCGTAACTCTTCAAAGAAGTATAGCTCATAAACTAGACTGCAAAAACTCATAAATTCGCTTCCTAGCTGGAATCTTGACATTGACCCATCAAGAAGATTCATGTAGCATGTTTTGTTCATAGATTTACCCTATTAGAAATAGTCAATATAGTCACGACCCCATCTTTAGTTCAGAACACAATAACCATGCTCTTTTGTAATGTCATTTTGGTACGTTCGACTTCTGACGGCGGCTGACCAGGAAGCTGCCATTCCGAAGCTGGATTTCGACTCTGTGGTAGTTCGTAATAGATCCAAGTCTCATCGACGGTTAGCAGATTGTCCAATAAATCATCCCATTTAGCATCATAGCCGTCTAAAATTGATTGTGCATCATCAACTCTTTTCTTCTTTTACTCACTAGACAGCGACGTGGGCACCCACTTCTCTAAGATTTTTCTGAAGTGAAGACGCGTTTTAATGGGCTTAGTTTTGACTCGCTGAATTTAACAGAAAGTAAGGCTCGGTGACGTTTCAGGATTCTCCACCAGACAGTCGATGATGGCTCTTAAGAATCTCGGATTAACCGGATTTGGAGGTCGTTCTTTTGTCTCCGTGGTGGTTTCTGTAGCATTTTGTTTAAAATAATGATACCATTTGGAGTTAATTTCCTCTAGGTTATCACCTACTTTAACGCAGAACTGAATATTAACACGAATTTTTTCGAAACTGTCCATTTTCGAATAAATTTTACAATTGGAAACAGCTAAATTCAAGTTGTTTTCAAGTATGACTACCCTTATTTTATTTCTACGTTTTCACTTTACTCCATCTAGACTCGACCTTACACAGCTCTTAAATCGAATTTTCCGGATACTTAATTGTCAAACCTCGTAGCGTCTCATCTGCACTCGATGCAGCCTCCAAAATATCTATTCGGTGTTGTTTGCTGATCATAGGGCACCCCCATTGCCTCGATAATCTTCAATATTGACGTTTGCCCTTCGTAAAAAATGCAGGCTGATTGGTGAGCTGCAATTCTCACAAGTAGGACTGCAGTTCCTGGAAGATTTCTCGGCGTCAGTTTTCAAATCAATTGGTTGTAGCTCTCGTTCTTCAACATCTTCAAAACATCATTGGGTAAGGGTTGGTAGGAGTGAACAAATCTGGGGATCTGATTTTTTTCTTTCGCACCATGACTCATCACCGGAGGGCCCTTTCCTGGTACTTCCTTCTGCCAAATTTAGATTCATCAATCTCCACCTCTTCGCCAGGTTCACCGAACTTCTCCGATTTGTGGATCATGGTATCGAACACCACTTCCCAGCAGAATGATGCCCAATCTACCCCTCTAACTCTTTGCGAAATATTTAATTGTTCTGCAATAAATACTAATGTGCAATTGCCCACCCACATTTTTCCAAATGCCAACATTTGGAAGATGGTCAAATGCGACTTTTCGAAGAATGTTCTAGTCCGTATACTAATTTTTGTGTTGCATACTATTGCCTTTTTTTTGGTTTTTTAATACTCTGCATGCAGGTCCACCTGTATCCTTTCGGCCCATAAAATTCTTACCTTTCAGCATCCTTTGTTAAATGTAATGTCTCATCACAATTAGGACATTTCTAGGTCCCTGCTTCCGGAATTAAACCCTACTTTTGCAGGGATTCAGTAAGCAAAAATCATGTATTCCAACAACAGTAATTTTATTTGTAGCCATTATTCTAGATTGCGTAAATTGCTGTGAAAACTAGCACAAACGTAAAAAAACTTGCCACAAACAACTATTGAGGCAATATGACGGTTCTAAACGTCTTTCTTCAACTCCTTTGTCGTCATGGCTGCCTCACATATTCTTGTCAATTTTCTAATTTTTTTGACATATTCTTTTCAATATTCCAATTTTTTTGTATTTAATTTGAGTGATACCAACATAACGTTACAAAAATAATTATTGCAAACTTGCAAAAGCAATACCGATTATGTTCTTTCACAATTCTGTTTAATCTAGCACTAGTCCAATACGTTATTGCCATCGATCCTGTCAAAAAAATCGTCAAAGAATTTTAGAAACTTGATAGTGTAGATCTCCAACATGCTTATTAATATTGAGCCAATACTTGAGAAGTTTACATTCCAAAATAAAAAGAAGATTGGGAAGACTAAATCAACCACTTTGAGAGATACCATTCAGCTGTTGGACTGGGAAACAAATCCAACAAACAAAGCTTAATTTTGAAGATTTCTAGATTATTTGGGATACCTAAATGCCAAGAATGATTTGATAACCTAAAACGTAACTGATGCACTAGTGTACGAAATAGGAGGATTCCTAGATTCGATATAACGAGACATTACTCAACTAAGCATCCTATGCTGCACTCACTGACAGGACAAATAAGAAAAGACAAAATTCAGAAGCTTACAGCAAATTTGGAAAAACAGCAGCAAATGTTTCATAAACAAAGAACACAACTTCATAATGTTGTGAAAGCTAGTTTTATAGATAGTTCAAAATTGGCGAAATCTTTAAAACCATTTGCCGAAGGAGAATTTATCGAGCCGCTAAAAGGAACCACTGCAGGAGAGGACATTTTTAATCAAGTTCAAAAGATATTCACAAGTTTTGGCTTGCCATGGTCAAAATTAGTTGGTGTATGCACAGATGATCGGCTTAGGTAAAGGTTTCATCAGAATTTTGTACGAAAAAGCAACTGAATTAAATGTGCAAAAAGATGATTTGATAGTCCTTCATTGCAATATCCACCAACAGAACTTGTGTTCTAAGTCCATTCGACTCCAGAATGTTATGAATGTGAAATGAGATTGAACAAATTTTATGCAAATAAAAGATAAACCACCATCTGATTAAGTGATGGATATGTGACTTATTGTTAGTATTTCTGGTGGACCTTACAGGCCATTTCAATGATTTAAATTTGAAACTTCAACAAGGACAGTTAGTAAATGATTTGTACAGCCGTTTGAAAGCATTTCAGAACAAAATCCGCTTTGTGGGAGGCACAGATGCTGTCTGGTAACAGTTACTATTTCACCACCCTCTCTGCGTATAAAAATACTCCTTATGCTAAATATGCTGAAGAACTCAAGTTATTGTCGGAGCAATTATCGAACAGATTTAGCGATTTTAAAAACATGGAAGACAGTTTCAATTTATTTTCTACTCCAACAAAAAGTAATGTACAAAATGCTCCAAAACACTTGCAAATCGAATTAATCGAGCTTCAAGAAAACTCACTCCTAAAATCTAAATTTGAAGACGTGGAGATGTGCGATTTCTACAAAAAAAAATATACCTCGAAGAAGACCATCTTCCGGAGCTTAGAAAATTCGCAAGAAGATTGATTTATGCGTTTGGTAGTATTTATAAATGGAAACAGTTCTTTTCAATGATGAAAGTTAATAAATCAAAACATCGTACAAGGCTGACTGATGATAATTTGGAAAATTCATTTTCTTATTTAAGAAAAAATCCTTTAAATTAATCGTATTTAATTGTAATAATTAGCTATCTATAATATTTACAGTGTCTCCTTCATTGCGTTTATAGAAGAATGAACGCCGTAAGTATTCCTAATAAAACATAGAACCAAAACCTAATCATTTGCATCCTTTTAAACATGGATCTCAGTTAAACGAGCAAGGCTTCCCAACCATCGAGGGATTAGTTTCACTGTACGCTGAGGGTGTTAAGGACCGTGGATATCTCTTGGCGACCCTCCAATCGGTTGCAACGTGCCTCAGCGAAGCTCACAACAAACACTTGAAAGATCCTCAAGCTATAGAAGGTAGAGATACAAACACAACTTAATATTCATCCCATCAAAAATTCATATTTTCTTTCGTTTCAGGAAACGCTAATCAGTGCTCTGTAGCCTTTGACGTTTTTAACTGTGTTTCAGATAGAATTGGGGAATATTGCGGACAAACGCCTTGAATTAGGAAAGGGGAATGTTGTTTAGAATGATTGCTAGTCGAAATAATTTTTTTTTTGTGGATGTTTTACGATAACTTAATATATTTTGAGTAATCTGATATTGCCGATGTAGAAGATATCTGTGTATTATTATATTAAATTGTATTGTAATAGTTGTAAATAAAATATTAATTTGTTGTTAACTATGTATACATTGTTATTCTGACGTCAAAAAGACTTAAAAACTAGATGGTCTAGCGGTTGTAAGATGAGACTCGTACAGGCAGATAATTTTAAGATTGCAATGTTACGCTAATGTGTCTTCTGTCCAACATCGTCCAGTACCTCAGTCAGAAGCCTTATCAGTACCAATACCTATAGGTGTTTTGAACGAAGAAACAGATGCAGATTATAGATGTAGAGGAAGAGTTATTTTCGACCAGCGATTTAGTAAATCAGTCAGAATTAAATGACCTCATTCGAGATGTGAACTTGTCAAAAACTCAAGCAGAAATACTAGGATTTAGACTTGAAGGATGGAAGCTGTTAGAGCTTCGCGCAAACATATTTCTGTGTATAGTAATCAGTCAGAAAGAACTCTCACAGTATTGATTTCAATCGAAGAAGATCTTTCATTCTGCAATAAGGTCGATGATTTGGTGCTGAGATTAGGTCATCATCAACACAACCCAGAAGAATGGCGTCTTTTTATCGATTGCTTCGAAATTGAGTTTGAAAGCTGTCCTTCTTCATATAGGAAACATTTATTCATCCATCCCGGCTGGCCATGCCATCCAATATGAAGGAAACTTATGCAAATATGACTCGTCTTCTCGACAAAATTAATTACAAAGTGTACAAATCGCATATCAGCGCTGACCCTCACAGTTGTAGCAATTTTACTCGGTTTACAACTAGGCTACACAAAGCACTGCTGTTTCCAATCGATCGAGAAATATACATCATAAGGGGAACCTGATAAAATATTTCTACCGTCAGCCATTGCACATCAAATTAAGATTGTAGATGAAGAATTTCGTCAAAGCAATGGATGAGGATAGTCGTGGATTCTAATCTTCTTCTTTTTCTTCTTTTTCCATAAAGGTGAATTTGGTTTTCGTTCCTTACCAGATAGGTTATGGAACTTGGCTAAAACCATCGGCAGAATTTCTTTTTCCGAACTGTCTCCTGGGACCAAGATTCTACCTTAATGAAATACAAAGAAACACTAACCAATATAAATGAAACCAAGTACAAGCATGAAAAACCATTGAATAAATAAATAAATAAATCAACAGAAAATTTATGACATGCATGAAATCCAAAAATCAGGAAACTATGAAAGCGTGAAGGGACATTCAATATCACTATCTCAGCAACTATTTAGGTATAATATTAAACTGACTACAACAGCATACATGATTTGTATACTAGCAAAACAAACTACTTTAAATAAGGGTAATTATGGCATGCATGACTTCCAGAAGCTCAAGCGGGATGATCTCCAAGCAGCAAAACCCCCTCCGGGTGGTCGTCCAGAGACTCTTCTCTTCTTCCCTCCCCAGCAGCATTGTATCTTTACCGATGAACGGCCATTATTAAAACTTAATGTCATTACTTACGACCAAGGAATGCAAATAACAAGCAGTAAACTTTCCAATCATTAGTGGCTAACAAATCGTTGATAAAGAATGGGCGTCTAAACTGCCCCACCTCACTACTACATATCTGGCACATAGAGGAATTCAAAACATTGTCCAATTCTCGTCCGCTTTTTCGTCTCCTACGATGCCTTTATCACTTCTGGTCCAGACAAAAATCACACACAATCTCACAACCTCTCATTTTTCTATTTACCAAACACACTCTTTGACTTTGCACGGGAGATTGTTACCACAGCTTGTTTTACTCGAGTCCAGGGCGGCCAATACATTCTTTGAGTCCGTAAGGACGAGAGACTTCGAGATATGACTGGATAAAATTTTCTTTAGTGCCACTAAAATGGCTATCTACCATCTCAGCTGTGAAAATAGATGCAAAACTCGAGATGGCACTAGTTGCATAAAACCTGTGACACGGATTGAAAACGCCAAATGATGTACTTGATGGAACTTTGCGGACTGAACCATCAATAAAACATATTGAATAGCTTGGCTACCGTTCTTTCACAAGTACTGAAAACGAATTGTTTACAATAGTCCTTGGGAACTCGCAAATGCAAAACCTAAATAGGGGATTTTTATAACCTGGACTGCCAATTAAGCGTCTACAACAAGATGCACAATTTGAATGAGGCTTTAAATGACTTGGAACGTGGCGATTGAAACGCTTATAAGAGGGTGACCCAACATTTTCTAGGAAACTTCTTAGAATGACTGACCATGAACTGGGTTGTCACATGAGCTTTAAAATCCATTTTTTTTTACACTCGCAGCTGGATTTCTTTCCCTCGAACCTCGGCGATGTCAGGATGTAGAACAGTATAAAAGACAAGTAAAAGAGAAAAATATTTTTTTAAGGCAGAAACTAAAACCTAACGTACCAGAATAAATTTGTTTTTATTGTTATTATAACGACTGTAAAAGAAACTAAAATATTCTTTTTACGATACGAGGAATAAGCTATAATTATTGAGAATTGAAAAATCTTATTTTATCTGTCAATTGCATTTTAATTTGTGCAATTCGGTTGAATAGTGTCTGAAAAATAGTCCATAGAATAAACTATGATAATGATTTACTATGATTTCAAGAGAGGATTTAGCATTGCAGCTATAGAGTTAGCCAAAAATAAAATTATCATCGCCATTTATAGACCTCCGTCGGCAAATATAGAGTGTTTCTTTGATGTGAGAGCATTCGTCCCATTAGCATTCTGCCAGCTATATCTAAAACACTAGAAACTATAATTGCATCTAGACTAGTCATCTACTTTCCAAAAAGACAACACGGTTATAGAAAAAATTTTCAATGACATCTGGAATATTGGATATGGTGGAAAAGATTTAGAACGTTTTTGATAGTGGTGAATACTTTGAAATTACGATGCTGGATCTATCGTAGGCCTTTGACTCTATAAGTACCAACCTACTTCTGGAAAAACTCCAGAGTCCAGCGAGCGTCAGAGGAGAACCTTTAAAATTACTAAAATCTTACCTTACGGATCGAAAGTGATAGTAAATGAGACCTGAAAGCGACTCCAAAACTGAAAATGAGATACATGATCCCCGAAGCGTAAATTAGTGTCTACAATTAGACCAAGATTCCTTGCTGCAGAAAGAGATGACAAAGCAGAGCCAGAAATATGTAACTTAAGATTTCTCTTCAAGAACTCGACCCGATTCCTTGAGCCAAACAGTAAAACGTTGGTTTTTTTTTGAATTGAGCACAAGATTATGTTCAGAGGAAATTTTAGCAATTAGATCGAGATCACCATTAATAGTATCCATCGCTCGTTCATAATCAGTAGAAGAAAACGAGTATATTAATTGGGTGTCATCAGCATAAGCCTGTATATTACAGTTTTTAATTGAGTTTAAAATATCAGTACCTAGTATAAATAATAAAGAGTAGAGGACCAAGTATGGACCCTTGAGGTACTCCAGACAAAACGCGTACTTCATCAGAAACCACACCCTGATATGAAATTTTTTGAGTTCTGTCAGACAGATATGAAGTAATTAGTGACAAAGAATTTGAAGTAAATCCATAATATTTAAGTTTTGCTACCAATAGCTGATGACACACAGTGTCAAAAGCTTTGGAATAATCTAAAAGGATAAGCACATTATTCAAGCCGGAATTTACTGCAGTCATGATATCATTTAATACAGACGAGAGAGCAGTCGCAGTATTAAAACCCTTCCTAAAACCAGATTGATTATCAGAGATGTACCTATTAGAAGAGAAGTACTCGTACACTTGATTATAAAGTATTCTCTCCAGTACCTTGGAGAGAACAGGCAAAATACTGATTATCCTCAAATCAGAAAAATCCCCAGGATCAGCTACTTTTGGCAGAGGAAGTCCTAAAGCTGCCTTCCAGATAATAGGAAAATACGAGTGTTCCACAAATGGACTAGCATATTTCAACATGGAAGAAGAACAGGCCATCACATCCAAAAGCATTGGTCTTTATTTTATTTGAAATACAATGAACCTCCTCAATAGTGACTAGTTTAAATTCAAAATCGATTAAATTATCAAGTCTAGCATTGCTATAAACATCAACAAGCCTGTCACTTTTGTCATTTGCCGACTGTATGAATGTAGCAAAGTATTGATTCATCTCAGAAACGTCAGTCAAATGTTCAGGCAAAGTATAATTAGATGATGTTTTAATATTCAAGGATCTAAGAGAAGACGACAATCTCGAAGAATTACGAGAACTTGAGACAGAATCCAAATAATTTCTTTTTTCCATTCTAAGCATTTTGACTGCAAAGTTTCTGAGATGTTTATACCTAGACCAATTTTCAAGTGATTTACAAATTTGAAATTGTCTAAAAGCTGCGTCTCTAAATTTCATGTACATCTTTAAATTTTCTGTCAGACAGGGAGCTCTAGGCTTAGTGACCCTAACTTCTCTGACAGGAGCGCCGACAGTAAAAAATAGTTAAAAATAAGTACCTTACGATCAATGTCTTCCTCCTCAATAAGAGTATACCACGGTAGATTTTGCAAGTAGTAACTGAAACACTCATAATTAAATCCAGTGAAATGTCTATATTTGATCAGTTTAGGTGGAGGCTTAATGGTCTTGATTACCAACTCACAGAAGGCCAGGGCGGTGATCTGCAGATAAAGTGCCAGGCACTGTCACTAATTCAGGGTTCGAGATAAAAATCGGATCAAGAAGTGTACTAGAAGAAGCGGTAATCTTAGTGGGTTCATTTATGATCTGAGTCAGACCATACGATTCAAAACAGGCAAGAAGAGGATTATGCAAGTGCAACTGATCAACATTAAAATCACCACCACATAAAATACAATCTGCAGATGGGAAAATACACGAAAGAATATTGTCAAAATCAGGAATTAAAGCATTAAGGTTTGTTCTAGGAGGTCTATAAAAATTTCCAATAATAAAAGTTTTATTTAGAAATTGAAATCGAAGTAGAATGTATTCTAAGTTATTATTCGGAAGAAACTCAATATCAAAAACTCGACACTCAATGGTAGACTTAATATACACAGCAACACCCCCACCTCTGCCCTGCGAAATACTTGATAACCAGACAAATCGGTATCTACGAGGGAGCGCTTTTATATTCGCGGAATTAGCGGGTTGTAGGGGGGTGATTAGGCGCATTGGGGGGAGTGGCCTGTGCAGTGACTCATAATTAGTATAAATACGAAGTTTCATTGTTATTAGACAGTTCTGCCGCTCAAGCTGCTAGTCAACTTGACGGCGATCTTTAACGCGACACTCCGGTTGACATGCTATCCGACCAGGTGGAAATCCGCAAGGATTATTCCAGCACTGAAACCTAAGAAGGAACCGCACTCCCCTGAGAGCTATCGGCCGATATCGTTGCTGGGCACAATAAGCAAAGTTCTAGAAACCTTGTTGTCCATGGCCATCTCATGGATAACGACCAGTTCGGATTCAGACCAGGACATTCGACCACGATGCAGCTATTCAGGATCACGGATCACGTCACGACCGCATTCAACAGGAAACAGACGACCATTATGGTATCCCTGGACCTGGAGAAGGCGTTCGACAAGATCCGCCATGAAGGCTTGCTGACGAAGATGAAGGTAGCCGGCTTTCAGCCGCGAATCCTGAAGACCATCAGATCGTACCTCAAGGACCGAAGATTCCACACCGTTGTTAACGGAACGGAATCATCAGAGAGGCAAATGCTGCCTGGAGTTCCACAAGGCTCGGCACTGGGCCCGGCACTGTTCAGCATCTACGTTGCGGACATTCCCAAACCGACCGACCGACGAGTGTTTAACGCCATCTATGCGGTGGCTACCTCGAAGAGTCCCGAGATCGCAGCTCAGCTCGGCCAAGCGCAGCTGGATCGAATCTTTAGCGAATTCGGTTTGACCATCAATCCGAGGAAAACGCAAGCTATTGCGTTCAGCCGGAGACGACAACCCTCGCCCCGAACCGAGAAGATCGAATACCTGGGAATGATCCTCGATCGGAAGCTAACTTTCGCCGAGCATCTAGGTAGAGCTAGGAACAGGGCCATCGGTCGACTGCACCAGCTATATCCTATCCTCGGTAACCCCAAACTCAATCCCAAAACGGGCGCGATGCTGTACAAGACCCACATCCGCCCGATCCTAACCTACGCCAGCCTAGCTTGGGCCACGACGGCTCCATCTCACATCCTTCCACTAGTCCGAGTGCAAAATCGCGTTCTGCGACTTGTATTCCGACTTCCTAGACGCACCTCGCTGGCAGTCCTCCGACAACTTACAGCGGCAGACGTCCAGGACCTGAACGAGTTCTTGAAGAAACTCAATCGAGGATTTTTCGACAAGGCACTCGCGAGCAGCAACCCAGCGATGAGTAGCGCTATCGCGCAAAAATCAGTGGGCCCATCAAGCACCGCACCACAACGGAGATACTCCGACAAATGTGACGCGGTGATGATTTATTCATAAAATAATACCTCTGTTTCGTTAGTTTCAGATACCAACAGCGTGGGAGATCCATCCAGAAGACTCCGAGAAGCCACAACAACCCAGGAACGCGACAACCACCAGAAAGACATCCATAAAAGAAGTGGAACTGGAAGAAGAGGACCTTTCAAGAAGAGGTAGACAACCAACGCAGTTTCAGTATTAGACAGTTAGTCTTTGAGCTATCGTCAACCAAGTAACATAATTAGGGGTGCAAAGTGAAATATGGAAAAAATCGAATATCGTGCCGTTATAAAGTTCCTTACCAGGCAAGGAAAATCAGTCGCGACCATAATGAATGAGATGTCATTGGTTTACGGCGACTCTTGTCCAGGAAAAACCATGGTGTACAAGTGGCATAGTTTATTTAAACAAGGAAGGGAATCCCTTGAAGACGACCCGAGGCCGGGCAGGCGCATTGCGATGACCACGCCAGCACTTATCCAAAAAGTTGAAAAAATTGTACTCGAAGATGCTCGACTAAAGAAGAAACAACTCGCAGAAATGGTTGGAGTATCCGATACAACAATTTCGGCATGTCTAAGGTCAGCGCAAGATGGGTGCCGAGAATGCTCACGCCGCCGCAAAAACAACAGCGCGTAGAGTGTTCACGTGTATTTTTGGACCTCTGTAATGAAGACAAGGATGGTGTATTGAGTCGAATTGTTACTGGAGACGAAACTTGGGTTCATCATTATGAACCTGAGTCCAAACAAGACTCCATGCAGTAGCATAAAAAGGGCACAGTACCTCCCAAGTGTCACAATCAGCTGGGAAACTCATGGCAACGGTATTTTGGGACTCGGAAGGAATATTGTTGATTGATTATAAAGATAAAGGTGTTTCTATAACCGGAGAATATTACGCTTCAATATTAGAGCGACTAAAAGAAGCCATTAAAGAGAAAATACGGGGAAAATTGACGAAAGGTGTGCTGCTTTTGCACGACAACACGACAAGGTGGGCTTCAAAATTGTGAATCACCCACCCTACAGCCCAGATCTGGCCTCGAGTGATTATTACCTGTTTCTGAAAATGAAAAAAGAGCTGCGGGGTAAAAAATTTACTGCCGATGATGAAGTCAAGGAGGCAGTTTCGGCGTGTCTTGCAGATAAAGAGAAATCATTTTTTTATGAGGGTATAAATAAATTAATTGAAAGATGTGAAAAATGTATCCGTCTTGCAGGTGAATATATTGAAACAGAAAAATAATTTGGTTTTTTTATTTCCACCCCTTATCCCCCATTCCGCGAATATAAAAACGCTCCCTCGTATGTCATTAATGCTCGCGGAAAGCCAAGTCTCGGTATCCAAAACAACATCAAAGTCGCCATCTAGGACCAGCTCACAAAACTCATTAAACCCAGAAAAAAGAGAACGTATACATTCAAATTAGCAATCTTCATCGGTAGCACTGTGCAGCCAAACCAAACAAGCTAGTAATAGTATAAACAGAAAAGCAATACAAAAAGCAATAAATTAATATTCAAAACAAATATAATGAGGTAAAACAAAAAAAAAGTGGTGGTAGGTAAAAAATATAAATCAACCAACCTAACAACAATGAAGGACTATAATAACTTAAGTAGAACTAAACTAAACTATCTCTTATAGTTTCTTGGTAAAAGTCAATTTAGTGCTTTAATTGGCCATTATATACTAAAAATTTGGTTAAATCAAAGTAGCTTTGATATAATGACAATAATTTCAAATGTCAAAGGGTTTTAAACTATGGAAGGAGAGCATTATTGTATCAATCTTTCTATTCTCAATAATCGTAGCTTGTCCCTCGTATTATACTAAGGTTAATTGTCTAGAATAATACATCGCCTCTGTCCAATTCCGTTTCTGCACCATAGATTTCTCGACACCCATTTAACCTTTTCTATATCCTCTTAAAAGTTAGCGAATAAGTTGTCTCAATTAGTTCTAGTAGCTTAAGTCCGCAGACGATTAATTTCTTAAGAGTCTATACAATGAATACAACGTAATTGAATATTATCTCTTTCAAAATACACGACGTCACACGTTGAACAAGATTTACGAACACCGTTACGATCGCGTGTTTCTATATGTTGGTATTTTTTACTTTCGTCACGATGAAGATCGCGATAATATCCCATAAATTTTATCGCTTTACATATTAAATATGCATACTTGCGTGCAATCGACAAGAGTAAGTGTGTAAGTTCCGTTTTTCTTTTTCTTTTTGAATTATAGGAAACATAAACCGCTGGATTATTGTAGTACCTATCTTGCGAATGTTGTATCTGATGTACGCACATTCATTTCGAGATATTTATCGCGTTCCCGTGTGGTAAGAGTGTTTCCTGTTCGGACGAAGGTTTTCTCGATTAAAAATCTCGATAAAATTCGATGTTTGAAGATGGTATTCTTTCGTTTTATATTCATAAAAAAAAACACTCCTTCTGTCCCAAATTATGGTATACATTCCACTAAAACATTTAATATAATATACATGCGGTGCTTGTAATGAAATATAAGTCGGCTATCTTTAAAGAGAGTTCAGTTGTTGAGCATGCATCAGTTAAAAAATGACAATTGATATAGAGACACCGAATTGTCCTGATTTAAACGTTTTAGATCTTGGTTTCTTCAATGCTATTCAGATTTTGCAGCCCCAAGCATCGCCAACAACTATGGATGAATTAATAACTTGTGTTGAAAATGCCTTTGATACATTAACTAAAGAAAAATTAGGTAATGTAGGTATTCTTGATACTACAAAAATGCATGGAGTCAATCATGTTCAATCAATTCAACACATCAGTAAAGAAAAAACAGCTAAATTGTCTTTAAATAAGTAAAATTGCCGTTAATGTATTATACAGCTTGGGTTATATCTATAGATATACAGGGTGATTGGTGAGAATGGCCTATTAAAAGTATTATACAAACGGAACGGAATTTTAAAGTGAAATTTTATGGCTAGATATGGTTGAATATGAACTATCGCGTGAAAATATTCTTGAATAAATATCACTTCCGGTTAACCGGAAATGGGCATCAACTTTGATTTTTTAAATAGCATGCAATAAAATAAATTGCAGATTCGGCTTCTACTACGAATTTTACACATATTTCATGTACCATACCCTATACCTAAATACTATTCCTCCTGAGTTATTCGCAATTAAAGAAAAAAAGTGACAGATACCGATCTTACTTTATAGTGATATTACGTCACGTAGGAGCAAGAGAGACGAATGAAATTTTGCATACGCGCAGCTGATATTGTGTAGTTACACAACATTTGAAGTTCTTCTGTGTAACGTTATACAGGGTGTTTAAAAACTTAGTTGCTTATAAATAAAAGTTCAATCCGCGAAAAGTTGATCTTTTTTTAATGGAAAGGTGTTCTTAGATTGTCTTTTAATCCGTATTAGGTATTCCTATACCTAAAATGGAAGGTGAATAAGTTATAACGATTTAATTAGCTTCCGTATCTAAAATGCTCAGATATGTCAATTTACTGAAGCAAAGATACTTAGTTCATTTGTATTACATGCTTACTTGCCATTAATTTGACGTCTGTCATTTTGTTAATTGTATTTGAGTAAATTGTTGCAACTAAATTATGGAAAATAGACCGTATACAAATTAAGAAATCATGAATTTATTTATTATACATGGTGAATGTAAGAAAGTAATAGAAAGAACATAAAAATATGAACATTTAAATTCAATGACTAGCAAGAAGTTTAAAAGAATTTCTAAGGAATTTCTGAGTCATGGGAAAGTTTTAAGCAAGCGATTAGTTCACAGCGCAAAAGTAGAAGACAACGTTAGACTGGAAGAAATGGTATTGGCATATTTTATGCCATTATGCCAGTACAAGAGATGAAAGTAGCTGATCATATGGCAAGAATGGAATTTTGTGAACTCATGTTGATGCATATGCACAACAGCATTCTACGTTTTTGGCTAATTTTATTTGAACTGACGAGGTAAAATTTGACAGAGAAGGGGTTGTTAATAGGCGTAATATACACTACTGGGCTCAAAACAATCCTCATTTAACCAGAACGCAAAATTTTCAAGAAAAATTTACTATTAATGTATTTTGTATGATAATAGATAGCCGCATACGAGAACGATTAACAGAAATGACAGATGTCAAAATAAATAGTAAGTAAGTATGTAAAACAAATGAGTTAAGCAGGCTTGCTTCAGTAAATTGACGTATCTGAGAATGTTAGGTACAGAGTACTTTTCGCGGATTGAACTTATTTATAAGTAACTAAGTTTTTAAACACCCTGTATAATGTTACAGAGGAAAACTTCAAATGTTGTGTAACTACATAATATCAACTGCGCGTATGCAAAATTTCATTCGTGTCTCTTACTCCTACGTGACGTAATATCACTATAAAGTAAGATCAGTATCTGTCACTTTTTTTCTTTAATTGCGAATAACTCAGGAGGAATGGTATTTAGGTATAGGGTATGGTACATGAAATATGTGTAAAATTCGTAGTAGAAGCCGAATCTGTAATTTATTTTGTAGCATGCTATTTAAAAAATCGAAGTTGTAGAAGTGATATTTGTTCAAGAATATTTTCACGTGAAGTTCATATTCAACCATATCCAGTTTTAAAATTCCGTTCCGTTTGTATAATATTTTTAATAGGCCATTCTCACCAATCACCCTGTATATCATATACATACATATATAAATACAGTCGAAGTCCGATAATCCGGCACGTTCGGGACCGGTTCGGTGCCGGACTACCGAAAATTCCGGTCTATCGGGCGGTAATTATAAGAACAATTAGGTTAATAATTAAACTACAAATACAGTATGCGAAAACATACAACAAAGTTTATTTTACATTTCATATAATGTATGTACATGTACTGTAAAACATATTTCACTTAGATTTAAAAAAGTCACGAATGCCTTTTTGTTGTCTTGACTTTTGGCGTTTAGTATAAAATTTATTTCTAATGATATGGAAATCAACAATTTCTGAAGCACTGTAGCTAGTACTAGCCTCAGCAAAAGAGATAAACTTATTTAGTAATTCTGCAGCTTCGGCCCAGCTGATTTTTTCCTTATCTCCTGATTCAGCATCTGAGTCACTTTCTTCAACAGGCTCATTCTCGTCGATTAGAAGCCACTCCTCTACCTCATCTTCAGGCAGGTTTTTCAAGGGATTGTCAGCACTTCTAACGACATCCAAAACTTTGGTCAGAGCGTCTTGTTGGTTTTCTTCCTCATCAGTCTGTAGAGTTAAGTCAGATGCAGGGTTTGCAGCTGGCCAAAGTTTTCTCCAGCATTTTTGGAGTGTTGTATTTTTTACCTGGTTCCAAGACAGTGCAATAGCATAGACGGCATCTTTTACTGTAAACTTTTTTTGAAAATCAGTCACATCACAGTCGGCATTTAACAGGCCTTGAATAAAAGACCTTCTATAAAAGCATTTAAAATTTTGAATAACCCCTTGGTCCATGGTTTGAATCAAAGATGTTACGTTAGGTGGGAGCAGAGTAGCAACAATATTTCCAGAAACTAACTCATCTACTGGCAGGTGGGCTTTGTAATTGTCCAAAATAAGGATGGCTTTAGTATCTTCTGGTAGACCAAGGCTTTTGAAGGATTCCTTGACCTCAGGCACAAAGTGGTGAAAAAACCAGTCTTTAAAGAGGGCGGCAGTCATCCACGCATTTGATTGAGCATCGTATTGGACAGGCAAGTGTGTAACATTCTTAAAAGCCCTGGGTTTTGCAGATTTACCTATCACGAAAGGGGTCACTCGGACGCATTAGCACATAGCAAAACGGTTAATCTGCTTTGTTTTTTTTTGTTAAATCTTTGGCTGCTTTTTCTCCTCCCCCAGCTAGTGTAGATGTTGGTAAACATCGCCAAAATAGCCCTGTTTCATCAGCATTGTAAATCTGTACAGGTGTTAAATCATTATCAGCCACGATTTTCTCAAACTCGTCTTTGTATTTTTCTGCAGAGTTTTGGTTTGCTGAAAGTGTTTCTCCAGTTACATCACGCCGAAACTTAAAGTTTCTGAGCCAACCATCAGAATAATTACATTCACTTTCAGCAACTCCTAAATCTTGGACGAATTTCTTTGCCTTTTCAACAATCATTGGCCCTGTTACCGGCTTTCCTTCAGAACGTACTGCACTAAACCATTTGAACAATACATTATCTAACTGTTCCAGTTTTGGTTTTTTTAATGTTTGTCTAGAAAGCAATTTTTCAATTGTTACCGATTGAGAAGCAAACTTCATTAGTTCATCTTTTTGTTTTATAATGTCGTAAATAGTTGATGAGCCAATATTAAACTCATTCATTAAAACATGTCTATTCTCGCCTTTTTCTAGCCGTTTAATGATTTCTAGTTTCTGATTGAGAGTCAGTGTTACGTGTTTTCGTTTCTCTCCTTTAAACTCGAAGGCTTAGGTTTTGAAAACATGGTCACTGTACAGTTAGAACGAAAATCACTTTTTTTATAAACAGTTTCAGAAGTTACGTTTACTGCGATGTGAAAGGACACAAAACAACAACGCACAAAAAAATGGCGAAGACGCTTCGTGATTGATTAACGGAGCTATACTGTACCTGAATTTATTGTGACAGCTGAGACTAGCCAGCCACTAATTGATGATCCCGAAGTACCCCGAAAACTTCCGAATAGCTCTCGAGCGTTTTTATTTGCTTTAAAGACACATTTTTGGAGAAAACCAAAATTTTTACAATTTTTCCGAGCGATGCCGGACTATCGGGCATTCCGGACTGTTGGATGCCGGACTAATGGAAGATTGTGGTTTCTCAACAACATTATTTTGAATAATGAGTTCCTGCAATTCGTCATAAAACTGATAAATAACTCTTCAGGATCACGGTCATCTCTCCTTGCTTTTTGTAACAGCTCTGGCTTTTTAAATGAAAGGGTTGGATGTCTCTTCATGAAACAATAGTACCAGTCATCACCTGGCATTCCTTCTTTAAAAGGTGTTTTTAAGTTGTTGTGTTTTACAAACTCAGCAACTACAGTTTTTATTTCATCTTTATCACCAGGATATCCCATACGAACCTTTGCTGTAATACAGTTTTCTAACTCTATTTCAACCTCTAATGTTAAGACTGTAAGTCGCCGTGCTCCTATTTTATCTATGGGTGCTTTTCTTCCTTTAATACGATGAAATACCACTGATTTAGGTACTCCATTTATATTAATGACATAATTTATTGCATTTGTTAAATCATCTGGGCTATAACTTGGTCCTGCCGTTTTCCTAACGTATTTTCGTGGCATCTAAATAAGTAAATATTGCAATAATATGTTAATTTACCCCCCTTGCAAGCATTTACAAATATTCCAATCGTGAACTTTTCAGGGGTAATTGTAAATAGCCGTTGTAACCTATACATTATTGAAAGAAATAATGCCCACGCGTTTTTGCATTCGAACTACCACTAATAACACAATTAATAACGGGTCGATGGCCGCAGTGGTTAGGCGGCTCGCTATCATTGTGAGAGGACGATAGGCGCCGGGGTTCAATTCTAAAAATATATTTTTTTAATTCACCTCTCCCCCCACCCGCCTTACCATCTCCCGTTTTGGAAAATCGTCTATATCATATTATAAATTTTGTTCATATTAGACCCTTCCACCCCCTCCGATTTTGAAAATTAAAAATTTTGTTATTCCTACAAGCCAAAATGTCATATTTGATTATATTTCACGTTTAAATGTCAAAATTTGACGTTTGAACGTCAAATTTATCTGTACTTGACAGTTAAACGCCAAACTTGTCCATAATAAACATTTAATTGTTAAATTTGTCAGCCATTTAAAAAGTACGGTGTAAAAACAATTGTTCGGGTCGATGGCGCAGTGGTTAGGCGGCTGACTATCGTTGTGGGAGGACGATACGCGCGGGGGTTCAATTGTCTGAAGAGACGGCGACATTTTTTCAGAGAGTTTAATCCCGGATCGACTTGCCATTCGCTTACGCCACCTGACCTTATATCGTTAAAAGATTTTTAGGATTTTGTGTAGTATGTTTTGTAGTATCCTACAAGGATCTTGATCAAAGTGAAGCAAAAATCAATTTGGGGTGGGTTATCTTAAATAAAACATACGAAATGAAAATAAATATTAACTATTTAATATTATTAAAAATATTCGTTACAATACAGAGAAAATAGATATAAAAACATAAAAATGTCCAAAGATTAAATTAGAGTTATCTCGGTTTAATAATCATTTATGAACCACATCAGTTTGATTATTTAATTTTTAAATGACATACAAACAACGCACAAATTAACCTGTCGGGCATCGGATTCTAATTCTTAATTAGCTTTCAAACTGTACTCGACGAAAGTATAAAACCAGAAAGTTCGTGTATCCTTTCGATTTATCCAAACAAAGCGGTGTGAATCTATCATTCAATTAAAGATTAACATCTGCTTCCCTTTCCAGAAGCGTTTCTACGTCGTCTTCGTTGTTATTAAGTACAGCTACAGGCAGTGCTGTAGAACCAATTGAATTATGAAAATTAACATTTACTCCACTATCTAAGCTACAGTTGGTTTTCTGTAAATCAGCCTTTATTACTGTCCAATAAAACGATCCAATTTGAAGTTCGTCATTTTCTGTATTAGCGTTATTTTCCTCCGCGTTACCTTTTCGTCTGCATAACGGAGGATCGTCCTCCTCAGTTATTGTTTGCGTATTCAGATCTGTTCGTCCTTTTCGTAATACATCCACGATGTTCGCGTATCCGCATCTCATGGCGATTTCGAGGGCGGTAGTACCATCTTTATCTCTTATATTCACATCTGCACCTTTCTCAATCAGCAACTTAACAAAATCAACATCTCCCTGGGCAGTTTTGAAATGAAGTGCTGTGCAATATCCAGCACTATAGTTCACGTCCGCACCATTTTCTAAAAGTAATCTTGATATTTCGATACATCCATGTAATACAGCTTGCACAAATGATGGAAGACCATTTCTCGACAGAATATTTACATCAGCTCCATTCTCGAGCAATAATCCGACAATATCCGCGCGTTTATTATATATAGCTACGTGGAGGGGGGTGTGTCTATTTTCGTTGTAAATATTTAAGTCAATGCCTTTATTTAAAAATAATTTAACGATTTCAATATCACCTACAAATATAGCATAATTCAGAGCTTCAAGTCTAGCTTCTGTAGTGTCATCGGCATTTGCTTCCAGTAGCAATTCAATAATAGTAGCATCCCTTCCGGTGATTGCAGCAATTAAAATTGTAGTGGTACCATATTTAGTATTAACATCTGCTCCTTTATCGATTAGTAATTTAACGACATTTTGTTTCTTTTGTGTAACAGCTTGAAACAACGGCGTAGACCATTGTTCACAGTTAGCATTCACGTTAGCTCCATTTTCGAGGAATAAATCCACGATATCTGGGTCACCTCTCGTTACAGCCAGATGGAGAGGAGTGTAATTGTATCTGTCATCGCAGATATTGACGCACACACCCCTACTTAATAACAACCTAACGGTATTAATATCTCCTTTAGATAAAGCACACGTAAGAGCAGAAGCTCCACTTTTTCGGTCGACGTTCACGTTCTCTTGGAGTAATAACTCAATAACATCTATTTGCCCATTGTAAGAAGCATGCGATAACATTGAGGTGCCAAATGCTTTTGCATTTATATCTGCTCCTTTCTCAATTAACAATTTCATTAATTCTATATTTTTAGTACATGACTCAGAAGTCAAAACTGTATAACCATCCAAAATACTATCATTCACATTTGCTCCGTTATCTAAAAGTAAGCGGACCATATCAACATCCGGTAGATTTGCAGCTGCCAAGAGAGGTGTCAGACCGTAGGTATTACGAGAGTTCACGTTTGCTCCTTTTCGTAATAACAGCTCGGTAATTTTTCTGCGTTTAAAACATACGGAGATGTGAAGAGGTGTAAAGCCTTCTTCGTCCGGAAGTTCCAGATCTGCTCCATGTCCTAATAGAAGCGTAAGAATATCCTCGCATCCACCCATTACAGCTTTAAGAAAAGGCGTGACACCATTCACGTCTTTAGCATTCGTATTGGCTCCCTTTTCGAGTAATAACTTAACAATACGTAAATTATTATTTAATACAGCAATATGAAGTGGACTCGTTTGGCGTAAGTCTGCAATATTCGTACTATAACCTTTTGCCAATATCATTTCGACGACTGTAATGTTGTCGAACATTGTAGCCATGAATAGGGGTGTTCTACCACGTTTATCCCTAACTAGAATATCAGCTGCGTTGTTTAAAAAAATTGTACATACTTCAATGTTTCCTGTAATTACAGCTAGATGGAAAGGTGTGCTACCGTATCTAGTCACTCCGTTTACATCTTCGCCTTTACGCAATAGTATCTTTATAAGATCTACATAACCGTAGAACACAGCATTATGAAGAGGTCTATCTTCAGCGTATTTATATTTCACTTGACCAATATATACTGGTCGCATGTCTTTCACTTCAATATCTGGAAAATCCTCTTCTTCAATTAATAACTCAATCATTTCAGTATGATGTCGTTTGAGGGCGATATCTAGTGCCGTCTGATTTTGTTCGTTTTTTGCATATCGAGGTACACCACAATATAATAAAAGTCGAGCAATATTTACACATTCGAGACTCACAGCTAAATGCAACAAAGTGTTTTGATTGTCGGAACGATTAAGGATAGATGCGTCAGCCTTGATTAACATTACAATTACATCAATATCCCTTGTTTTTACTGCTAAATAAAGAAGGGATCCTCTACCTAAAGATGGAATAAATACATCGGGGCATGCACCTGCCTCTAATAATAATTTGAGAACTTTGATATTCTTATCTCTCTCAGAAATCTTTCCTTCCGTCAAAGTAACTTCCTTCCGTAAAAACCAGCGCATGATATTGTAATATAGGGGTGTACCACAGAACGTGTCTACGGCATTTACATCGGCACCTATCTCAATAAGATGTTGCACCAACGAAACACTGCCGTAAATGCAGGCTACATGTAAAGGAGTTAGTTGTCCGTCAAAATGAAATTCCGCGAACGGGAAATTATATCCTGGAAGTAATCCTGAACAAGCTTGATAGAAATTGTAAAAGATTTTGTTTTCGAAATTTTGCAATAGGACCAAATCCGAGATCATATCGATGGCATCGACATCCAATGCCCATTGAAATAATGAGTAAAAGTATTTCGTTGGAAATATCTGGGACGTGCAATTATATTCCTCAACCTTCCTTCGATGCAACCGTAAATATATTCGGATAATTTTCATCTCCTTCAAAGAACAAATGTAATTAAACATATCGGTTTGCATATACTCGGACCAATTCCAATTCAGTATCATATCGGGTTTGTTCGCACTTAAACCGCTTGCTAACGTGGACGTTAAAACGAAATCCAGAATTCCCGAAACTATGCCTAGAAAATTTAACCTGGAGCAATCAATTACTGCTGCATGAATAGCAGTTCTACCCAATTTGTCAACACTGTTCCAACACCCTGAGTCTTGTTTTATAATCTCCTTTATTTTGTCAATATTCATTTGTATAACAGCATTATGTAAGTCTTTATCTTCAAACAGAATATTTAAGATATGTAATTTATTCTCGTTAAGTATTTGCCTGTAAAGATATTTGGCGGCACTCTTGTATGCATTAATTCGACAAGCTTTTGCGATCCATTGCGCAAATAAAAATTCCACGAAGCTGCGGTGACAGAATATTGGACAATTATTTTCATCGAAACGAATCACGATACCGAATTTAGTCATATCGGAGACCTCATTATTACACACCCAGTACAGTTCCTTTTCAATCACTTCCTTACCAAACAACGCTACCAATGCGAGATTTTCAAGTAGTTGCACGGCTCGCTGTACATCACAATCATATAAAATTTGATAAGTGGCACGCAAACAATGTTTAACTTTCATGTTTATAACTTTCTCAAACAAACTATACTTGGTGATATTTGCGAGTTCTTCTCGGTTTGCAGAAATCATCTTCAAAAAGTTCAAATATAGTGGGTTTGTTGCTAACTCAGAGGAAACGTTCTTCAATAAGTTTTGATGTAATTTCCAATATGAAAGACAATCTTGCTCTTCTAAAGGCTCGATTTTAATTAATCGAATCTCGAATTGATCCAACAATATTTGACAGTTTTCAATTCGTGTAGCAATAATTATTTGCGCTCCAGAACTGGCAATAACATCAATAAAATCTAACACTTCTTTTTCGCAAGCTAATCGTATTTCATCGAACGAATCTAAAATCCAAATAAATTTTTTCTTTCTCCGTAATTTAGACACAAAATCGTTATAGTGTTTCGGTAAACCCTTTTGACTTTCTTTGAATACGAAATCAATAAGATCGATACGTTGACGTTTACTTTTATTTAGGTCGACCTGTAAATTAAGCAAATCGTAGAAAATAATGTAATCCTGGGTGGAATAATTGCTACATAACCATCTTAAGAAGCTGGATTTTCCTATACCCGCATCTCCGGTTACGACAGCAATTTCCTCAGGTTCATCTCTGATATCGTTAAAGAATTCCTGCTCGGAATATATTCCACCATCGTAGGAAATGTTGAAGCTCAGATTTTTACAATTTTTATATCTCAACAATTCGAATCTACCATCTCTGATATAAATATCGAATATTGGGTATTGAAGATGACACAATTTCTGCCAATAATATTGACGGTTTTCCGTTTCATAAAACTTAACAAAATAGGTTTTCTTCTCTATCAATACCGTTTTATTTAAGACGTCATCTATGTTAGTGAGTTGTACGCCACGCTCAATAATGTCTAGATCACCTGATACCACACAAATTTGTGTCTTTTGCGAATTGAAAAACGATTCGGGCAGTGTGGCTCTCCTTAGTTGTCTTGGTATATATTGGAGCTCATTAAGATCGATAGTTTGTCCAATTATCGGAATACACTCACCAGTACTAGAGATAAACAGCGGATCCCCGTATTGATCCACAAAACGATGATTTAACCTCCACGCATCTCCTTGAGTCAAAATTAATCTCTCACCAGTCTTTCGTAGATGGTAGATCGTGTAGAGTTGAGAAACATCAGCATGTCCTCGGATCATATCAATGCATTCGGCTGTCCGACCAGGAGGACAATTTACTCTAAAATTATGACCAATAGCATAAGGCTCTATGCGATCCGAAATTTCCGAACATTCTTCGTCTTCTATAATAAACGCTAAATAATCGGTACCTTTGTAGTAACCGTCCTTCAGAAATGGAGTTCTTTTGCTCATCATTTTAAGCACGTCTTGGCAAGTAAATGTCGACATCAACTCCTCATCATCGCGTAGTAAATTCTTAAGTGTCACCGGTTTGCGACCTTGAGGCGAAACTACAATAGCTTCCAACATTCTATCTTGTAATTCTGGATTAGCAATACTACTTAAGGTAGTGAATACGTCTATTTTGGAATTATTGATATCTTCGGATCGGTTCGTCCAGTTATCGAGTATGATGTAGCTCCTTTTCAGGTGAGCATACTTTTCAAAATTGTCTAGTTTGGTGTGCGTTCTCAAAATAAGCGGCAAATCACCACATTTCCACAGTTCTATGAGTAGTAACCTGAGGGTAGTAGGCGGATCGATCCAGTACCTCAATCTTTTTGTTTTAGAATATGTCAGAAATTTTTCGATTACTTCGTCATCCAAAATATTTATTTTAGAATCGCGCGTCTTCCAATCGATATTAATGTCTAATAAACTGTTAACTTTTCGAATTAAGCAGCCGTACAAGTAAGGTTCAGTAGCGTAATTAGCGCAATTCACGGTAGTGATATTATGATTTATAGTGATTTCGTTCCATATCGCTATGCAATTATCGTCAACAAGATCCGCGAATGATGTTACGGGTGGGATGTCTTCAACGAGGCGAATTGTCTGCAATTCAATTTCGAACACCTCTTTACGCAGTCCCTGTTTATAAAGATCGTCATCGTTAAAATAGTCTTTGACGTAGTTGATAATTGCTTTTGTGTTTTTAGTCTGGCATGCTTCTGCTATTTGTTCATTTAGTTTATTACAATTCGGTTGTTCTAAATATAAACAGCAATTATCGAAGAAATTTTGGTATCTTGAGTTTTCTAAATCTTTACATGCGAATTTCCAATATTTATCACCGAAGGGAGACGGAACGTTGTTGAACTCGTTAGTTTTTTCGGAATGTCGACACAAGTTTAATTGGAACGTGCAGTCTTGACGAAGGAAGACCGGCGTCTGTATCCCTTTATTACAAAAAATACTAAACTTTATATTATGATCGGGAATACCCTGACGACAGGTTAAATTTGGGTTACCGAGAATATCATTGAAACACTCAATATAATCCGATAAGAAATACTCAACTCGTTTCCCTTTTAAATTATCACTAACATTGAGTCTCTTAGTGTCTTTATATTTAACTTGAATTAAAAACAGATACCAATCGTCCTCGTCCTTCAATTTTATCCTGGCGATGATATCGTCGAACTTTCCGGCTGACTTCTCACTCGAGTAGATGATGTAATCGTCCACTTGGTTGTTCCTGGATAGCTGGGAGGCCAGGAGAGTAGTGACTCCGTATTGGTAGATCATCCCAATCTCCGATTGGGATCCCTTTGTTCGTTTCATTTTTGAGTAGGTTTCTGGAAAGGGAATAATATTGTTGTTTTGGTTTACAATTAAACTATTCAATTTCTTTGGGTGTTCTTTGGTGTTTAAAATTAAAAAGAAGACAAATACCGAATTGAAGCGATACAAGGCTATATTGATTATGAAGGGATATACTCAAATTAAATGAATAGATTACCCATATATAGAAACATTTTCATTCGTTGCGAAATATAGATGTATGATTTAAAACAAAGTGGAAGAACCTGGAAAAAGAAACTTGACTATTGCAGTATATGTTGATGACTTACCAAGTAACAACAAACTGCTACAAGATGTCGAACAGAATTTGCACCAGAAGCTAGATATCAAGGATTAGGCTGTGCTACTGAGATATTAGGTGTAAGAATGACTAGAGATGTTAAAAATGAATGTCTACAGCTGGATCAATCCTCATATATAGAAAAAATTTTGAAAAAATAGATACAACCTGATTGATTGTAAAGCGGTATCTACATTTACAGATCTGAATGTAAGGTTTGGTAAAATTGCGCAATCTAAAGATGTTGGGATTGGAGAAATGAGAAACATTCCTTATCAGGAAGCTTCAGGCAGTCTTCTATTTTTATGTCAAACAACATGGTCGATGATGCCAGACAACCGCAGAAAGAAGACCATAATATAAATTCAAAAAGACCACAATACAGATACAACGATAATAGCCTAGGTCCATTTGTGGTCTACATTCAACATAAGAATGATGGTGATCGTATCTACAAATATCCAACCTCTGGAAATTGGTCGGATAGCTCATAAGGAGAACATCGAAAGAATACTAAAGATAATTATCAAGGGGAGGTCAAGAATAGCTTTGGAATTTGAGAAATTTAATCAAGCTAACAGTTTTGTTAACAGTGATGTTTGTAAACAAAAATAACTGGGCATCATTTATTCCCACGCACCTGATGACCTGCAAGGGTGTGCTAAGAGGTGAGGATGAAAACTTACCAGACGATGAAATTAAAAGCCAATTTGAAATATGGAGAAAGAGAAGTGCTGAATGTACACAGGATGAACAGACGTACGAAAGATAAAGATGCAGTTAGGTATGTTCCAAACAAGTCAGTTGTAGTAACATTCTCGGATAAAACCCTATCCAAATATATTTTGATATATGAATGTCCATTTGAGGTAAAATCACCTTTTCACCCATAAGCAATGCGAAATTTACAAGTTGCAAAAAGAATAGGATGACGTTTGATAATATCACATTTTGGAAAGCGAAGGAAAAAGTGACTACTAATAGAAGAAATGTGCTAGAACTGCTACTAAGGATCCAAAAGACCAAAGACACAGTTAACCCTAGGGTATGATAGACAGGCTCATAAAAATCTGATAAGTCCGGAAGCTATCCCAACTAAGAAACCAGATTTTTTTATAGTCAAGATCGGTTCCTGGCAGATCAAAGGCACAGCCGGAGAACATAATCCAACAAATTGAAAGTTTGACCCAGGTATTAAAAAGTTTAAGCAAAACTAGCGGAGAGCAAGCAGAAAATAGCAGGCTTCCTTCGTCGCATCAAAGGAGAACTCATCTAAAGAATTATTTCTTAAGGAGTGGAATGCAAGAAGTCAAGAACCAACAAAGAAAGCTTCGAAAAATGTTTGACTTGAGTATAGATGTAGCTTGTATAGTTGAGACATGGTTGAAAGTTAACCAGCATTCTGCAATCAAACGCTATAAAATTATACGCTCACCACATATTTTTTGGTTGTCAACGAAGAACCCAACAGATAAACGCCATAAAGAGGATGAGAAGCCATTCTTGCTATTGTACAAATTCATCAAAGCAAATAACATGTTAATATAGCCACATCCAGCTCCTCTTGTTACTAACTAAAGAAAATTTGTAGAGGATATCGGTTTTTTCCAGACGAGCTTTATTGCTCAAGCCTCACGTGCTCGGGTATGGCTGAACATCTGGGATTAAAGGATAGGTATCTACAGCTCATAATATAGATATGTAATTGTTCGTTACAGCAAAAGAGTGTTGGCAGTGGATCTAGATTATTGAAACTAGTACCTTTAATATGCTTTTAAGAATTTGGAATGATGTGATTAGCGAAAAAAAGAACAGTTTACCTTTGATTGACGCTAAATTAAATTGATTAAAATCTTCTCTAAAATACATAAAAAGGATGTTAAAAAATTAAAGGACGTCTTTGTAGTTAATTTGGTAGGACCAGAATGGTTGCAAAATATGAAGTACTTACCGTTGTTTAAACGGCATTCATTCTGTAACTCAGCATCAGTAGGAACTCATACTACAGGTACAAACAATTTAATAGCGCACAATATAAACTTGTTATGCATTACGGGGTAAGTTCATGTAAATAAATAATTAAACTGGTTAATTAGCGAAAATTAAACTGTTATATATGATGAGAAAGTTTTACAGGACCACATCCTGTGACATCAGCAGGTTAATATTATTTAACAAACATATCTAAACGGTTATAAATATCAAGGATGCAGTGGCTTGATATTCCAAAACGTCACACCGATGCACATGACACATAACGACAAAAACCAATCTAGAGTCGGTTATCTTCAATAAAATATATGAAATGCAAACAAATATCAACCATTTAATATTATTAAAAATGTTCGTTACAATACAGAGAAAATAGCGACAATTAAACTGTTATATATGAATAAAAAGTTTGGCACGATCACATCCTGTGGCATCCACTGGATAACATTTTGTTGTAATGAGCAATAAAAGTCAAGTTGTTACTGTAAAAAATAATAGTTGTTGACATATACAAATAATAGTAATTATATACCAAGGGAGAGAAGACATTTTTCTCAGCCGAGTAGCATTATATATATAAATAATAGCTAAGAGGCTGAGAAAAATGTCTTCTCTCCCTTGGTATATAATTACTATTTTCCACTACTAGCATATTTAACCGCTTTCTCAATAATAATGTAATATAATAAGCCGTTCCGATGAATGTTTAATTTAAGATATCCATAGAAAACATGTTAGTCTGTAAAAACAAATGAATAAATATTTAATGTCAAATTGAGATTTTATTCATGTCTTGTCACAATACCAAAAAAAAATGTCAGACAGTAGTTGTACTCCTGCAGAAATCCGCAAGGAAGCAAATCAAATAGAGTATGAAAAATACTGGTACACTGGCTTGCAATAAAATCTCGTACACCTTAATGTCAAGCAAGCTAATTATTGAAGATTATTTTTCAATGTAAGCTGACTTTAGATTTGACGGATGTGACACTATGCATAGAGGTTGTGGTGACTTATAAAAATAGTGTACTTTTGGAAATGAAACGTCAAATTAGAAATGTCACAAAAGGTGAAATCAATATAGGTAAAACTAGGTGTACGAGATTTTATTGCAAGCCAGTACGTCAGGAATTAACATAACCTGCCATAATTGCGCTATTAATTATTATTTTAATAAGTAGTGTTTACCAAATTACGTATTTCCTACTTTGTTTATTTATGTTAAATGTTTACCTAACCTTTTTTCTTGAATTGCGGATTTCATTCATGCATCTATACGACATCTATGGTTTTATATTCAAATTATTTCTAGTCTATACATTTTTATTGAATAAATCATAATTTTATTATTGTCAATTGTTTTTATTATTTATTAGTAGTAGATAATTTTTATTATTGACTACTAGGAGAGAAATTCATCTTCTCGGCCCGAAAACATACCAAATAATGACGTTTTCTAACGCTAGTAGTGGAAAAATAAGTTAATCCTTAATCAACGTCTTTCATATTTCTTTGATACTTTATCACGTATAAGCCTGCAAGATGTATGGATTTCTAACAGGTTATGAGCCCAGAATAAAGTATAGAGAAAGTTGGTAAAAATATAATAGCCGCAGTTATAAATATTGAGACAGAGTGATTGGGTACGTTGAATTTGTGACAGATTAAAAGTGAAAAATAGTAAAGGAAATAGAATGGATTCAACGACTGCACCAAGTTAAGAGGAGCCGAGAATTGGAACATTTGGAAGTTTCAAACGACAATATTATTAAAATCGAAAGGCGTGTTTGACGTTGCCACTGGTGACATTGCAAAGCCTATTTTGACTAATGAGAATAAGGAAGTTTTTGAGAAAAAGATTAAGGATTGGAAAGAAAAAGATGTCAAAGCGCAGAGTGTACTAGTTACTAGGATGGAAGAAGGACCTACGACACATATATTAAATAGGGTAAACTATACAGCCACTTAAGGAGCTACCTGCAATTAATGTCGTTTATTTCATATTAACTTAATTTATACTCGCTTTTATACCAGTATTTCGAGTTATAATCGATGTTTCTACTTAGTTTTAACAATTATTTTACTGTAGTACGTAAGGTTGGAAAATTATATAGAAAAATTTACAGTTTCTGTTTTTTTTTTTTAGTGATTGGCCACTTACTACCTATTATTGGCCATTTTGTTATCAGTGATTGGCATAGTTAGGGAATATTAATTAAAATCCTGCATTAGGTAGTTATTATCAGATATTTATTAAAAATCACCTACCTATCCTATAGAAATCATGCGTATTCTAAGAAAAACAGTAGAGCATTTGTTGCTTATCAACTGTAGGATCCATTTTTACAATACATTTATTGTGATATGTTCTATTGCATTTGTGGATGCCTTTTATAATATCAGTTATATTATAAGTACAAGTAAAACAGATTTTTCCTACAGCAGTTGGGTTATGAGGAAACTCTTCACTATGTTGATTTTCGTCTTCACTCTCGGAATCGGTAAAAATTCTTCTAACGTATGGTTCAGATATTTTTAGATTGCTACTCGGACCTGCTTCGGTATCAATTTTACTGGACATTTCAGAATTTAATCCACATTTTTTTAATGTATTATCTTTTATTTTACTTGGTTTTTTTAATCGTGCCCTTTTTTTTGTTAATGTTCTCTCTGCTAGTATTTGCTTTGGGTTTCTTCAGTTCTCTTTCTGACTTCCGCGCTTCTTTTCTTTCTTGTTCTTGTTTTTTGGCATACATTTTATCCATCTAAATTTTTTTCCAGCCAGAACTGGTTGGGCCACAGCACAAAATCACGAAGGCTAGTATTGATTGCATTTGCTTCTGTATTTTCTCGTAATGGAGATTGACAATTTCCTATTTGTTTGGTTATTTATTGTTTGGTTATTTATTTCAAGCTCCCTTTCTAAAGTTAGGATCTTCTCTATATTTTTATCTCTTTCTTCATGTTCTTCTGATGGTTGATTGTCAAAAGGCATTGTTTTTGTCATATTACATTCTATTGCGTTAATTGCTGCAGGATCGCTATTTACCTCTATATGTTTTGTTATATTTGTGTTTGTCTTCTCATTAAAATTCATATCAACACTGTCTTGAAAAATAATTTCAATATTATCTGTTTCCATATCTACGAGTATATCATTCGAATTCGCAGGTTCTTTAGGGGTTTCTCTCTGCCAATTCTTATCATGTTTTTTAAATTCTCTGTACAATTTATACAATATGATAAACTCGTCACTACTATCTTCATCAAACTGTTCTATTCTTTCAAATAATTCTATTCTTTGCTCTCCAACTATGTTCTTAAACTGATCGTACGTCATTGATGAGGTATTGGTCAATTCATCTACTTCAATTTGTTTATTGCAATCTTGTTGCGCTCCACTATTACTTCTTGTACCTAGACATTTACTATAGTCAATGGATGAAGCGTTCCATGGGTGTAGGCCACTTGCTCGGAATCCATTTTTTATGGTGTCAGCTTTCGCGTAGTTTTCTATGACACTGTTCAGCAATGGAGCAAACTTTTCTTTGCTTAATGCTACATTGGGATTTTTTCTTCTGAATTCCAAAACAGCCCTCTTCCATCCTGTTTTCAGGGGTTTGAAACCGGCAACGTCGGCCGGCTGCATAATTCTTGTAGCGTTAGGATAGAGGGCTATTAAAATTATTTCTAAACTGGTACAAAGTTGACTCAGCTTTAGTGTTTGATGGGTGGAATGACCATCGACGAACAGGATAATTGCAAATATAGTTCCAATTCTTTTGAAATGAGGATATAAAACATTGCCAATGTATTCATAGAACAATTCAACTTTCATCCAGTCGTTGTCGCTATGACCTATTCCCCAAGAATTTGGGACTGAGTTTATTACAGCGGCTGGAATTCGTTTATATGGATAGATAAGCATAGGATTAGTTACTTGATCATTCGCGGAAAAGGTAAACATCACAGTTATATTCATTTTAGCCTGACCGGAATCTACTTCATACACATTTCTTGCACCTCGCGGAGCAATAACTTTAAAATTCTTTGGACAAAGGTAAAAGCAAGTTTCGTCGCCGTTGAAAACCCTAGTAGGATTTTTTAGTATATGATCTTGGTTTTTACTTTTTAAATATTCTTCAACTGACGAAAACCATTTACGAATGTCTGCTTCTGAGACAACTGAGCTAGCTGATGTAACTGCCTCGGGCGTTCGGTGAGTTAAAGCCGGATGGCGTTTTAAAAATGCTCGATACCATCCCTCTCCAGGTAAGTTGTCTTGAAATGGGTTTTCACGTGGTTTTGAATCTAAAAAGTCCTTGACAGACATTTGGATATCTAATTTTCTGAGCGGAAATCCTTTCCTGTAGCTGGTCAATATCCATTCTTCCAATGTAGCTTCTTCTTCACTTGAAAGAATGATGTTTGGACCTAAACTAATCTTGTTTTGAAATTGCTCGCTTTTTCTAAATTGTAAAGTTTGACGTGGTACTTTAAAGATTTGAGAAGCTCTTCTTTGCGATATTCCATTTTTAATTGCCTTTAGCGCTTGAATTACATCTTCTTCTTTATATTTCTTCTCATATTTTACTCCTTCTTGCACTTTAGGCATCTAGAATTAGATAATAATGTCTTTGTCTAATACAAGATAGTAGTGACTATTAACTCTAAATGAGCGTAAAAATGGGGAATTTCGTTACTTTTGTCTTTTAGTTTTGGGGAGGAAAAGCAACATATGTGCCAAACTTTTCAATTTTGTGTTTATTAAGAAAGCAACTTAATCACGTAGGCAAATATTTGGATAACTACTATAAAATCTTCACCTGGCCAATCACTGTACATAATAATATTACCAATAAAATTATTTTTTACAGTTGGCCACTTGGCCAATAACTGATTTTTTAAGTAAACTTATACCAGTGATTGGCATAGTGATTTCTATACAGATGGAGGGAAATATTCTATTCTAATCCACGAATTTAATTAAAACAAACACAAGAAAACAGTAAACAACAATAAAATTTATAGTAAACAACTTACCTCGTCGGTTATCTTTTCTCCCAGAACAGCTGGTTTTAGGAGATTTTAATCATTTTTCTAGAAAACCGGTTAACTACGCAGTACGACGCTGCATTCATATGAATAACTCTTTAAGGTTATGTTTCGTGTGATATGGAATAGAAAGTATGGATTAGGCAGGGTTGCCGCTATAATTCAGTAAAGCTACCGGTCATTGGTACCGGTCAAAACTCCTGCTATGCCAATAACTGTATGGTGACCAATTACTGTATAGTTTACCCTAGTACTACAGCATATGTGGAATAAATTACAAACAGTCTATGAGCACAAATCGGAAACTAGTTTATATTTGATACAACAGAGGTTTTTCAATTTTAAATATAAAGATGAGGGCATAGCAAGTTTCTTGTCCAAATTAGAAGATTTAACAAATCAAATGAAGCAGATGCAGAAAGAAATTCCAGAAGAAATGCTTATAACGAAAGTAATAATGTTATTACCAGATCAGTATAAGCATTTTCTATCTTCTTGGGAATCCGTACCTGTGGAGAAACAAAGTTTTTGTGAATTAACTTCAAGATTGTTAATAGAGGAACAGCGCTTATAGGCCATATTAAGAAGAACTGTAAGAAGGTGAAGAACAAGACCTGCTACATTTGCAAAAAGCCCGGACATTTAGCTAGTACATGCTGGTTTAAGAGCAGACAAAGAAAGAATAACGGAAAGCAGAAAGAAGATGAGGAAGATAGTGAAAGGAACAGATGCAAAGAGGTAAATGATGACGCAAATGCTTTTGTCAGTAACAATAAACATAATCCCCAAGAAGATACAAGTGTAGATGATTGGATATTGGATAGTTGTGTAAGTCAGCACATGTGTTACAACAGAAAATTATTTTCTGAGTTGAAGAAATTAGAAAATGTCCAGTATATAAAAATAGGCGATGGATCTGAAATTAGAGCCGAAGGAATTGGAAAAATTCGGTTGAAAGCGTTCGATGGAAGAATGTGGTTGCAAACTGAAATAAACAATGTTCTTTATGTCCTAGATTTGAAAGTTAATCTCTTTTCAATGGGAATTGCTGTGGATCAAGGTTATAAAATGATATCCAACAGTAAAACTTGTGTGTTTAGACGAGAAGAAACGGGTAAGATATGCGCAATGGCAGAGAGAGTTGGAAAACTTTATAAAATGATTTTGAAAAAAGATACACACAACGAGTACGCCAATGTTGGTAGTAATGTTATTGAGAGTTTGCAAACATGGCATGAAAAGTTAGTACACCAAAATTATCAACACGTGACGAAAGTCTTGAATAAGCATGGTATCGTATACAAGAAAACAGAAGCATGTGTACGAGGGAAACAGCATCGATTATCGTTTAAAGAAAGTAGTAGTAAAACTAAGAGGACATGTGAGTTAGTACACGCTGATTTGTGTGGACCAATGGAAGAAGAGTCAATTGGCGGTTCCAGATACTTTCTCCTAATTAAGGACGACTATTCACATTATAGAAGCTGAGAACGGATAACGGTTTGGAGTTCGTAAACGATGGTGTAGGTCAAATACTGAAAAGTTTAGGTATTCGCCATCAAAGAACGGTACCGTATACTCCAGAACAAAACGGTAAAGCTGAGCGAGAACTACGTACTATCGTTGAAGCTGGCAGAACGTTACTAAAAGCAAAGAATCTAGAAAAGCGTTTTTGGGCCGAAGCGGTGAACACAGTTACATATGTACTAAATCGTACTAGCAAGAGCGAGGTGAATAACAAATCTCCTTATGAAGTGTGGTTTAACAGAAGTTTCGATATGCAGATATTCAAAACGTTTGGATCACAAGTCTACATTCATACACCAAAGGAAAAGAGAACCAAATGGAATAGTAAAGGAAAGAAAGGAATTTTCGTTGGATATGAAGCAAATACAAAAGGCTACAGAATATAACGTGCCATCGAAAAAAAAACATAATTAGGGTAGGCTATATAAATGTTTTTGATCGTTGCTTTAGCCACTATCACATAATGACATTTATTACTTGACATTTTATTGTAACTTTAGTTTATAACCTTTATAACCTCAAATTAAATGTCAAGGAATAAATGTCATTATGTGAAAGTGGCTAAAGTAACAATCCATTCACGTAGCCTACTCTAATTATGATTTTTTTCGATGTGTCTATATTTTTTGGACAGAAATGTTGTAGAATCAGCACGTGATGTAATATTCCTACCCGATTCTATAAATTCAATAAATATAGAAGAAGCAGATCCAATTAGTGGCAATGGTTGTGATATAGAAGAAGGTGAGGAAGAAATAAATTTAGAACAAGATGAAGATGGCATTATAGTTGATGTAAAAACTGACGTTATAAATAAAGAAGACCAAAACAGTAGATTAAGAAATAGAAGCCATCTACAGCCACCTAAGAAGTTGTTAGACTATGATACCTGTTTTATTGGCGTAAGAGGTTTAAACGATCCGTTAACATACGAAGACGCAATGGACAGTGATGATAAGGAAAAATGGCAAGAAGCCAATGACTGAAGAAATTCAAGCATTGAAAGATAATGATATCTGGGAAGAAGTAGATCATCCAGAAAATTGTAATATAGTAGGATGTAAATGGGTATTTAAGACAAAAAGAGATGAAGACGATAATCCTATACAATACAAAGCCAGGTTGGTAGCTAAAGGATTTCACCAACGAGAACATTTCGACTTCAGCGAAGTTTATTCACCAGTAGCAAAATTACAAACGTTACGAGTACTATTAGCGGTAACAAATATGTACGGCTTATATATTTCTCAAATGGATGTTAAGAGTGCTGTTCCTTATGGCGACATAAGAGAAACAGTATATATGGAGCTGCCTAAAGGAAAGAGTATGTAAACCGAAGAAGTCGTTATACGGTCTAAAAAAATCTCCAAGATATTGGAACGAAAAATTTAATGCATTAATGGAAAAGCTGGGAATGAAGAGATCAATGAATGATTTTTGTTTATATACAAGAAACACGAACGAAGAAAGACTATATATCCTTTTATATGTTGATGATTTATTAATTGTCGGCTCAAGCAAACTATATAGATATAGAAGAAGTGAAATGAGAGTTATGCAAGAATTTTAAAATGACAGATTTGGGAGTTGTCTGGGCAGTTATCTGGGCATTAAAATAATGTATGACAGAGAAAATGGCGTAATTGAGTTAAATCAGACGGCATACCTTAAGAGTGTATTGTTTAAATTCAATATGCAAGATTGCAAATCTGCTAGTACACCAATGGATGCAAATTTTAAAATGAAGGAAAATGACACTTCAGAAAGTTATGATATAGAATCAGATTGCCGACATGTTTTCGAAACCACTGCCCCGATCGCCGTTTGTAAAGTTTTGTAAAAGAATTGATTTATTTTAAAGTGTTGTATTAAAATGAAAGATTTTTATTGAGGGGGGGATGTTGTAATGAGCAATAAAAATCAAGTTGTTACTGTAAAAAATAATAGTTGTTGACATAGTATATTCATTAATCCTTAATCAACGTCTTTCATATTTCTTTGATACTTTATCACGTATAAGCCTGCAAGACCTATGCATTTCTAACACATTTTTCCACAAACACATCTAAACAATTATAAATAGGTATCAAGTAATCAATTTCGGGTGGGTTATCTTAAAGGAAATATACAAAACGTAAATAAATATCAATCATTTAATATTATTAAGAATGGGGCCGTCCCGGATTTTTTTAAAATATTTTTTTCTTAAAGTGTAGGTACATTAAATTATAGTGTCTACGTATTTTCTTTTCTGTATATTATTAATAAATATGTCAAGAAAACATATCAAAGTTTGAATTTTGAATATACCGCATTTATGACGTGATAATGGTAAATTGACAGAGAAGCTTGCCAAAAGTATGATATGGAAAGAGATAGAAATAACACATCAATGTTTTTTTAATCAGAAATGTAATCTTTCTTTTTTTTGTTAGCTACGTAAACGTCAAACGAAATCCACCTCCTGTCTATCTATATTCTGTCAGTATTTATATGGTATTTATTTTCATATTTGTTTGATAAACTATTGTGTTATTATTTTGTGGTGTGCTTAGAGTTTTCAGTTTTAATTTGTGTATTTTTTAACATCATTACCTTTGGGATCGTGCTTTATTTTTATTTGAATCTTATTTGATATCAATTAATCATTAAATGTTTTGTATCTCGTTGCAAGAATAATTTTAAAATCAATCCGGAAAAGCGTCTTTATTTCCAACATATGTATGTTACAAAAAAATCAAAAGTATTTCTATATTAATATTAATAATGAAGTGAAAAGTGGCGGAGTTCAGATGCGTCACTAAAAGTTGACATCTGCTCTTCCACTCAACCATTCTATCTAAACCTAAAGCCTAAACCCAAAAAGAGAGTAGTTACATCTGCTAAAAATGAGTGTACTTATATAATTTTTGTATGTATATCTTCGTTTCTTTAGGGTGTTTTGGTTTATAATTAATTATAATTTCGCTAATTCTCTTCTCATGCCCTGGTTTAGCTACGTCTAAATCTAGATGGGTTTCTGTATTACGATGTCGGCTTTAAGAATGTCTTCACTGACTTTTACTTCAGACGCGAATGTTTTTATTGGTGCATTTCCTAATACTTTTAGCAAAACACAAGTATCATCAAATTTTGGCGCTCCAATCTGCACCTAACTGCTGGCTTTTAACAACAGATTACTTCCGCTGACAATGAATCCTTGTATAGAATGACCATTTATAGTCAAGAATATATTATCACGAAGAGGACTGTATCATCTCCTTGAACGAAGCATGTTTGCCAATTTTCTTCATTTCGTGTAGATGCTGTACTTGTTTACTTGCAATGTGACCAAAATCATTTCAATATCTTTCATGGTGAACAAATATTTAGTAAAAGTCACACCGTTTTTCTTTTTACGTATTGACAAGATTATATGCAATATAACTATTAACGGCTTTTCCAAATTCTTGCTTTACTTATACGTTTTTACATTTCGTATTTAGTACACAAAAACTACACATTAAAGACTGACAGTTCTATTACATTTTGATTGCACAACATAAATGTATTTCATAATCTGCACGTCTTATCGTCAAAACGCCTTTTTTATAATAATTGTCACTGTCAACACACCTGTCATGCCCTATAGGCTAATGCTTGTACGTTACTACGTTTGTCGTTGATGTATTCTTACAAGTTTAAGCCAATAAAAAGAAGTACCATTATCACGTCACCAAACGCGCGATTTACAAATAATCGGTTTTATTTTCTTTTTTGTGGAATTCCAGTAACACTAAAATTATAATTTTTGCTATTATCTACATCAGATTATAGTAATCTTTCATAATAAAATATTTATTAACACATTTAAAAAAACGGGACGGCCCCATTGTTGTTACAATACAGAGAAAATAACAGATATAAAAACATAAAAATTTCCAAAGATTAAATTAGAGTTATCTCGGTTTAATAATCATTTATGAAACACATCAGTTTTAATATTTAATTAATTTGAAAATGACATACAAACAATGGACAAATTAACCTGTCGGGTATCGGATTCTAATTCTTAATTAACTTTCAAATTGCACTCAACGAAAGCATAAATCCCGTGAGTAAATCTGCTATGTTCGTGTATCCTTTCGATTTAGCCAAACAAAGCGGTGTGAATCCATCATTCGTTTTAAGATTAATATCTGCTCCGTTTTCGAGAAGCGTTTCTACGATATCTTCGTTGTTATTCATTACAGCTACATGTAATGCTGTTGAGCCATTTGAATTTTGAAAATTAACATTTACTCTATTATATACACACAATTTGACATCCTTTAAATTGCCCTTTAATGCGCTCCAATAAAGCATTCCAATCAGAAATTCATTTTCCTCCACGTTACCTTCTCGTGTGGACAATTGAAGATCGCCCTCCTCAGTTAATGTTTGGGTATGCTCATCTGTTCGTCCTCTTAGTAATACATCCACGATATTCTTGTACCCGCATCTCATGGCGATTTCGAGAGCTGTAGTACCATCTGTATCCCTTATATTTACATCTGCCCCTTTCTCTATCAGCAACTTAACGAAATTAACATCCCCGTGGCCAGTTTTGAAATGAAGTGCTGTATAACCTTGAAAATTATAGTTTATATTGGCACCATTGTTTAAAAGTAATCTTGTTATTTCGATATGTCCGTCTACTGCAGCCTTCGCAAATGGTGGGAAACCATTCTCTGAGAGAATATTTACATCAGCCCCATTCTCCAGTAGTAATTGGACAATATCTGCGCGTTTCTGATCTGTAGCTAAATACAGAGGGGTCGAATTATTTTTATCGTAAATATTCAAGTCGACGCCTTTATTTAATAATAATTTAACGATTTCGATATCGCCCACATGTACAGCACACCTCAACGCTTCAAGTCTAGCTTCTTTATTGTTATCGGCGTTTGCTTCCAGGAGCAACTCGAAAATAGTAACATCTCCTACCGCAATTGCAGAAATTAAAATTGTTGTGCCATCTTCAGGTTTAGCATTAACATCTGCACCTTTATCGATTAGTAATTTAACGATAGTTTGATGGTGGTGTCCAACAGCTTGACGCAACGGTGTAGACCACCGTCCACAATCAGCATTCACGTTAGCTCCTTTTTCGAGAAGTAAAGCGATAATATCTGAATCACCTCTCGCTATAGCCAAATGAAGAGGAGTGCAACGGTATCTCTTATCGCAGATATTAACGCTAACTCCCTTTTTCAATAACAACCTAATAATATTAATATCTCCTTTGGATAGAGCACACGAAAGAGCATAAGTTCCACCTTTACGATCGACATCTATGTTTGCTTCCAGTAACAACTTAATAAGATGCAGTTGACAGTCGAGGGCAACTAAACATAAGGCTGAAACGCCACTTGTGATTCGTGCATTTACATCTGCTCCTTTCTCAACTAACAACCTTATCAATTCTGTATTTCCGTTAATTGCAGCGATAATGAAAGCTGTACAACCATCCACGTTCTTATCGTTTAAATTTGCTCCGTTCTCTAAAAGTAGTTGAACTGCGTCTATATCCGATAGATATACGGCTGCTAAGAAAGGCGTCCTACCACAGTTGTCACGAGAATTGGCGTTTGCTCCATTCTGTAGTAACAGTTCGCTAATTTTTCTATTCCTCAATTCTATGGAGATCTGAAGAGGTGTAATGCCGTTTCGTTCTGGAATTTTCGGATTCGCTCCTTTTTCTAACAGATGGGTAACAATATCCTCGAATTCCTTCTCTACAGCGATACAAAGAGGTGTGACACCATTCAAATTTTGAGCGTTCATATCGGCTCCGTTTTGAAGTAATAACTTAACGATATCTAAATTATTCCTCAATATAGCAATATGAAGAGGAGTCGTTCTCAAAAAGGTTGCAACGTTCGTAGTATTACATCTTTCCAACATCATCTCTATGGCTGTAATGTTATTCTCTGCTGTAGCTATGTACAGGGGTGTTTCACCATTTTTATTTCTAAGTAGAATATCAGCTCCATTGCGTAAGAGAATCATAGTTGCTTCAATATTTCCTTTGCTTACAGCTATATGCAGAGGAGTGAAACCACTTCTATCCTGTACGTTTACATCTTCTCCTTTTCGTAAGAGTACCTTGATTAGATCTATATTTCCGCAGTACACAGCGTTGTGAAGAAGTCTATCTTCCGCGTCTATATATATTATTTGATTAATATATACAGCTCGCATTTCTCCTTCTTCAACATCTCGAACATCCTCTTCTTCAATTAATAACTCAATCATTTCAGTATCATTTTTGTTGACAGCGATATCTAATGGCGTCTGATTTTGTTCATTCTTTGAATACCGAGGTACACCACAAGATATTAAATATCGAACAATATCTATACATCTCAGACTCACAGCTAAATGTAGCAAAGTGTTGTTTTTATCGTCACGATGAAGGAAGTTTCCTTCGGCTTTTAGCAGCATTGCAACTACATCAATATCCCTCGTTCGTACTGCTAAATAAAGAGGGGATACTCGGCTACCTTGCGCAATCAAAGAATTAGAATCTGCACCTGCCTCTAATAATAATTCGACGGCGTCGATATTTCCTTCTCTTAACAAAGAACATCGCATTATACTGTAATTTAGCGGCGTATAGCCGAACGCGTCAATGACATTTACATCGACACCTGGTTTAATAAGATGTTGTATCAACGAAATACTGCCGTAAATGCAGGCTACATGTAAAGGAGTTAGCTGTCCGTCAAAACGACAGCTTTCCGTCCATGAGAAGCTACATTCTGGAGCTAATTTCAAACAAACTTGATAGAATTTATAAAAGATTTTGTTTTCGAAATTTTGCAATAGAACCAAATCCGAAATCATATCTATGGCACCAACGTCTAATGCCCGTTGGAATAATGAGTAAAAGTATTTCGTTGGAAATACCGGGGATGGGCAATTATATTCCTCAATCCTCTTTCGATGCAACCGCAAATACATTCTAACAACTTCGATTTGATCGTAAGAATAAACATAATTAAAAATTTCAGCCTGCATATATTCCGACCAATTCCAATTCATTATAATATCGGATTTATCCATATTTAAACCGCTTTCTAGCATTAACCTTACAATAAAAACCAGAACCTCTAAACCTACACCTAACGTATTTGAATTCGAGCAATAAATTATTGCTGCGTGGAGAGCAGTTCTCCCCAATTTGTCAACACTGTTCCAATGTACTGCGTCTTCTTTTATAATCTCCTCTATTCTGGTAATATCTAATTCTAAAATAGCTTTGTGTAATTCTTCATCTTCAAAGAGAATATTTAAGATATGTAATTTATTATCATTAAGTATTTGCCTGTAAAGATATCTGGCGGGACTCTTGTAGATATTAATTCGACAAGCTTTAGCGATCCATTGCGCAAATAAAAATTCCACGAAGCTGCGGTGACAGAATATTGGACAATTATCTTCATCGAAACGAATCACGATACCGAATTTAGTCATATCGGAGACCTCATTATTACACACCCAGTACAGTTCCTTTTCAATCACTTCCTTACCAAACAACGCTACCAATGCTAGATTTTCAAGTAGTTGCACAGCTCGCTGTACATCACAATCATATAAAATTTGATAAGTGGCACGCAAACAATGTTTAACTTTCATGTTTATAACTTTCTCAAACAAACTATACTTGGTGATTTTCTTAAGTTCTTCTTGGTTTGCGGAAATCATCTTCAAAAAGTTCAAATATAGTGGGTTTGTTGCTAACTCAGACGAAACGTTCTCCAATAAATTTTGATCTAATTCCCAATATGAAAGACAATCTTGCTCTTCTAAAGGCTCTATTTTAATTAATCGAATCTCAAATTGATCCAACAGTATTTGACAGTTTTCAATTCGTGTAGCAATAATTATTTGCGCTCCAGAACTGGCAATAACACCAATCAAATCTAACACTTCTCTTTCGCAAGCTAATCGTATTTCATCGAACGAATCTAAAACCCAAATTAATTTCTTCTTTCTCCGTAAATAAGACACAAAATCGTTATATTGTTTCGGTAAACCCTTTTGACTTTCTTTGAATACGAAATCAATAAGATCGATACGTTGACGTTCACTTTTATTTAGGTCGACTTGTAAATTAAGCAAATCGTAGAAAATAATGTAATCTTGGGTGGAATAATTGCTACATAACCATTTTAAGAAGCTGGATTTTCCTATACCCGCATCTCCGGTTACGACAGCAATTTCCTTAGGTTCATCTCCGATATCGTTAAAGAATTCCTGCTCGGAATATATTCCACCATCGTAGGAAATGTTGACAACTCAGATTTTTACAATTTTTATATCTCAACAATTCGAATCTATCATCTCTGATATAAATATCGAGTATTGGGTATTGAAGATGACACAATTTCTGCCAATAATATTGACGGTTTTCCGTTTCATGAAACTTAACAAAATAAGTTTTCTTCTCTATGAATAGCGTTTCATTTAAGACGTCATCTACACTAGTGAGTTGTACGCTACGCTCAATAAAGTCTAGATCACCTGATACCACACAAATCTGTGTCTCTTGCGAATTGAAAAACGATCCGGGCAGTGTGGCTCTCCTTAGTTGTCTTGGTATATATTGGAGCTCATTAAGATCGATAGTTTGTCCAATTATCGGAATACACTCACCAGTACTACAGATAAACAGCGGATCCCCGTATTGATCCACAAAACGATGATTTAACTTCCACGCATCTCCTTGAGTCAAAATTAATCTGTCACCAGTCTTTCGTAGATGGTAGATCGTGTAGAATCGAGAAACATCAGCATGTCCTCGGATCATATCAATGCATTCGGCTGTCCGACCAGGAGGACAAGTTACTCTAAAATTATGACCAATAGCATAAGGCTCTATGCGATCCGAAATTTCCGAACATTCTTCGTCTTCTATAATAAACGCTAAATAATCGGTACCTTTGTAGTAACCGTCCTTCAGAAATGGAGTTCTTTTGCTCATCATTTTAAGCACGTCTTGGCAAGTAAATGTCGACATCAACTCCTCATCATGGCGTAGTAAATTCTTAAGTGTCACCGGTTTACGACCTTGAGGTGAAACTACAATAGCTTCCAACATTCTATCTTGTAATTCTGGATCGGCAATACTACTTAACGAAGTGAATACGTCCATTTTGGAATTATTGATTTCTTCGGATCGGTTCGTCCAGTTATCGAGTATGATGTAGCTCCTTTTCAGGTGAGCATACTTTTCAAAATTGCCTAGTTTGGTGTGCGTTCTCAAAATAAGCGGCAAATCACCACATTTCCACAGTTCTATGAGTAGTAACCTGAGGGTAGTAGGCGGATCGATCCAGTACCTCAATCTTTTCGTTTTAGAATAAGTCAGAAATTTTTCGATTACTTCGTCATCCAAAATATTTATTTTAGAATCGCGCGTCTTCCAATCGATATTAATGTCTAATAAACTGTTAACTTTTCGAATTAAGCAGCCGTACAAGTAAGGTTCAGTAGCGTAATTAGCGCAATTTACGGTAGTGATATCATGATTTATAGTGATTTCGTTCCATATCACTATAAAATTATCGTCAACAAGATCCGCGAATGATGTTACAGGTGGGATGTCTTCAACGAGGCGAATTGTCTGCAATTCAATTTCGAACACCTCTTTACGCAGTCCCTGTTTATAAAGATCGTCATCGTTAAAATAGTCTTTGACGTAGTTGATAATTGCTTTTGTGTTTTTAAATTGGCAAGCTTCTGCTATTTGTTCATTTAATTTATTATAATTAGGTTGTTCTAAATATAAACAGCAATTATCGAAGAAATTTTGGTATCGTGAGTTTTCTAAATCTTTACATGAGAATTTCCAATATTTATTACCGAACGGAGATAGAACGTTATTGAACTCGTTACTTTTTTCAGGAGATTGACACAAGTTTAATTGGAACGTGCAGTCTTGACGAAGGAAGACCGGCGTCTGTATCCCTTTATTACAAAAAATGCTAAACGTTATATTATGATCGGGAATACCCTGACGACAAGTTAAATTTGGATTACCGAGAATATCATTGAAACACTCAATATAATCCGATAAGAAATACTCAACCCGTTTCCCTTTTAAATTATCACTAACATTGAGTCTCTTAGTGTCTTTATATTTAATTTGAATTAAAAACAGATACCAATCGTCCTCGTCCTTCAATTTGATCCTGGCGATGATATCGTCGAACTTCCCAGCCGACTTCTCACTCGAGTAGATGATGTAATCGTCCACTTGGTTGTTCCTGGATAGCTGCGATGCCAGGAGAGCGGTGACTCCGTATTGGTAGATCATCCCAGCCTCCGATTGGGATCCCTTTGTCCGCTTCATTTTTATTTAGATTACTGAAAAGAGAATAACATTGTTGTTTTAGTTTAAAATTTGTATTCAATTTCTTTGAATTCTATTCTGGAAGCGAATAGTTGTGTAGATTGTGTATCATCTGATTTGGAAAACATTTATCGCTCCTAAAAAAAAAAAAATTAAGAAAAACCAAGGCTTATAATTCTAACCTTCAGTTCAGTAAAGAAGAAGAGAAAGAACTATTAATTAAGAAAGGGACAGCTGTCAAATGCAAAGAAATTATTCGTATTGATCATCAACAAAATGTTATCATCGTATATCAAGCATTAACCTCTAACTCCAAGAAGTTACTATGGCAAGCTAAGAACTGAGGTAAGGATGCATGGTGGAAATTTATTTGGGTAAACAGAGAATACAGGATTAAAAGAAGAAAGGCCGAGGTACGAGAATTGTTCATTACAATCTAATTTATGTCTAAATTTTACGAATGATTAATCAAAGCACAAATAATAATAATTAATGCTCATTTGTACCTATAGTACAAAAGTAAGAAAAATATATAAATTACTTACCGTACTTCAATTCATATTAATCATAAAAGTTCGCACTCTTAATATATCATCTCGGCACTTCCCAAACAATATAATAAAACACATCAATACAAATCTTTGAATGTTTAACAATATTACAAATTTAAACTGCTTTACGAGATAAGCGACCATTAAACTGGCGTATATGATTAAAAAGTTTGGCAGGGCCACATCCTGTGGCATCCACTGGATAACATTATTCCACAAACACATCTAAACAATTATAAATAGGTATCAAGTAATCAATTTCGGGTGGGTTATCTCAAAGGAAATATACAAAATGTAAATAAATATGAATCATTTAATACTATTAATAACTTTTGTTACAATACAGAGAAAATAAAAGATTAAAAATATAAAAATTTCCAAAGATTAAATTAGAGTTATCTCGGTTTAATAATCATTTATGAAACACATCTGTTTTAATATTTAATTAATTCGAAAATGATCGGATTCTAATTCTTAGTTAGCTTTTAAACTGCACTTAACGAAAGCATAAATTCCGTGAGTAAATTTTCTATATTCGTGTGGATCCATCATTGGTTTAAAGATTAACATCTGCTCCATTTTCTAATAGCGTTTCTACGACGTCTTCGTTGTTATTCATTACAGCTACGTGCAATGCTGTATAGCCACTAGAATTCTGAACATTAATATTCACTCCATTATTCAAAAGCAGTTTTATTATCTTTAAATGGCCTTTTTCTGCAGCCCAATAGAACGTGCTAATCAGATCTATGATATTCTCTATATTGCCGCTATTTTCCTCAATTGTCACAGAGCACCTGCAGCACTTTATATTTCCTTTTTGCATGGCTAATTGAAGAACGCCCTCACTATTTAATGTCTGCGTATTCACGTCTGCTCCCCTTTCTAGTAATAACTCCGCAATGTTGACGTACCCGCAACATACAGCTATATCGAGCGCAGTAATACCATCGTTAGTCTTGATATTTACATCTGCTCCTTTTTCGATCAGGAACTTAACGAAATTAACATTTCCTTCGACGGTTTTTAGATGAAGTGCTGTAAAATCTCCAAAAGGATAGTTAACATCGGCACCATTGTCCAAAAGTAATCTTGATATTTCGATATGTCCGTCCACTACCGCTTGAACAAATGGTGCGAAATCATCTTTCGACAAAATATTTACATCAGCTCCATTCTCGAGCAGTAATCCGGCAATGTCTATGCGTTTCTTATGTGTAGCTGAGTAGAGAGGCGTGCGAAAATGTTCATTGTGAAAATTTAAATCGATGCCTTTATTTAAAAATAATTTAATGATTTCTATATCACCTATAAATATGGCATAATTCAGCGCTTCAAGTCTAGCTTCTTTAGTGTTGTCGGCGTTCGCTTCCAATAGCAACTCAATAATAGTAACATCCCTATTGCCGATTGCGGTAATTAAAATTGTAGCGGTACCATGTTTAATATTAACATCTGCTCCTTTATCGATTAGTAATTTAACGACATTTTGATTCCGTTTTATAACAGCTTGATACAGAGGCGTAGACCATTGTCCACAGTTAGCATTCACGTTAGCTCCATTTTCGAGGAATAAATCCACAATATCTGGGTCACCTCTCGTTACAGCCAGATGGAGAGGTGTGTAACAGTATCTGTCATCCCAGATATTAACGCAAACTCCCCTACTTAATAACAACCTAACGGTATTAATATCTCCTTCAAATAACGCACACGTAAGAGCATAAGCTCCACTTTTTCGGTCGATGATCACGTTTTCTTGTAGTAGTAACTCAATAACATCTATTCGCTCATGGTAAACAGCATACAATAACAATGAGGTGCCAAATGTTTTTGCATTTATATCTGCTCCTTTCTCAATTAACAATTTCATTAACTCTATATTTTTAATACGTATCAGGGAGGTCAAAACTGTATAACCATCCAAAATACTATCATTCACATTTGCTCCGTTCTCTAAAAGTAAGCGGACCATATCAACATCTTGTAGATTTGCAGCTGTCAAGAAAGGTGTCAGACCGCGGTTATTAGGAGAATGTACGTTTGCTCCTTTTCGTAATAACAGCTCGCTAATATTTCTGTGCCCAAAATATACAGAGATGTGAAGAGGTGTAAAGCCTTCTTCGTCCGGAAGTTCCAGATCTGCTCCATATCCCAATAGAAGCGTAACAAAATCCTCGAGTCCATCCATTACAGCTGTAAAAAAAGGCGTGTCACCATTCATGTTTTTAGCATTCGTATTGGCTCCCTTTTCGAGTAATAACTTAACAATACGTAAATTATTGTTTGATACAGCAAGATGAAGAGGAGTCGTTTCGCGTAAGTCTGCAATATTCGTACTATGACCTTTTTCCAATATCATCTCGACGACTGTAATGTTGTCGAGTATTGTAGCCATGAATAGGGGTGTAACACCATGTTTATCCTTAACTAGAATATCAGCTCCTTCGTTTAAGAAAATTTTACAGGCTTCGATGTTTTCTGTAACTACAGCTATATGGAGAGGAGTACTACCATATGTAGTCACTGCGTTTACATCTTCTCCTTTACGCAATAGTATCTTCATTAGATCAATATTACCGCAGAACACAGCATTATGAAGAGGTATATCATCAGCGTATTTATATTTCATTTGACCAATATATACTGGTCGCATGTCTTCTACTTCAATATCTGGAACATCCTCTTCTTCAATTAATAACTCAATCATTTCGGTGTGATTTCGTTTGAGGGCGATATCCAATGCCGTCTGATTTTGTTCGTTTTTTGCATATCGAGGTACACCACAATATAATAAATATCGAGCAATATGTACACATCCGAGATTCACAGCTAAATGCAACAAAGTGTTTTGATTGTCGTAACGATCAAAGACAAATGCGTTAGCCTCAACTAACATTACAACTACATCAATATCTCTTGTTTTTACTGCTAAACAAAGAAGCGATCCTCTAGCTAAAAATGGAATATACACATTGGGGCATGCACCTGCCTCTAATAATAATTTGAGAACTTTGATATTATTATCTCTTTCAGAAATCTTTCCTTCCGTCAAAGTAACCTCCTTAGGTAAAGAACAACGCATGATATTGTAAAATAGGGGTGTACGACCGAACGTGTCTACGGCATTTGCATCGGCACCTATCTCAATAAGATGTTGTACCAACGAAACACTGCCGTAAATGCAGGCTGCATGTAAAGGAGTTAGCTGTCCTTCAAAACGAAATTCCGCCCACGGGAAATTATATCCTGGAAGTAATCCTGAACAAGCTTGATAGAAATTGTAAAAGATTTTGTTTTCGAAATTTTGCAATAGAACTAAATCCGAAATTATATCGATGGCATCGACATCCAATGCCCATTGAAATAATGAGTAAAAGTATTTCGTTGGAAATATCTGGGACGTGCAATTATATTCCTCAACCTTCCTTCGATGCAACTGTAAATATATTCTGATAATTTCCATTTTTTTTAAAGAACAAATTAAATTAAAAATATCAGTTTGCATATACTCGGACCAATTCCAGTTCAGTATCATATCGGGTTTGTTCACACTTAAACCGCTTGCTAACGTGGACGTTAAAACGAAATCCAGAATTCCCGAAGCTATGCCTAGCAAACTTGAACTGGAGCAACAAATTACTGCTGCATGAAGAGCAGTCCTGCCCAATTTGTCAACACTGTTCCAACATCCTGAGTCTTGTTTTATAATCTCCTTTATTTTGTCAATATTCATTTGTATAACAGCATTATGTAAGTCTTTATCTTCAAACAGAATATTTAAGATATGTAATTTATTCTCGTTAAGTATTTGCCTGTAAAGATATCTGGCGGCACTCTTGTATGCCTTAATTCGACAAGCTTTAGCGATCCATTGCGCAAATAAAAATTCCACGAAGCTGCGGTGACAGAATATTGGACAATTATCTTCATCGAAACGAATCACGATACCGAATTTAGTCATATCGGAGACCTCATTATTACACACCCAGTACAGTTCCTTTTCAATTACTTCCTCACCAAATAACGCTACCAATGCTAGATTTTCAAGTAGTTGCACAGCTCGTTGTATATCACAATCGTCTAAAATTTGATAAGTCGCCCGCAAACAATGTTTAACTTTCATCTTTACGACTTTCTCATACAAAGTATACTTGGTGATATTTGCAGGTTCTTCTTGGTTTGAAGAAATAATCTTTAAAAAGTTTAAATATAGAGGATTTGTCGCTAACTCAGATGAAACATTCTTCAGTAAATTTTGGTCTAATTGCCAATATGAAAGACAATCTTGCTCCTGTAAAGGTTCTATTTTAATTAATCGAATCTCAAATTGGTCCATCAATATTTGGCAGTTTTCGTTTCGTGTAGCAATAACTATTTGCGCTCCAGAATTGTCAATAACACGAATCAAATCTAACACTTCTTTTTCGCAAGCTAATCGTATTTCATCGAAAGAATCTAAAACCCAAATCAATTTCTTCTTTCTCTGTAATTTAGACACAAAATCGTTATATTGTTTCGGTAAACCCTTTTGACTTTCTTTGTATATGAAATCAATAAGATCGCTACGTTGACGTTCACTTTTATCTAGATCGACTTGTAAATTAAGCAAATCGTAGAAAATAATGTAATCTTGGGTGGAATAATTGATACATAACCATTTTAAGAAGCTGGATTTTCCTATACCGGCATCTCCGGTTACGACAGCAATTTCCTCAGGTTCATCTCTAATATCGTGAAAGAATTCCTGCTCGGAATATATTCCGCCATCGTAGGAAATGTTGCAGCTCAGATTTTTACAATTTTTATATCTCAACAATTCGAATCTACCATCTCTGATAGAAATATCGAGTATTGGGTATTGAAGATGACACAATTTCTGCCAATAATATTGACGGTTTTCCGTTTCATGAAACTTAACAAAATAAGTTTTCTTCTCTATCAATACCGTTTCATTTAAGACACCATCTACATTGTTGAGTTCTATGCTGTGCTCAATAAATTCCACATCACCTGATACCACACAAATCTGTATCTCTTGCGAATTGAAAAACGATCGGGGCAGTGTGGCTCTCCTTAGTTGTCTTGGTATATATTGCAGCTCATTAAGATCGATGGTTTGTCCAATTATCGGAACACACTCACCAGTGCTAGAGATAAACAGCGGATCTCCATATTGATCCACAAAGCGATGATTTAACTTCCACGGATCTCCTTGAGTTAACATTAATTTCTCACCAGTCTTTCGTAGATGATAGATCGTGTAGTGTTGAAAAATATCTGTATGTCTCCGGATCATTTCAATGCATTTGGCCGTTCGACCAGGAGGACAAGTTACCCTAAAATTATGACCAATAGCATAAGGCTCTATACGGTCCGAAATTTCTGCACATTTTTGGTCTTCTATAATAAATGCTAAATAATCGCTACCTTTACAGTAACCGTCCTTCAGAAATGGAGTTCTCTTGCTCATCATTTTAAACACGTCTTGAGAAGTAAATGTAGACATCAACTCCTCATCATCGCGTAGTAAATTCTTAAGTGTTACCGGTTTGCGACCTTGAGGCGAAACTACAATAGCTTCCAAAATTCTATCTTGTAATTCTGGATTAGCTATACTACTTAAGGTAGTGAATACGTCCATTTTGGAATTATTGATATCTTCGGATCGGTTCGTCCAGTCATCGAGTATGATGTAACTCCTTTTCAGATGCGCATACTTTTCAAAATTGTCTAGTTTGGTGTGCGTTCTCAAAATAAGCGGCAAATCACCACATTTCCACAGTTCTATGAGTAGTAATCTGAGGGTAGTAGGCGAATCGATCCAGTACCTCAATCTTTTCGTTTTAGAATAAGTCAGAAATTTTTCGATTACTTCGTCATCCAAAATATTTATTTTAGAATCGCGCGTCTTCCAATCGATATTAATGTCTAATAAACTGTTAACTTTTCGAATTAAGCAGCCGTACAAGTAAGATTCAGTAGCGAAATTGTGTGTACAATTTACGGCAGTGATGTCATGATTTATAGTGATTTCGTTCCATATCGCTATAAATTATCGTCAACAAGATCCGCGAATGATGTTACAGGTGGGATGTCTTCAACGAGACGAATTGTCTGCAATTCAATTTCGAACACCTCTTTACGCAGTCCCTGTTTATAAAGACCGTCATCGTTAAAATAGTCTTTGACGTAGTTAATAATTGCTTTTGTGTTTTTAGTCTGGCATGCTTCTGCTATTTGTTCATTTAATTTATTATAATTAGGTTGTTCTAAATATAAACAGCAATTATCGAAGAAATTTTGGTATCGTGAGTTTTCTAAATCTTTACATGCGAATTTCCAATATTTATCACCGAAGGGAGACAGAACGTTGTTGAACTCGTTAGTTTTTTCGGAATGTCGACACAAGTTTAATTGGAACGTGCAGTCTTGACGAAGGAAGACCGGCGTCTGTATCCCGTTATTACAAAAAATACTAAACTTTATATTATGATCGGGAATACCCTGACGACAGGTTAAATTTGGGTTACCGAGAATATCATTGAAACTCTGAATATAATCCGATATGAAATACTCAACTCGTTTCCCTTTTAAATTATCACTAACGTTAAGTCTCTTAGTGTCTTTAGATTTAACTTGAATTAAAAACAGATACCAATCGTCCTCGTCCTTCAATTTTATCCTGGCAATGATATCGTCGAACTTCCCGGCTGACTTCTCACTCGAGTAGATGATGTAATCGTCCACTTGGTTGTTCCTGGATAGCTGCGATGCCAGGAGAGCGGTGACTCCGTATTGGTAGATCATCCCAACCTCCGATTGGGATCCCTTCGTTCGTTTCATTTTTGTGAAGATTTCTGAAAGTATAATGATATTGTTGGTGCATATACAGGTGTTTTTCAAATTTGTTTAAAAGTTTTAAATAAAAGTCCCTATTTAAACGACGCATAGCTAGAAAATATTTTCAAATATACAAGGTGTCCCAATTATAGAAAAAGCATATGTAACTTTATTATTTTAAATGGATCACTCTATATATTATATTTTTTTTAGATTCTACATATTTAAAGTAACTTTTATTAAGACCTTCCTAAACCTATGTGCTCTTGTTTTCGAGAATATAAATGTTTTATCAAAAATTTTACCATTGCAACGCTCTCGCTAATGAGCTGTAGCATCAAAACTAAAAAAGGTAGAAAATTTTGGTTAGCGCAAATTGATACGTCTTGAATTGATTTACTTTTTCCAATATTAACACGTACGGAGATCCTTTTGTTGACATACTGGTACTGGCGCCAACATTTGGAAACATTTAAATGCCAATAACTTTGGTTTTTAAAATGGGACATCCTATATCTGTTTGCAGGGTTAAATGTATAATTAAATTCTCTTCTTTTTATACAAGAATGTACCCGAAAAAGACCACTTCAATTTGCACGAAATAGGCTACGTAAGACATTTCGAAAAATAAATTAATGAATTTAATAATACCTACTACATTTATAATGTGCATTTCCTAGTTCACGCATTTCTTTATGTCTTTCTAAAACTATTTCTGTTGCGTTTGGTTTTGTTGTTATTTGGTATAGGGTGTTCCATTAAAAAAAAAACAGAGTTATTGGTATTTAAATGTTTCCAAATGTTGGCGCCAATAACTGTACGTCAACAAAAAGATCCGTACGTGCTGGAAACCAATATGAAGGAAACTTATGAAAATATGGGAAAGTCGATTGAGAAATTCCCGCTACCTTGTTAAGGATTAATCAGTCTGTCAGCGATATTGTTCTGAATCTTGTATTGCAAAGTAATCTGGCATGCGTGGTTGTCATGTTAATACATTGTACTGGTTTTTATTTTTATAATAATAATTAAGAAGTAGAGTTTAATATGCAAATGTAATCTGTCTTTAGTCAAATAAAACCTTCAATACAGTTTATACAAACCACATATTTTATCAGGTTATGGGCTCAGGACACGTAGTGCTGTGCTATTAAAAAAAAAACTGATTGAGGTTTGTTGAAGACTTTTTATCTTAAATCTATATATAATAATATCTAAAATCTCTGTGTGAGAACTCGTATATTCGTAGACGAAGTGTTTTTGATTTTTGGTAGAAAAATTTCCAGTAATTGCAGAAGAAAATGTATGGATTTTGGACAGTGGTGCCTCAGCACACATGTCATCTCGAAAAGAATTTTTCTGCTCTCTACGCAGTATTGACGAGTTTAGTGTCAAATTGGGTAACGGTCAAGAATTAATTGTCAAAGGAATTGGAGACATTAATATACAGGGTGTCTTAAAATAATGTACTAACACTTTGAGTGACTATAATATGCTGACCTTTTTGTTTTTTTCAGTTGTAACTAATGTAACAGAATGCCAGGAGATCAACTTAGCTTTGAAGAGAGAAAGTTTGTCCTTAAATGTTACTGGAATACCGAAAATGCCACTGAAGTGCAAAGACGATTCAGAAGGGAGTTTGATAAACCGCCACCAACGCACCGGACTATTGCTCGCATCAGAGATAAATTTGAAAGAAATGGAACCGTTCACAACGTCAACAAGAATCGTTCTGGACGACCACGGACATCCACCAACCCTGCAAAAGAAGAGCAGGTGCAGGAAACCCTCATCCGAACCCCACGGAAATCTCTACGACAAACGGCTCGGGAGACAAACATCTCAAAAGACAGCGTACATCGCATCATGAAGCGTCTGCGTTGGAAAAGCTACATTCCAACACTAGTCCATGCTCTCAATGAAGATGATCCTGAAATTGGAAATTGAAAGACAATGTCGCGAAATTCCAAATGAACTGTTTCGTGACGTTTGTGAATCCACTGGTACACGTTATCAGCGTTGTCTGGACAATGACGGCCATCAATTTGAACATTTACGAACATGATTCTTTAATTACATTTCTTCTTCTGTAATTCAAGCTTTTAAACTTGTCTTTATGTTCATAAATAAAGTTTTTATAGTCATTCAAAATGTTAGTACATTATTTTGAGACACCCTGTAGAGTGCTGGGTTAACGACAAATGGCTTAATACTGTGATGTCAAACGTATGGTATATACGAGGGAGCGTTTTTATATTCGTGGAATGAGCGGGTTGTAGGGGGGTGATTAGGCGCATTGGGGGCGTGGCCTGTGCAGCGACTCATAATTAGTATAAATACGAAGTTTCATTGTTATTAGACAGTTAGTTCCGCGAAGACCTTGGGTCACAACTATGAAGCAGCATCTGACAAGCCTGGCAGCGAAGACCAGAGAAAGAATCGCGAGATCCGACAATCCGCTGCTGAGTAGGCTCATCGGGCTTGACCTTGACAGGCCCCCACCTAGGGTGATGGTTAGAAGAGCTCTAGCCATCGAAGATGAAGATCTCGCTTAGGAGGACCATGAGACTCAGAAACTCGGTCTCATATGGACAGCGACGACCCTTCCCTATTACAACCATCCAGCCTAGAGGAGGCTTTCCAAGACGAATACAGGGCTTAAGAATCACCGTTTGGCCCTAGAAAAGCGAAAGAAGATCTCAGTAGACAGTTAGTCTTTGAGCTATCGTCAACCAAGGAACATAATCAGGAGTGAAAAGTGAAATATGGAAAAAATCGAATATCGTGCCGTTATAAAGTTCCTTACCAGGCAAGGAAAATCAGTCGCGACCATAATGAATGAGATGTCATTAGTTTACGGCGACTCTTGTCCAGGACAAACCATGGTATACAAGTGGCATAGTTTATTTAAACAAGGAAGGGAATCCCTTGAAGACAACCCGAGGCCGGGCAGGAGCATTGAGGTGACCACGCCAGCACTTATCCAAAAAGTTGAAAAAATTATACTCGAAGATGCTCGACTAAAGAAGAAACAACTCGCAGAAATCACGATCATCTCGGCATGTCTAAGGTCAGCGCAAGATGGGTACCGAGAATGCTCACGCCGCCGCAAAAACAACAGCGCGTAGAGTGTTCGCGTGCATTTTTGGACCTCTGTAATGATGACAAGGATGATGTATTGAGTCGAATTGTTACTGGAGACGAAACTTGGGTTCATCATTATGAACCTGAGTCCAAACAAGACTCCACGCAGTGGCATAAAAAAGGTACAGCACCTCCCAAGAAATTTAAAGTGTCACAATCAGCTGGGAAACTCATGCCAACGGTATTTTGGGACTCGGAAGGAAGGGAATGGGACGTTTCTACGCCGCCGGTTCTTCGCCGCCAGTTCATCGCCGCCGTTTCTACGCCGGGACGGTTCTACATTGGCCGTTTCTACGCTAGCCGATTCTACGCCGTATTCAAATTAAAATTACAATTACAATAAGTGACATTTTATTGTTTAAACACATACATACAGTTATAGAAAATAAAGTAGACAATACAAAAATTATCGAATCATTTAAGAAGTAGCATTAACATTTATTTTAATTTAAAAGAATAAAGAAGGAGGTAGTCCGAAATTTATATAAATCTGGGGCAGGAGCCCTTAACACATCACTTTAAGTGTATTCACCACAAAGTAATTATTACGTTAGTTAACAGTGATCTTAATAATGGAACCAGCAGTTCTCAGCAAGAGAGGAAACGAGAAGTTTTCCTATAACGGATATTTGTACGTTTTCGACAAAGTTAGTAAAAGGGACGCTAGTTTACAATTTTGGCGGTGCGAAGAAGTGGGTCGCTGTAAAGGAAGAATTCACACGAGGGCTGGAGAAGTGGTCAACGAAATCAACAATCATTCTCACCCTTCATCGGCAGCAGCCATACAAGTAGCAACTGTTGTCACTAAAATGAAACGTCGTGCAGAAGAAACTATGGAGGGCACAAGTGTAGTTATAAATCAGAGTGTAATCGACGTGCCTGAAGCTGTTTTAGCATCGATTCCAAATAATGCAGCCCTGAGAAAAATAATCAGGAGAAAACGGAATCAAATTAATGCTGCACCTGCTGATCCCGCAGACCTAAACGATTTGGTGTTGCCAAATCCATATAAGATATATGTGCCTCAGCCAGGAACAGAAGAAACTTTTTTGCTAAGCGACGATGGAGAGGGAGCAAACAGAATTTTAATTTTTGGAAGAGAGAGCTGATTGCAGCATTTGCATAATGCCAATGCATGGTACTGTGATGGTACCTTCGCAATAGCACCGAGGCTATTTTCCCAAATTTATATTGTTGTGGCAACAAAACACGGAGGAGTGCATGAAAGATTGCTTTCCGGAAGTAAACGTAAAAGGTTGCTTCTTCCATTTAGCACAAAATATGAGGAAGCATTTAGCTGAGATTGGTGTTATTAGTCAATACAACAATGATGCTGAATTTGCATTGAGAGCTAAAATGGTCCTTGCATTAGCATTTGTGCCAATAGCTGATTTAGATGAATACATTGATGCTTTAGCAAATGATTTGCCAGTAGAACTTCAGCCGCTTCTAAATTGGTTTGAAGACAGTTATGTTGGCCGTTTAAATCGACGCGGGAATGGTAGGCGCCCGCCTATGTTTCATCCAACAATGTGGAATTTATACCAGAGAACAATCGATGGAGAAGATCGCACCAATAATCATGCAGAGGCATCCAATCGTCGATTGCGTTCTGAATTAGGTATGCATCATCCAACTATTTGGAAATTTATAGATGGATTGCGAAAAGTACAAAAAGGACGAGACGCTTATTTTGAGCAACTTATCGCCGGACATTTACCACCGACGAAGCTGAAAAAATACCGTGACGCTGATGAACGTATTCGAAGAATTGTCTTAGATTATGGAAACAGGGAACCTTTAGATTATTTACGTGGCCTAGCACACAATTATCAAATGACGCAATAATCTTATTTTTCCTATTTATTCTTTTAATGTTAAATACATTTTCTATTTTACGTATTTTCTATGACTGTATGTATGTGTTTAAACAATAAAATTTCACTTATTGTAATTGTAATTTTAATTTGAATACGGTGTAGAAACGTCCTAGACCCCGGAAGGAATATTGTTGATTGATTATAAAGATAAAGGTGTTTCTATAACCGGAGAATATTAATCCATTAAAGAGAAAAGACGGGGAAAATTGACGAAAGGTGTGCTGCTTTTGCACGACAACGCGCCCGTCCACAAGAGCCGCGTTGCGTTAGCTGCCCTGCATAAGGTGGGCTTCGAAATTGTGAATCACCCACCCTACAGCCCAGAGTGATTATTACCTGTTTCCGAAAATGAAAAACGATCTGCGGGGTAAAAAATTTACTGCCGATGATGAAGTCAAGGAGGTAGTTTCGGCGTATTTTGCAGATAAAGAGAAATCATTTTTTTATGAGGGTATAAATAAATTAATTGAAAGATGTAAAAAATGTATCCGTCTTGCAGGTGAATATATTGAAAAAGAAAAATGATTTGGTTTAAAAAAACGCTCCCTCGTACCAGGAATGAAACGAAATCTCTTTTCAGAAGGTGTGGTTACCAAGAAGGGTATGAAAGTAGTAAAAGAAAACAATAAAGCGCATATCTATGAATCCGGCACGTTGAGAGCATGTGCATTTCGTGAAGAAAACAATACATACAAACTCCTTATACGTACAGTAATGCCTGAAGTAAATGTAGTAACAAATGTGAGTTTAGAATTATTGCATCAGCGTATGGGACACATAAATGTCAAAACAATCAGGGATATGGTTAAAAATGGATTAATTGAAAATTTAAATCTGACTAATATAGATAGTTTCGTATGTGAAGGCTGCCAATATGGTAAACAACATAAGTTACCATTCAGAAAAGCTCAATCAAGATGCTGTAAAGCTGGTGAGCTTATTCATAGCGATTTGAGTGGTCCAATGTCTGAATCTTCGCTAAGCGGTTGTAGATACTTCATATTATTTAAAGATGACAGTACTGGCTATAGAAAAGTGTATTTTGCATAGCATAAGTCTGATACCTTTAACTGTTTTGAAGAATTTGATCAACACCATTATGCAAAATCAAATTTGGGCATAATATACGTACATTACGTTCAAACAATGGTACAGAATACATAAATTAAGAGTTCAGACAATATTTAATGAGAAGAGGAATTGAATTTGAAACCAATGCACCCTATTGTCACGAACAGAATGGTAACGCTGAACGAGATATTCGTACAATAGTTGAAAGTGCTCGCTCAATGCTCTACACAAAAGATTTACCACTTTATCTATGGGCAGAAGCACTTAATACAGCTGTCTATATTATTACGACTGTAAGAGAAAATAAAACTGTAATTACTCCCAAAAAATATAGGAACATTTCGACGAGCTAAATAAAGAAAAGCAGATGCTTGACCTGCTATTCCAGACAACATGAATTAGCGAAGTTCTTCACTGGATCTCTTGGTGCAGAAGTAGAACACTAAACACTTGAACCCACTGAACACCAAACAAGTTTTAACTAAAACACCGACGCGTTTCAACAGCAATGCTGTCATTATCAAGGCGATAATAAAACTAAATTGAAATAAAATCTACAAAAACAGGTAACCTAAATGTTATGCACGGGCAGAACAATGACGAATAGGTCCATTGTCACAGTTCATTATACAAGTCTTATTTTTATATATTTCTAAACTTTCGAAAACATTTAGAAACTTACAATTGTTTATTTGTCTAATTAATTTAACATTCGTATGATCGATGTTGTGATCTGTTTCAAAAATGTGTTGGGCAACGCTCGATTTCTCAATTCTATTAAATCTAAGATGAGCCATATGCTCTTTGAATCTAGTTGAGACTGCTCTCTTGGTTTGCCCAATATATTTTTGATTACAATCTTTACAATTAATTTCGTAAATACCTGACTTTTCTAGAGGTTGTATTTTATCTTTAGGGTTACCGATGAGACTTCGTAAACTAGTCCCAGAACTGTAAACTATTCTGAGATCTAGTTCTTTGAAGATTTTACTCAAACCTTTAGTGATAAAGGGAGCGTAAGGGAGGGTCACAACGGGTGAAGCTTTAACATCCTCTCGAAAAGTCGTAGATTCTTTCACAGTTTTCTTATAATTAAACTTCCCAATTAACTTAGAGATATGCTGAGGCTGGAATCCATTACACTTGGCTTACAATTTCAAAAAATTCTTTACCGAAAATGATTAGAGACGTCAACAATGAGTTTAAAACTTGTAACAACCTTGTTACTGCCGATGTTAGACGTAAGCTACATGTTTCCAATCCTGTTGTCCCTAAATTATATTGTTTACCTAAAATTCACAAACCTGGCATGTCGGTAAGGCCAATTGTTTCGGCAATTGACGCACCGACCTATAAGGTTTCCAAATGACTGACCAATGAATTTAATAATTTGCCAATACAGCAACCTAGTTTTGCAGTAAAAAATTCGTTAGAATTTATTAAAGAAATTCAAAATATTCAGTTGCTGGAGGGTGAAGTATTGATTTCATTTGATGTTAGTTCTCTCTTTCCTAGTGTACCGATTCCAGACACCTTGACATACCTCGAGGACTTGTTGCTTCAAAATAGTTTGAGTCAACAATGTGTCCAGGAATATATTCGCTTAACTGACATCTGTATGAAACAGAACATTTTTCAATTCAACGGGAGTTTTTATGAACAGCTGGAAGGAACGGCAATGGGTAACTCCTTGTCGCCCTTTTTGGTTAACCTTTTCATGAGCCGTTTTGAAAAGGACTTAGAATCTAAGAGCGAATACTTTCCTAGGGTTTGGTTGAGGTATGTGGATGATATTTTCGCTATATTTGACACTAAAAAATTTAATATTGACGATTTTCTCAATAGATTAAATAATCGGTTCGAAACCATAAAGTTCACTTGTGAAAGGGAAGAAAACGGTCAGCTACCCTTTCTAGATACTTTAGTAATTAGAAATAACAATAGATTAGAGTTTGACGTGTATAGAAAGGAAACCAGTATACTTCGCTACATTCCTTCAGACTCCCATCATTGTGTTCAACACAAAATGGCAAGCCTGAATTTTTTGGTCCACAGACTTCTCACTTTTCCCTTGAACAAGGCGAGGTATGAGAAAGAGCTTAAAATTATAAAGGATGCGGCCAAGTGTAATGGTTTCCAGCCTCAGCATATCTATAAGTTAATTAGGAAGTTTAATTATAAGAAAACTGTGAAAGAATCTACGACTTTTCGAGAGGATGTTAAAGCCTCACCCGTTGTGACCCTCCCTTACGCTCCCTTTATCACTAAAGGTTTGAGTAAAATCTTCAAAGAGCTAGATCTCAGAATAGTTTACAGTTCTGGGACTAGTTTACGATGTCTCATCGGTAACCCTAAAGATAAAATACAACCTCTAGAAAAGTCAGGTGTTTACGAAATCAATTGTAAAGATTGTAATCAAAAATATATTGGGCAAACCAGGAGAGCAGTCTCAACTAGATTCAAAGAGCATATGGCTCATCTTAGATTTAATAGAATTGAGAAATCGAGCGTTGCCCAACACATTTTTGAAACAGATCACAACATCGATCATACGAATGTTAAATTAATTAGACAAATAAACAATTGTAAGTTTCTAAATGTTTTCGAAAGTTTAGAAATATATAAAAATAAGTCATTGTTTTCGTTAATCGGAAATTAATGATGCGTATCGGATTGACCGTGCATAACATTTAGGTTACCTGTTTTTGTAGATTTTATTTCAATTTAGTTTTATTATCGCCTTGATAATGACAGCATTACTGTTGAAACGCGTTGGTGTTTTAATTAAAACTTGTTTGGTGTTCAGTGGGTTAAAGTGTTTAGTGTTCAACATGAATTAGGAACAAATATAATCAAAATGTTCAGTTTGAGAACCGACATTGATAATAAATTGATTTTTAATTAATTACTGTTTTATTTGACCTGTAAGTGGAAATACATCGGGGATCCAAAGACAAGTACTAACATGATTCTAGATTATTGAAAATAGCATCCTCAACATGCTTTTAAAGATTGTAATAACGTTATTTTCGAAAACAACACCTTATCTGTGCTATTATTATTGGTGGTGATGTTTACTATAATACATAAGAAGCATGTTAAAAAATATAAAGACATGTTTGTAGTTAATTCGATAGCACGAGAATGGTTGCAAAATACAAACTACTTACCGTTGTTTAAAGCGCATTCATTGTGGAAGTCTGCATCCGTAAGAACTCATACTACAGGCACAAACAATTTAATAACGCACAACAATATAAATTTATTACACATTATAAGGTAAGTTCATGTAAGGAAATAAATAAACTGGATAATTAGCTAACACTACATTGCTATATATGATCAGAAAGTTTGGCAGGACCACATCCTGCGGCATCAACAGGATAACATAATTTAACAAACATATCTTAACAGATATAAGTATCAAGGATGTAATGGCTTGACATTTCAAAATGTCATGATGATATGAACATGATATAAAAAACCAATCTAAGGTTGGTTATCTTCGAGAAAATAGACGAAACGTAAACACATATCAAACATTTAATATTATTAACAACTTTTGTTACAATACAGAGAAAATAAAAGATTAAAAATATAAAAATTTCCAAAGATTAAATTAGAGTTATCTCGGTTTAATAATCATTTATGAAACACATCAGTTTTCATATTTAATTAATTTGAAAATGACATACAAACAAAGTACAAATTAACCTGTCGGGTATCGGATTCTAATTCTTAATTAGCTTTCAAACTGCACTCAACGAAAGCATAAATCCCGTGAGTAAATCTGCTATATTCGTGTATCCTTTCAATTTAGCCAAACAAAGCGGTGTGAATCCATCATTAGTTTTAAGATTAACATCTGCTCCTCTTTCCAGAAGCCTTTCTACGATATCTTCGTTGTTATTCATTACAGCTACGTGCAATGCTGTATAGCCACTAGAATTTTGAAAATTAACATTTACTCCACGATCTAAACTAAATTTGATTTTCTGTAGATCACCCTTCATTGCTGCCCAATAAAGCATTCTAATTTGAAGTTCGTCATTTTCTGTATTAGCGTTATTTTCCTCCACCTTACATTCTCGTGTGGACAACGGAAAATCGCCCTCCTCAGTTAATCTTTGCGGATTCATATCTGTTCGTCCTCTTAGTAATAGATCCACGATGTCCGTGTATCCGCATATCATGGCGATGTCGAGGGCCGTAGTACCATCTTCGCTGTAAATGCTTAAGTCGACGCCTTTATTTAGTAATAATTTAATGATTTCAATATCACCTATACACATGGCATAATTCAGAGCTTCAAGTCTAGCTTCTTTAGTGTTATCGGCGTTTGCTTCCAATAGCAACTCAATAATAGTAACATCCTTTGTGCCGATTGCAGCTAGTAAAATTGTAGTGCCATCATCACTTTTGACATTAACATCTGCTCCTTTTTCGATTAGTAATTTAACGATATTTTGATTCTGTCCTGTAACAGCTTGATACAACGGCGTAGACCATCGTCCACAGTTAGCATTCACGTTAGCTCCATTTTCGAGGAATAAATCCACAATATCTGGGCCACCCCTCGATACAGCCAGATGGAGAGGAGTGAAACGGAGTCTGTCATCGCAGGTATTGACGCAAACTCCTCTACTTAATAATAACCTAACGGTATTAATATCTCTTTTAGACACAGCACACGTAAGAGCATAAGTTCCACTTCTTCGGTCTATATCCACGTTTTTTTGTAGTAATAACTTAATAACATCTATTTGGTCAGTGCGAGCAGCATACGATAACAATGGGTGGCCACATGGCTTTACATTTATATCTACTCCTCTCTCAATTAACAATTTCATTAACTCTGTATTTTTAGTACATGACTCAGAAGTCAAAACTGTATAACCATCCAAAATACTATCATTAACATTTGCTCCGTTATCTAAAAGTAGGCGGACCATATCAACATCTTGTCGATTTGCAGCTGTCAAGAAAGGTGTCAGACCGCGGTTATTAGGAGAATGCACGTTTGCTCCTTTTAGTAATAACAGCTCGCTAATATTTCTGTGCCCAAAATATACAGAGATGTGAAGAGGTGTAAAGCCTTCTTTGTGCGGAAGTTCCAGATCTGCTCCATATCCTAATAGAAGCGTAACCATATCCTCGGATCCATCCATTACAGCTTTATGAAAAGGCGTGACACTATTCACGTCTTTAGCATTCGTATTCGCTCCCTTTTCGAGTAATAACTTAACGATACGTAAATTATTGTTTGATACAGCCATATGAAGAGGAGTCATGTTGAAAACGGCTGCAATGTTCGTAGTATTACCTCTTTCCAATATCATCTCGACGACTGTAATATTATTTGTTACTGTAGCCATGAAAAGGGGTGTGACATCATGTTTATCCCTAACCAGAATATCAGCTCCTCCGTTTAATAAAATTTTACAGGCTTCGATGTTTTCTGTAGCTACAGCTATATGGAGAGGGGTATTACCATTTCTACTCACCCCGTTTACATATTCTCCATTACGCAATAGTATCTTTATTAGATCGATATCACCGCATAACACAGCATTATGAAGAGGACTATCATCAGCGTATTGAGATTTCGCTTGACCAGTGAATACTGATCGGATGATTTCAATATCTGGAACATCCTCTTTTTCATTTAATAACTCAATCATTTCAGTATGATGTCGTTTGAGGGCGATATCTAGTGCCGTCTGATTTTGTTCGTTTTTTGCATACCGAGGTACACCACAATGTAATAAAAATCGAGCAATATCAATACATCCCAGACTCACAGCTAAATGCAACAAAGTGTTTTGATTGCCGTAACAATTAAGGACAGATGCGTTAGCCTCGACTAACATTACAACTAGATCAATATCCCTCGTTTTTACTGCTAAATAAAGAAGGGATCCTCCACCTAAAAATGGAATATATACATTGGGTAATGCACCTGCCTCTAATAATAATTTGAGAATTTTGATGTTCTTATCTCTCTCAGAAATCTTTCCTTCTGTCAAAGTAACCTCATTCCGTAAAGACCAGCGCATGATATTGTAATATAGGGGTGTACTACAGAACGTGTCTACGGCATTTACATCGGCACCTATCTCAATAAGATGTTGTACCAACGAAACACTACCGTAAATGCAGGCTACATGTAAAGGAGTTAGCTGTCCTTCAAAACGAAACTCCGCCCACGGGAAATTATATCCTGGAAGTAATCCTGAACAAGCTTGATAGAAGTTGTAAAAGATTTTGTTGTTGAAATTTTGCAATAGAACCATATCCGAAATCATATCGATGCCATCGACCAATGCCGATTGAAATAATGAGTAAAAGTATTTCGTTGGAAATATCTGTGACGTGCAATTATATTCCTCAACCTTCCTTCGATGCAACCGTAAATATATTTTGATAATTTCCATTTTCTTAAAGGAACAAATAAAATTAAAAATATCGGTTTGCATATACTCGGACCAATTCCAGTTCATTATCATATCGGGTTTGTCCACATTTATACCGCTTTCTAACATGGTCGATAAAACGAAATCCAGAACTCCCGAAGTTATGCCTAGCAAACTTGAACTGCAGCAATCAATTACTGCAGCATGGAGGGCAGTTCTGCCCAATTTGTCAACACTGTTCCAACACCCTGAGTCTTGTTTTATAATCTCCTTTATTGTGTAAATATTCCTTTCCATAACAGCATTATGTAACTTTACATTTTCAAACAAAATGTTTAAGATATGTAATTTATTCTCATTAAGTATTTGCCTGTAAAGATACTTAGCGGCACTCTTATATATATTAATTCGACAAGCTTTAGCGATCCATTGCGCAAATAAAAATTCCACGAAGCTGCGGTGACAGAATATTGGACAATTATCGTCATCGAAACGAATCACGATACCGAATTTAGTCATATCGGAGACCTCACTATTACACACCCAGTACAGTTCCTTTTCGATCACTTCCTTACCAAACAACGCTACCAGTGCTAGCTTTTCAAGTAGTTGCACAGCGCGTTCTATATCACAATCATATAAAATTTGATAAGTGGCACGCAAACAATGTTTAACTTTCATGTTTATAACTTTCTCAAATAAACTATACTTGGTGATATTTGCAAGTTCTTCTCGGTTTGCAGAAATCATCTTCAAAAAATTCAAATATAGTGGGTTTGTTGCTAATTCAGGCGAAACGTTCTCCAATAAATTTTGGTCTAATTCCCAATATGAAAGACAATCCTGCTGCTGTAAAGGTTCTATTTTAATTAATCGAATCTCGAATTGATCCAACAATATTTGACAGTTTTCGTTTCGTGTAGCAATAACTATTTGCGCTCCAGAATTGGCAATACCACCAATCAAATCTAACACTTCTCTTTCGCACGCTAATCGTATTTCATCGAAAGAATCTAAAACCCAAATTAATTTCTTCTTTCTCCGTAAATCAGACACAAAATCGGTATATTGTTTCGGTAAACCCTTTTGACTTTCCTTGAATATGAAATCAATGAGATCTATACGTTGACGTTCACTTTTATTTAGATCGACTTGTAAATTAAGCAAATCGTAGAAAATAATGTAATCCTGGGTGGAATAATTGCTACATAACCATCTTAAGAAGCTGGATTTTCCTATACCCGCATCTCCGGTTACGACAGCAATTTCCTCAGGTTCATCTTTGATATCGTTAAAGAATTCCTGCTCGGAATAAATTCCACCATCGTAGGAAATGTTGCAGCTCAGATTTTTACAATTTTTATATCTCAACAATTCTAATCTACCATCTCTGATAAAAATATCGAGTATTGGGTATTGAAGATAACACAATTTCTGCCAATAATATTGACGGTCTTCCGTTTCATGAAACTTAACAAAATAAATTTTCTTCTCTATCAATACCGTTTTATTTAAGACGTCATCTACACTAGTGAGTTGTACGCTACGCTCAATAAAGTCTAGATCACCTGATACCACACAAATCCGTGTCTGTTGTGAACTGAAAAACGATCTGGGCAGTGTGACTCTTCTTAGTTGTCTTGGTATATATTGAAGCTCATTAAGATCGATAGTTTGTCCAATTATCGTAACACACTCACCAGTACTAGAGATAAACAGCGGATCTCCGTATTGATCCACGAAACGATGATTTAACTTCCACGCATCTCCTTGAGTCAAAATTAATCTCTCACCAGTCTTTCGTAGATGGTAGATCGTGTAGAATCGAGAAACATCAGCATGTCCTCGGATCATATCAATGCATTCGGCTGTCCGACCAGGAGGACAATTTACTCTAAAATTATGACCAATAGCATAAGGCTCTATGCGATCCGAAATTTCCGAACATTCTTCGTCTTCTATAATAAACGCTAAATAATCGGTACCTTTGTAGTAACCGTCCTTTAGAAATGGAGTTCTTTTGCTCATCATTTTAAGCACGGTTTGGCAAGTAAATGTCGACATCAACTCCTCATCATCGCGTAGTAAATTCTTAAGTGTCACCGGTTTACGACCTTGAGGTGAAACTACAATAGCTTCCAACATTCTATCTTGTAATTCTGTATTAGCAATACTACTTAAGGAAGTGAATACGTCCATTTTGGAATTATTGATATCTTCGGATCGGTTCGTCCAGTCATCGAGTATGATGTAGCTCCTTTTCAGGTGGGCATACTTTTCAAAATTGCCTAGTTTGGTGTGTGTTCTCAAAATAAGCGGCAAATCACCACATTTCCACAGTTCTATGAGTAGTAACCTGAGGGTAGTAGGCGAATCGATCCAGTACCTCAATCTTTTCGTTTTAGAATAAGTCAGGAATTTTTCGATTACTTCGTCATCCAAAATATTTATTTTAGAATCGCGCGTCTTCCAATCGATATTAATGTCTAATAAACTGTTAACTTTTCGAATTAAGCAGCCGTACAAGTAAGGTTCAGTACCGTAATTAGCGCAATTCACGGTAGTGATATTATGATTTATAGTGATTTCGTTCCATATCGCTATGCAATTATCGTCAACAAGATCCGCGAATGATGTTACGGGTGGGATGTCTTCAACGAGGCGAATTGTCTGCAATTCAATTTCGAACACCTCTTTACGCAGTCCCTGTTTATAAAGATCGTCATCGTTAAAATAGTCTTTGACGTAGTTAATAATTGCTTTTGTGTTTCTAAATTGACAAGCTTCTGCTATTTGTTCATTTAATTTATTATAATTTGGTTGTTCTAAATATAAACAGCATTTATCGAGAAAATTTTGGAAATGTGAGTTTTCTAAATCTTTACATGAGAATTTCCAATATTTATTACCGAACGGAGATAGCACGTTACTTTTTTCGGAATGTTGACACACGTTTAATTGAAACGTGCAGTCTTGACGAAGGAATACCGGCGTCTGTATCCCTTTATTACATAAAATACTAAACTTTATATTATGATCGGGAATACCCTGACGACAGGTTAAATTTGGATTACCGAGAATATTATTGAAACTCTGAATATTATCCGATATGAAATACTCAACTCGTTTCCCTTTTAAATTATCACTAACGTTAAGTCTCTTAGTGTCTTTAGATTTAACTTGAATTAATAACAGATACCAATCGTCCTCGTCCTTCAATTTGATCCTGGCGATGATATCGTCGAACTTCCCAGCTGACTTCGTACTCGAGTAGATGATGTAATCGTCCACTTGATTGTTTCTGGATAGCTGCGATGCCAAGAGAGCGGTGACTCCGTATTGGTAGAACATCCCAACCTCCGATTGGGATCCCTTCGTTCGTTTCGTTTTCGAAGACATTTCTGAAAAATTTCGGACTTGATACAGCTTTTAGATAAATGTGGAAAATATATTACCGAATGTAATTTATTCCAGAATAATACCTCATACTAGCAATTCGTGTTAAAAAATGCGCGAACCACACCTTGATAGCAGTTCATTTTATCGGTGTACTTATCTTATCAAACTATATAAATAGCCTAATCTTCGATTGTTTAATCGTTAAAATTACTCGTAAGATTATCCGGTATCGCATCATCTGGAAATAATTAATTCGAATTTTTTTTTCTCATCTTTTATTTTATTTTTTTGTTTGTTTAAATACATAACTATTATCGAATAATTAGACACATAATCGCCTGCTTCGAAAGCTTGTGTAATGACATCCGTTTCACGAACGGATTCCCCACACAATTTGCTTAAACCTTAATGAGCAAAATGAATAAGTTAATGCTCAAGCTACTGTGAAAATACTTATTTGCCTTCGGTATGCATTGTTTATTTTCGGTTTTTTCGCTTTTTCTCTATTTCCTTTTCTTTTCTAATCTTATAAATTATGTATACCTATACGTATATAGAGATAATTAAACTAATTTAGTAGATCCTGTATCGTACGTAGAAACTAAAATCCTAATTCGTATAAAAATTGTTGTCTACAATTTCTTTGAAGAGGGACCTTAAAATTGTTTGCGCCCAATTAATCGGGCACACATCATTAGATTCGCACAATAGTAATTCGTTCTATACATACTGGAAGAGTTTCAATGTTATATACTAAATAAAATTCAATGTTATGTACACACGGTAGCAAGGTCAATTCCACGAATATACAACACGAGTAGAAACAATTATCCAGTTAGATCGAGCTTTCCTTGACTTAACAGAAGCTATTGGTCTGATAACCTTGTTTCGTAGAATTCGTGTGTGCAAAGGATGTTGTCACTGTAATGGATTCGATTCGCGAATTATCTTTAAGGAATCGTTGATTATTGTACGACGATTAATTGTTGTTAAATTGGGAGGAGGAACCGTTTCAAACAGTTTAATTTTAAAATGTTGTATTGGTCTGATTTTCAACGAAGTCGTCTTCAAAGACGTCAAGAAACGAAAGTTCTTCTTGGAGGCGGCTGAGGATGATTGATTCGGCGATTTTAAAGGCAGGAGATAGATGGGGGCGCTGAAGTGAATTCCTGGCATCCTTGTTTGGTATGGCCACAATTGTGGCGTACTTCCATTCCAAAGGGAAATTAATCTAGATCGAAGGCGGCATTGATGATAAAGACCAGAATTTTTAGGACAGAATCTGGAAGTCTCACAGTCGCGGTATTAATAATGGACTCCGTGCCCGGAGTTTTTTCCGATTTGACGGAGAGTAGCCTTCTGAAGACTTTCCCCCTTGAGGTGGGGGAAGTTGTCCACCGTGACATTAACTTGATCACTGTCTATAGAAACCTTGTGTACTGACTGGAAATGGTCTGCCAGGACCTCAGATTTAGATTAGACATCGTATACAAGTTCCTTTGAGTCATCAAGTGGTGGCATATTTGGTCGCTGCGATTAAGAGCCTATGCAAGCTTTCAGACTGAACCATCCTTCATCGATGCTGAAACCTTCTTCTGAAGACACCATCTTGCCAGTTCTGTCTGCTTTTCACGTTTCACTAATAGTTTTCCAGAAATTTCTACACACTTGATATGAAACGACTGAGCACACAATGGTGCAACATGACGATCGTCCACTTCAGATGGTCGGGCACTACATGTGCGTCCTTTAAAAGGCCTCGACGTCGGAGAATCCGCTGATTCAGCAACCGGGGAAGCTGGACCCCGACAGACCGCCACCTCGCGTCCTGACTCGCAGGATTATTAACATCCGGCTGCGACTTGGTCGCCCGTTCACAGTATCTCGTTGAAATCAGATTATCAGAACTCCGGGTTTAGAAGGGCCGCTTCTACAGTGATTGGATTGAAATTTATGGTGAACGGTAGATTGGACGAGGTGGACCACATACCTGTCCATTTGGGTGAAACCACGTGGATACTAAAATTTGTGATAGAAAAATGCAATTGACGAGAAATCTATTGAGGCTCCTACTTTCTTCACTGGTATTTTGGTCAACCTGTTTTTAACCGACTAGGACTATTAGTTGAGCCCTTCTCTGACGAGAAACCAGCCCACCATGACTGGGTCTCACCTACCTTGATAGCGTTTCTCCATTTCTGCAATATCTTCATGAATGGAATCTTTCCCCTGTTAATCGCTAATCTCTCCTATGCTGTAAAAATTGAACTTGAGTGACATTTGGCGCTGCGATTGCCTGCGATCTCTTTTGATTTCCCAGAAAATATTTGCGGACATTTTAAAATAAATCCATGCTGTCAACTCCAAATCATTAATCAATATTTGTCCGCTAGAGTGAATTGTTGCACGTGTCTTATCTCCGGCATATTCTCAAATTTTCACCGGTTTTTATCAGAACTGCAGGGAATTGAACCATTCCCTAAGAGCCGATAAATATCTATCCATAAAAAATATAGGGTGTTTCATTTAAATTTAATGAGAAAATTAAGGGCCCGAGCTTTGACTCACCCTGTATAAATGATTTTTTTTAATTAAATTCTTGAACCAAGGGAAAGAGAAGATGTAGCCAAATAATGTGATGGTACGAAAAAGTTTATATATTTTGTTACTTTTGTTACTTGCCGGAACTAACTCTCTTAATACACCTTAATTTAGACGTAAAAGTGGTCATAACTTTTTAAATACTCGGTATAAATTGGGGAAACCGTATATAAAGAGGGTCGTCAAAATAAGTAGATTTTAAAAATGCAAAAAAAAGTATACTGTTCCATTTAAAAAAATAGAAGTTTGATCTTGTACGTCGTTATAGAACACCCTGTATAGTTGCAACTAATTTCAAAATATGAAGCTTAAGAATACCTACACATTTCCTCAATAAAGTTTTTTTGATATTTTTAACAATGTCGGGATTAATCGAGCTTCCACGCACTAATGGACCACCCTGTATATGTATAAGAATTGTAGTTTCAACCGATTATTAGCCTGTACAGACCGCATACCCGGTGTTTTTCAGTCATATTTCCTCCCTAACGTTTTACGGTAGATACTTCCCCTCAACATTATTATTATTATTATTATATGATGTGTGTAATTTATTTAATGTGTATTTTCATTCTGTATTTGAGCTTGAAGTGGGTGGGGTGACTGATGTGGCTACAAATAATGTAAATCATTCTAGGGTAATAGTTTTATCTGAAATTAATACGAACATCATAGCTCATACACTTGAGTCAATCAATGAATGATAAATATTGTTAAATCTTGCTCCAAAACATTAAGTACTCTTCTATTTATTTTATTTAATAAATCCCTGCATAATGGGGTCTTTGCTGACGTTTGGAAGCAGACATTGTCACGCCAGTGCGTGAGGGTGGCTATATAAATGATATTTGTAATTATCGCCCCATTTCGAAGCAGCCTGTTTTCTCGAATGTATTATCAACTCGTTAATCAAAACTGAAATTAAAGATATAATTATACCACAGCAACATGGGTTCTGTAGAAATCGATCTACAATAACAAATTTATTAGAATATAGTAACTTTCTTTATAGCACGATTGACTCATAATAACAATAATAATAATAATAATAATAATAATAATAATTCATGCCTTAGCATCCCCCAACAGCTTGCGCCAATTACAGGGGGCATCGGCTGGCCATGAGTTATTATTACGCCTGCGGCTGTAGACCGACTTAAGATGTAACCTTTCCGCATTTGCCGTGGAATTTGGAAAACTACAGAAAACCAATCTCAGAAAGGAAGCACCGGGGTTCGAATCCGGTACTGCCGGACTACGAGGCAAGTGTGCAAGCCACTAGGCCACGAGCCCGACTCATCATTACAAGTAGATATTGTTTTTACAGATTTTCAAAAAACTTTTGATCTTAATAAATAAATTTATTAAGGTGGATCGAATAGTACATAATAAACAGGAAGCAGGCTCTAGTTGTAAAAGTGGCAAGGTCTGAGTATATGGATATGACGCCTGGTGTCCCTCAAGGTTCGCACCTAGGACCAACTTTATTTATTCTATACATCAATGACATTGGTGCGGTCTTAAAACATTCTCGTTTCACATTATATGCAGATGATCTTGCAGATGATGCTCTGAGGTTGGTAGCCTAGATGATTGTCGAAGGATTCAGTCAGACTTGAGTAATCTTGAATAATATTGCGAGAAGAATTTCTTAATATACAAAAATACAAATTTATTCGTTTCACTAAAATGAAAATAACAATTCCATGCAATTATTCCATTGATAACAATCTTCTCTGTGAGGTGTGAATGTTTTTTTAATTACCATTTAATTCTTTTTTTGTAAAAAGATCCAGATCCCCTGTTCCCTATGATGATATGGGAAGGGGTAGCCCCCTCCCTCCCCCCTACCGGGGGGATAAAGTTGAGAGGTTAAATTTATAACGTGCATGTGTCACCCTAGACAACAACGTTTTTCGGCATTTTTTTTCAAAAAGCTACCGTTTCAATGACAATTCGTCTGTTACGTTTTTTTCGGTGTTTGAACCACCCTGTATACCAAACATGTACAACTTATATTGTGTTTATATGCCACATTAATATAGCTTTTGTTTTTTTTTATATATTTTAATTGATAAGTGTTATGAAAGCATACTATGGGGCAACCTGTTTTGCTTCATAAAAATAAATAAAATAAAAATAAAACAAATAAAATAAAATTAATGGAATGTTCAAAATTTCGAAAAGCTTTCCAATTTGTGGATCAACTTTATGTGTACCTTTTGCATCACTTTTCTCTTAAATATTTAAAACAGTTGCCATCTTTTTCGAGTGCTTTCACAAAAATAACACACCAGAATCGTCATTCATTTCTTACACCTTCTTTTAAGGTTAATTCCCAAGATAATCGCGCATTTAGCGCTATTTTATTGTTGAAATAACAAAAAGAAACTATCATACATATTTTTTCGTTTGTAATATAAATCCATAAAAATTTTAGGTCAAGAGCAAAAGAATAATTAGACAATCGTGTAATAATAACTAATAAAAGAACTAACTATGAGAAACGTTAAAATTTACACGATTCCCGTACATGAACAACATTAATTATTAATTTAAATTAATTAAAAGGAATGCAACGATTACATCTTAAAGATAAATAATTTCTTTCTGTAGAAATCGATACGAATTAAAAAATAATAATAAAATAAGCGAAATAGCGAAAGACCCAAAATCCCAGAAGTGTTAATTGTAACCAACAGACCAAGGAACGGTTAACAGACAAGGACATCATCGATCTTTACGGTAGAAGAAGCACCCTGGTATTGCATACACACCAACGTAATATGTACTTACACACATATGCGCGTCTTAAAGTCTTTATATCTCAAGCCGTAATAATAACAACCCATCGTTGGTCGTTGTGAAATTCTCATTCTATCATTTTTTACATGCATGGCCATTCTAGTAATATGAACGGGGGGACCTTTATCTAGCGATTTTGTAAACAATGAATCCAACGTTTGACGCTTTGCTATTCTTCTTGAGGTTCACCCCTCCCACCTCCCATCTCGATTGGGTGGCAATAATATAAAAGCTTTACACGATGGAATCTTGTTAATCAGTGTCGATTTTGGAGATTCCCAGAGTGGTCGTTCGATTTTAATTGGAAAACAAAGGGGGAAATGTTGTATAAAGTGAGTAGTAATTTTTCGAGTGAATATTATTCCACCCCCTGAATAATAACGAGAGTGAAGTGTTTTAATTGTGTGTAAATTGTGCGTCATTCACCTAATTTTCTTTGGTGTGATGGTGGAAGGAAAGTGATCCAAAATTTCTTTACAAAACAAAAAATCAATGCCAAGACCAGCATTTTATTTATTTATTTATTTATTTTTTAAGAAATTCTGAAGTAATGCGCTTAATAAACAGTGATTAAAATATATAAGGGTGCTCGATGAACAGTCCTCTTTAAAGTTATCATCCGATCATTATCAGAACATCAGTCTCGTCTTCGTTAATTGGTGTCACTTCATTCCCTCCGAATTTTTTTTAATGATCCAAATATTGCTACACCCAATAGGAGTCTTTCGGGCAAAATATGATGCAACTGATTACAATTTTTTCGGCATTCCAATTTCCAATTTCACCACATCTGCTGAAAAAAAAATTAAATTGAAAAAATATTTTATTTTAAAGGAATCCCATGCAGAATACGGTAATCATAACAGTCGCGACTTGAACCATCGTTAAAACAGTTATGAGCCGTGTGGGACTTGTGATTAGGCTAGTACGTCACCTGCATCGGCAGACCAATCTTTAGGCTTTTGATGTGCAACTGTGCCTAACAATTTTGGGTGTTCCAAACTATGGCAAATCTCTCTGGCAATCATGTGGATTAAACTAACATCTTCCCTTCATGGAATGGTAGTTTTGACTATGCCATCCTCTTTGCGAAACTCTACTGCTGCTTTCCTCGATGAAAACCACAAATCTCCTACCACCATCTTTCCATAGTTCCAGCTCCTTGGTTCGTACTTCATCCCCAATTGTTTACTTTATGTCTATTCCAAAAGTCCAAATTGCTTCACAGATTAGCAATTTATGATCAGCCAGAAGAACTAAAAACTTTGTGGACATGAACCAATGCTAATATAACGTTAGGCCAACGTTAGACCTGTGTCTGAGGATTTTTTTTCTCCCTTTGCGACACCTTTCCCGTTTCGATTCTTTGAGTATTAATTAGAATGAGACACGTCTCATCGAACCGCTCATCTGAGCCTCTTCACCTTCTAAAATCATCCTTCAGCCAAATCCTTCCTTCTTTTTGTGCCTGCTCTTGGCTCGTGTTACTCATCAACATATTGCTTAATATTCCAATAATTATTCAGCAACAGTTTTAGCTGGTTTTGTTAGGAACAAGTCTTTCCATTATTCTATGCTTCTTTCATGCTTCTCCATCATCTTTTTCAATTTTGATCTTTGGTATAGCTTCCACCACTTGTTCCTTTATTATTTCGTGTTGTTTTCGTTTTTTTTTTCCTTTTGGGCATCCCTCTCTTCTATTTCTATTCATATTTCTTGCGTTCTTTTATCCTTCTTCTTATTCAGTTTTGCATTCATTCAATTATGTGTCCAAATCAAATTAGTTGTTCAAATTCATCTCCTTTAAGGCCATTATCGATAACCCAAGCTCCTAAATGGCTTCCTAAAGCCTTGGTTGTTTTAAATTTCATTCCAAACATCGAGTCTGAATTGTCAACTTACATTATTTTGAGGAGACTACTTTCGCTGGACAACCTGTTCATCATTAAAATCCTCGAGTATCTAGAGGATGATGTTGTTTCTTTATTTCCTTAGTTTTTCGTTTATTTGATCATAATACATAGTCCTCGGAATATTTTTCTGTAACAAGAAGAAAGTACCTGGTATCAGCGTTCCAATCTCACCAAACTTAGAGGTTCTTTCTTTGCTGGCGAAATTGATTCCTCCCTTATATTTCTGATAAGCCAAAAGACGATTTATTCATGGTCTTGACCTTAGTTGCAATTTTGGCTTCAATTTCACATGGTATAGCATCTTTTCAAGGACACCATGATCTATAAAAAGAATACAAAACTAAAATTACCATGATATAATACAGTGTTGTCAAGCACAACATTTTTTTACCACATTTCGACCTTCTTCTGTTAAATGCTTTTGATTCATCATGGAGAGAGATCTGATTATGAGCAAGTACAGCCTTTTTGGCGTCACAGATGTATCTGCCAAGAACATATGTTTCTTTGGTTTTGCAATTTTGATCTTAATTGCATCTTAACCTTGAATGGGGGTATCAATTTTATCTAGTATGCATCTAAGCTTTCCTAACACCTGCTTCATTCAATTTAAAAGCTAAACCAATAATACCAAACGATATTGTTTCCATTAGGCTTGCTGGAAATTCTTGTCTGTCTTGCTAATTCTGATTTGTTTCAAATTAGCGGTCTTCAATATGGATACCGATTACAATGCTTTGGTACCGAACATTTGCCGCCGATAGTGATTACAACATATTAAACACAGATGGCTCTTACGACTTCCGATACGATAATCCAGATTCCTATCACGAAAGCCACGCCAATAGGAATAACATAGTGAATGGGGTGTTCGGTGGGAGAAATCCAGCGACAGGTATGAGTATCATCAATTTAAACATATTCCCCCAATAAAATGAAGTTTCAGGTGGTATAGACAGGACCGAGTATACAGCTGGTCCAAGAGGATTCCGTCCGAAAGGCAAAAACGTAGTTCGAAAATATGATCTGAGTCAGAGACCGGTTGGTCCTATTGGTAACAAAGATGATCCGTATTTTGATCCATATGAGGATCCAAGTTATAATTTCCAATTTAATACAAGGGTTTATAACAGGAAAGAAGGTACGAAATCCTCAAAATTATGTTGGGCAATATCCCAATCAATTTTAACTGAAATTTTGCCTCGTTCCTGAAACATCTACAAAAAAATTCAGTTCAGGATGAATCAAATTTTTGTCATTGTATTTTTGATCACGTTTGGGTCACCTGTGCTTGATCAGGTCATCTCCAAGGACATTCCATTTCTTTCTGATGATACCTGAGACGCAAAAGGAATGTTGACTTTTCAAACCTCATTATAGAATTCCAATCCATATTGCAAAATAATTATTACTATTCTCTCACAGGGGCAAACAGATTTGGCGATGTCAAAGGATCCTACACATTCTTAGACGACGTCGGTGACAAACACGAAGTCCAATACATCGCAGGCAAAAACACCGGCTTCCACGTCAAAACTCCATACCCAGACTCCTATCCCAACTCCTATAGGACCCTATTCTTTAAAGATCCGAGGAAACCTTACATGAGAGGGAGATCCTTCGTCCAGCGCGGCCTCGATGGGAGTTACAGGTAACGTTTCCCAAACCTATCAAATTTGAACCGAGATTCCTGAAATCAATCTGAATAGATTCGCAGCTCTTGGCCCGGACCACAGGCGTACAGAGGTCAGCGATAGCGTCGGAAATGTCAGAGGATCCTACTCTTATAAAGACGAGAAAGGTGTCTTGCACGCTGTCCATTATATAGCCGGCCCGAATATCGGATACAGGGTCCTCAAAAACGTGAAAGGTCCCCATCTCCCGACAATATTCCCGTTCAATTCCCAGGATATTATTCCGGGTGATTTTTACGACGCCAAGGATGCCGATTCCGATGTTTTTGCCCAAGCTGCCAGCACATATGTCACGCCTAAACCTAACAAGGATCAGGATAAATATGACGGGGATTCGGACGATTCCTTTAATCAAATCGATAAGGGCGGAAGCAGACCTGGAGGATCTCCATCTTCAGGTGTTAGACCGACGAAACCTTCACAAAACCTGTTCGGAGGTGGTGGTTCAGGAACTTCTGCTGGTAGCAATTTTGGAATCAGCGCTTCTGGTAGTGGTGGCGATGATGAAGAAGAGGAATTATTCGACGATCTCTTTAATAGTGGGACAAAACCGGCTCCAAATCGGCCGACAACTATAAGACCCAGCACTTATAAACCGCCTAGAAGACCTATTCGGCCGATTCGACCAACTCAGGCTTCGATTACAACGATCAAGCCACAAAATTTAAATTCTGAAGACGATAGCGATGCTGAAAGTAATATATTCAGTTCGAGGCCTTCAGGATCATTTGGCGGTGCAAAACCGTCATCAGATGAGGATCTCTTCGATATCGGAGCATCTGGTTCAGCGGCAGGTGGTGATGACATCTTCGGGCCGACATCCTCGACGAATCTCTTTGGTGGTGGATCGGTTTCGAGACCAAAACCGCCACGACCAACGCGTCCGACTAAACCTCTGCTACAATTCGATCTGACAGGTCTTCAGAACGGTGATAGTCATACTATAATCACAAATTACGGTGATACTGTGTTCACAGCGCCACCTGGTGTCCCTGTCAGGGCGCACGTGCAAAGTATCGGGTTGTTACCGTTGCTTCCGAGATCTCCCTCGCCTAGTGCTCAATATAGAGCTGATATCGATGACAGTTCAGAAGAGGATGTTGAACCGGCTGCGAATAGTCATATTAAAGTGGACAGTACGATTAATCCGGTGATAACGACGATTTTAGCGACGCCATCTGCATCGGCGATCAGTACGTTGGCGTCTACGGATATGACGACATCTGTTGGTACTACTACGACGCAGTTACCTGAAAGTACTACTACGAGTTGATCCTCACCTCCAATTATTGTAATTATTAAAATAAAAAAATATCTCGCTTTATTTTAATTTTTTTTTTCAAAATGTAAGACTTGAATTTTAATTTATATTTAATTATATTGTACAGGTATGTTTGTTTTTTGTATTATTGCTGCAGTAATAAAACATTTTAAAACAAGTTTTTGACATTTTTTCTTCCTATTTATATTGGATCTAATGGCATACCTGTGGTGGAAGACTTCCAATTCTGATTGTTGTCCAAAATGGAACCACATTGTTTATCAAACTATTTAGGATAGTCCTGGTTTGCTACAGGACCAACTTCGATTTTTATTCATTCAATTAAGCGCCCAAACAAGCTTAATTGTTTCTTGTTTACTTCTGTTTTCCTGACCCTCTCTAAAAGCTCCCCAAGAGCCTTAATAAACTGCAATAACTGTGATGGTTTCGGAGAAGGTATTTCTTCTTCATCCATGACGTCTTTACCGAGATAATTAGCTCGGGTTTCAGTGAGGGCGGTGCAGTTGTTTTAGACCTATCCTTGTAAGAAAACCTGCGAGGATCTATAGTCTATTTCTGCTTAGTTCTAGCAAAGTTTTTGCTCTGTGCTTATTGTAGTTTCCAAAGAAAATCTTGGAGTGTCTCAGATCAGGGAGATTATTCCCGGACTAATTCCGAGCTGATGGGTGAAAACTCAACACTGTTGTGCTTCCTATAGTGCCTGTCCAGGTTCAGTTGTTCAGGTCTTGCAATAGCGTTGATCTCCGCTTGGAAGACACTGGGGTATATTCCGATTGGCTCGGAATATTTGGTTCCTGGTCCAAATATCTCAGCACCTGCTCCTTTGTCGGTTTTAGAACCGTCCACATACCATTTTATTTGCTCTTATTGCTTAGCTTCGTAAGGAAACTCCTTTCGAAGCTATATTTCTTGACCATTTCATCGTTTGGTAGACTTAGAAGTGGGGAGAGCCTCGCTTGAGATCTCCAAGCTCTCTGATACAGAGTGTCGCCTCCTCCAGTCCTCACCCTGGTCTGGGCTTCTCTTAGTCGCCATCAGATTATGTGATATCTCTAAGTATTCCAACATTTTTTTTTTAGTTAACGTTGTGATAGCCGCTACTTCTTCTCTAAGTATCATTCCAGATGGGGTTTTACGAAGATATTGCATGACAGTGTCGTTAGGGAACGACCACTTCCCTGAAGAAAAATAATCCTTGATTGGTACAGTAAACCCACGTTTTCTGGTCGTTACTTGAACTATCATTCCAACCACCCTATACAAATGAAACTTAATGTTTTACGTGCATTAAGACATAGAATTCTTAAAATTGCCCATCCACAATTTCATAATAACATCAATACTCGTCTTGCTGAGTTGTTTGCTCAAAATGGTTACCCCATGAGTACCCCCCATCGTTCAATACACACCCATTCTAACAATGGCTGCTAACCTCCCCACTAACTCTACGATCATCTTATCTACGTTTAGTTATTTTTTGCTAGTTTTAGGCCAATAAATGTTAGGAACAATTCTTTCATCTTTCTTTCTTATTTCTGGTCTAAAAACTGACTTTTTTCCAGTCCCTTATCTGCTTCTCCCTTATAAGTATCTTCCCCCTATAACTTCTCTCCACTTTCTTCTTCTCCTTTTTTCTCCAGCTTCCCTCGATGCTATTGTATTCATTAGTTTCTTGTCCCTCATTCTCTCCAGATGTCCTGCCTAACGGAATTGGTTTTTCATCTAATTTTTGGGCAACTCCGTATCTATACAATGTTTTCTTCGCTCATTTTTTATGTCCTTCAGGTCTTCCTTTATTATTTTTTTAGATTATGTGCAGCTCTCTTTATTATTCTTCTTTCTTGGCATATCTGATACACCAGCTGTAACAGAGGGCAATTTCCTCAAAGGAATTATAGTTGTACAAGCTAGTGTGGATTGTGGTGCAAAGCTATGGTTGGTCGAAATGGTCTCAACATTATCGATGCAATTTTCAAAGTTCTACGAGCTGATGACAACTGTTTGGCGTAAAATAAAGACTAGATTGTATTCAAGACTCTCAGAGCAGATGTGAATTAAAAATTTGGATCTGGTAGTGATGTTTTTGAGAATGGTTTGAAAAGTACTACCGGAACTGACGATTTTCATTGCCCACTTCATTGTTTTTTTTTTAATTTTCCAAACCATAGCTGTTATTGCACTAGACCCGATAGGTCCTTGGATATGTGACTGCTCCTTTTCTTCAATTTATCATCCGGATTTGCTCCAATTGGTCGTGGCCGGTCGGATGAATAATGGTTAGGACGATTCAATGTTCGATAGACGTTACCTTCAATGTTATCTTCGTCATCGCTGTAATCATCATTGAAGGAACTACTGCTGGTGTTACTGATGATTGAGCCTCCATTGTTTCTTTGTGTGACTGTTCGGCCAGTTGTTTCTTTTCTTCTTTTTCTGAGCCAATCGTTAAATTTCATCTATTTTCAGAGGAATGAATCTCCGCGGATTTGGTCTTCAACAAATTTGGCATCACTGTCTAGTCTTCGTTTATTTAGTAACAAAACTGATCTGAAGAAAGCAACAAACAGCTGTTACTGTTGCATCTAATAAGAGTCATGCTTTTCAACTCTTGTCTTCATCTCTTGAATATAATGAAAATGTGTTGGCTTTAAAGCCCTTGTCAGTTTTGGAAAAGATCAAAATTGTCTTCAATTTTCCCAATCTCACAAAACCATCGTTGTGGGTTTTGCTCGCAGAATAAGAAATTTAAACGTAGTGGGTTCGATAATGCTCTTGTGCAACTGTTCTGCTAGTTGTTTCTGCATCTCCTAGGACTTGGTCTTCAACAAATTTGGCATCACGGTCTAATCTTCATTTATTAAGTAACAAAACTGGTCTTAAGAAATCAACAAACAGATGTTACTGTTGCATGTAATGAGAGTCATGATTTTCAACTCTTGTCTTTATCTCTTGAATATAATGAAAATGTGTTGGCTTTAAAGCCCTTGTCAGTTTTGGAAAAGATCAAAATTGTCTTCAATTTTCCTAATCCCACAAAACCATCGTTGTGAGTTTTGCTCACAGATTAAGAAATTTAAACGTAGTGGGTTCGATGATTCTCTTGTGCAACTGTTCTGCTAGTTGTTTCTGCATCTCCTAAGATTTGGTCTTCAACAAATTTGGCATCACTGTCTAATCTTCGATTATTAAATAACATAACTGGTCTGAAGAAAGCAAAAAGCAGCTGTTACTGTTGCATGTAATGAGAGTCATGATTTTCAACTCTTGTCTTTATCTCTTGAATATAATGAAAATGTGTTGGCTTTAAAGCCCTTGTCAGTTTTGGAAAAGATCAAAATTGTCTTCAATTTTCCTAATCCCACAAAACCATCGTTGTGAGTTTTGCTCACAGATTAAGAAATTTAAACGTAGTGGGTTCGATGATTCTCTTGTGCAACTGTTCTGCTAGTTGTTTCTGCATCTCCTAAGATTTGGTCTTCAACAAATTTGGCATCACTGTCTAATCTTCGTTTATTAAATAACAAAACTGGTCTGAAGCAAGCAACAAACAGCTGTTACTGTTAATGAGAGTCATGCTTTTCAACCAACTCACTACTCTTATTTTCATCTCTTGAATAGATTGAAAATGTGCTGGCTTTAAAGCCCTTGTCACTTTCGGAAAAGATCAAAATTGTCTTCAATTTTATCAATCCCACAAAACCATCGTTGTGGGTTTTGATCACAGATTAAGAAATTTAAACGTAGTAGGTTCGATGATTCTCTTGTGCCACTGTTCTGCCAGTTGTTTCTGCATCTCCTAAGATTTTGTCTTCAATAAATTTGGTATCACTGTCTAATCTGGGTGTGAAGATATTTTGCAGAGAGTGACAAGATAAAGGTACCAAAAAGTTTGATGTAATTGAAGACTAGTACTAGATTTCTAGGCTAGTCTGATCATTGTGTGAAAGCCTGGGAAGATTGTGGCAAGAAAGGAAGGGAAAAAATTTCAGATATTGCTACAGATAGTCTTATATTTGTGTACGACCTTTCCACTGGCATTGACATAGAGATTCTGAACAGGAAGGCAAATTGGTTGGACAAATTATTAACGCAGACAGTTAGATTTGCTTGAAAAAATACTTTATTCCTGTCATTTCATAAACGTCACCGCGTCAAATTTGTTTACGCATACGTGAAAGCCATCTGTCAAATGCGTTTGTCACGTCACTTTTAAAAATTCTACAACATTACTCCCGATCAAGTTCGACGTTCCGATCTACACTTTTAAACCTGTCCCCATCCTATCGTTGTCTCCTATCGTCCGTCTTCTCAGCGTACGCCGCAATGGAACTGTCAAACAGCGAGGAAAACTACAGATGCCGCAGCTCGAACGCTTTACGTAAATCGGCGTCGAGTATCGGTTTCACCGCCGGACTATCGAACCTAACCCTGAGGGAATCGAGATCGTTCACGGGAGCTCTGGAGGAGCTCCGTGCCTGTAGCAGATCGACGAACGTTTGCGATTCGGATCAGGATTCGCCGGTACGTCTGGAGAAGGTGAGCATCAGGGATAACGACGGCGTCGAGAACGGTTACGTTACGAAGGAGGTCATGTCGAATCAGGTCTATCTGGTTAAGGACGAGATGTTGACGTATCGCGGTAGGAAATATTCGCTGAACGATATCGCCACACGCTGGAAGAAGGATTGCAGGATGTGGTTGTGGAAGAATAAGTTCTGCAAGAAGAAGAACAGGTCGTTGGGTGAGATTCGCGAGAAGATGCAGAATCTGAAGTTGCCGAATAGAACGTCGTAGATTTAAAAAAAAAGGAAACGAAGAAACGGCTTAATAAGAAGTTGAGCGATGTCGATTTTAAATTTTGTGATTTTAAACTGTAAATATTTCCAATTTTAAATTATTTAAATATATACATATTATTTTATATTTCAATTCAGGTTTCTCTCTTGTAGCCGCAAAAAACGCACTGTAAACGGATGAATAATAGAATTATATAAAGAAACCATAAAACCGCTAAACATTTTTTTCTGTTATGAGGATTATTATTATTAAATTATAAGCGAGGACTTAAAATATCTATAAAGCAAGATTAGGGTTAAAAATATATTGAGTCGCTACCCTGTTTCTTTTAGCGGAAGTACAAACTGGCGGTAATCAAGGATAAGGTTTAAATAGTGAAAATAGTTTAAATCGTAAGTGGAATTTTGATCTATACAGTTTTATTTATGTAGTACATGCTTCTATTAATTAAATATACATAAGTTGTAACGTTGCAAACAATACTGCCGTGTTAAACAGAGTAGTGGTACCTGCATGGCCGTCCAAAATGAGAAATTGAGGACTTAGTGGATCTCTAATTTCGAAAAGTAATCAGTTCGTTAGCATTCTTCTTAAATGTAATAGTTTTTATTTTTAAATTTTCTCTTAATTTCTATGTAAACTACATGCACCATTTATTAATTTTTTGAGAAAAGCACTTCCCAAATAAAACACTATATTGCTGCAAACACTATCGACTTAGATTTTGACACATCCAATTATGACATCACTAAAGTGGCTCAGTTCTTAAAATATTTGATTTACGATCATTTTTTCAAATTAGTAGTTGGCTGAAAATACTTCGGTGGTAGTTTCCAGTAGTTGCAATAAAAAACAATAAAATTTGTACGGGTTTTTCGGTCCTTTAGTAAATAAAAATCTTTATTTTCAATATTTCGTCACAATTCTGTGACTTCTTCAGGAAATCATATTAATTCTAAAAGTATAAACAATATATAAATTATACAAATGTAAAAATGTTTATAAAAACTTACAAAAAGAATTTAAACTACTCAAAAATGAATAAGGAATTTTTTCTTTTTTATATTATTTTGAAAATATGGATAAAAACTGACCAGCAAAAAAATTCGTCCACCCGTCTAATATGTTTTCTGTCTACACTTGCTTAGTTTATCCGATTATATTTCATTAATAAATGCTTCATATTATTTATATCATTATAAAACGCGATGGATTTTATTTTTTGATGATGAAATTCCCAACTAGACAATCTTAACTGATTTTAATAATGCACAACTGTCAGATTTGACATTTACTTTAGTAAATGTCAAATCTGACACTTAATACACAAGTTTTGTAACAATAGCAATGCCGTTAGCGGTGGTAGATGTTTCTCAAATTGTTGCATTAATTGAAGATGGACGATTTGGGAATACCACGCACTACCGTTCGGGATGCCTGGAATAGATTTTTAGAGACTGGCACATTTGTTAGACGAGTAGGTTCCCGGAAGAAGAAGAGCAACAACTACAGTTAATGATCGCTTTATTGTCCTCAACACGCTAAGGGACCGTAGGTCAACTGCGGTTCAACTTCAACATCGTTTGCTAGCTGTAAGAGGAGTTGATATAAGTGAAAGAACGGTAAGACGAAGACTTAGAGAGAGTGGCATCAATTCACGGAGACCGGCAACTGGAACGCAGTTGTTACTCAGGCATCGAAGAGCGCGCCTTCAATTTGCGCTTTTGCATGCGAATTGGAATGTTCAACAATGGAGTGAAGTTCTGTTCACAGACGAGTCGCGCTTCTGTTTACGATCTCAAGATGGCAGAGAAAGAGTGTGGAGAAGACAGAACGAACGCTATGCAAACTGTACCATTTCGGAACGGGTGCCTTTCCGGGGAGGTTATGTTATGGTATGGGCTGGTATTTCTACAGAATCACGTACCGACCTTATATTCATAGAAAATGGTGCTTTAAATGCGCATAGATATGTGGAAGAAGTTGTTGAAGAGGCTGTAATTACATTTTCCCATTTTATTGGAGAAGGCTCCACTTTAATGCATGATAACGCAAGGCCTCATATTGCACGAATCGTAACTGAGTATTTAAATAAGGTCGGCATTCGCACATTCAACTGGCCTGCATGTAGCCCAGATCTCTGCTCAGCTGAGGTTTGCGCTTCAATGACCACGGACATCTCTCACAGCTATACATCTTCGGGGCATACTCATAATGCAATTATTAATGTGTTCTTGTGACACTCTTCTCCAACACAGCCGTAACATTTCCCGCAAGTGTTGCACGTTAACTGAGGGTGGATTATGTTCGTTGAGCTGTTCTTGAAGTCTGTCCTAAATGTGCACAATTGGATTCAAGTCGGGAGACGTTGGTGGTAAAAGTAGATGGTTAATATGGAGGTCATTTGTTGCTTGCATTAGAATTTGTGCACGATGAGGTCGTGCATTATCATCAATAAAAACCATGTTTTCATCCACAGCCTCACGAAAGTCGACCACATATTGCTAAATAATGTAATCTCTGTATATGTGTCCATTGACATTTTTTTCAAAGAGATGGAGGTGCGTACGTCAATTCAAACTAATGCCCGCCCGCACCATGATACCACCGCCGCCAAAATCTGGATTCATCTGTGTATAAACCATGCTCCCATTGAAAATTTTCTGCTAGTCGTTGGTTAACCCAAGCTCTTCTAGCCATTCTGTTGGCAATAGTTAATTTTGGGCGTCTCACAGGCCTGCAGCTATGAAGATCCATTTCCCTCGGACGGTTTCTGATGGTTTGATCCGAAACTCTAACTGTTGTTTGCAACCAGACAGCACTTCTAAACGGATTCATCTTTGTCTGAATTCGTTTGTTTTCCTCTCAGATCCACTACCGGGTCTTCTCTTTGCAGATCCTGTTAGAGCCCTTCTAACAACACTTGGAGACACATTAAAAATTGCGGCAATTTCTGCTCCAGATTGCCCTCGCTGATGCAATAATGTAATTAAATCAAAAGTTTCTTTATTTAAATGACTTCTTGGCATCGTCAAAACGTGAAATGACGTTTAAAATGAATATTTGTCAAAACAATGCGATTTTTATAATTTTGAATTCTAAATTAATTTAAAGTTAAAATACAAGATTCAATATTTTATCACACTGAAAAGACATTTACCAAAGAAAATGTCCATAAACGACTGCGAGCCTTCTAATTTATCTATAGTTTGAGAAAATACGTTAAATTTAATCGAATTAATTAGATTTGTTAAAAAAGATCTAATTGCCTATATTCATTTTTGAGTAGTTTAGATTAACGTCTAGATTAAAGTAATTCAAAATTTTGTCAATGTTGTCAGAATTTGTTTTAAAACGTCAAACTACATAAATTTCATCAAGGAATCAAAGAAACTAAAGTAACAGGGTGGTCAGAGAATGCAAAGTGTTGTATTTCTGAAACTATTCGTCGTAGAGACTTGCGATAAAAATTTTTATGACTAAAGTGGGCAAAAGAAGACCGTGGAAAATATTTTCAGATTTCCAAGATGGTCGCCAGGGGGCGTAACCGGCATCTTAAACTTTTAAAGTGATTTTTCACTGTAATCCACCCAGTAAATGTTACCACAAAATATATGCTTTTTAAAGCTAAGCTTTACTCGAGTAATTTTTGTTTAATACTTTTTGACGTATCTATTAAAATAAAGTGGTGGGGGGTAATTCAATGTTTTTCTAAATAAACAGCTGTAACTCCTAAACGACTCAACTGATTTTAACAAACTTGGCATCATTGGAAAAAGCATTTATTGTTCCATCAAACCTATCATACTTGTGATATGTTTATTTCTTAGTGATGCCGCTAGAGCGCGTTTTTTGATATAATAGCAGAAAATTGCAAAATTCTCTAAAGTAACTCATATCAGTAATGAGCAATTCCTACAAATGAATTTAAATAACGGATTTTAATAACGGGTACCCGAAATCTCTATTAAGGAAGTTAATTTATAATTCAAACCCTCATTATGGCCCCCGAGAAGAATCTACAGTTTCATTAAAATATAAAAAATTGGGTAATAGGTATCGTTTTTTAAATCTAATATAATGTAATTAAAATTAATAACATATTGTTTAGAATCAAAGATAAAACCCCGGTAACTTTTCAAAATTATTTAATCTACAAAATTCCTTGTAGTGATTGTTTAGGCCTATATGTGGGACAAACATTGCAATGGTTGAAACATAGGATTAGTCAACATAAAATCAAAATTAGAACTCATACTTTTGCTTTCGAAAATACTGTAGTTTTACTTAAAGAGCCAAAATATAGAAATGTTTTATATAAATATTACTGAAAATAGTGTGAGTTTTAAAACAGCTATTAATCAACTTAGCAATATACGGGGTGACATAGAAAAAAGTACATTGCATAGTGCCACACAATAGAGGACACTAAAATAAGAAAAAAAAATCCTATGAACATGGGTTCGCAAGACCTTCGGTTAAAAGATACGGGGTGTTGAATTTTATTTCTTTTTTTTGTTTTTTTTTTGAATATCTATGGTTCCAATACAAATGCATCTGAAAGCCGACAATGCACGCTAATTAATCAAAAAATAACAATTGAATAATGTGTCATGATGACACCAAACTGATGTAATTGTTGTTTGAGGAATTTTGTGTTCGTGATTAAGTTTTTCATTGGTTTTCTCACTGATTATTCAAATTTGCTTTCAAAAATGGTTCACTACACTTTTGAAGAATACAGGGACATGATTATGTGTTACGGCGAAGCTAGATCAAATTCTTACGAAGCTCAACGTATTTATCGAGAAAGATATCCTTTAAGACAAGTTCCTAATGTTCGAACATTTATTGATGTGCATAGGCGTTTGAGAGAAGATGGCTGTTTTAGAAAACGAAAATTGAATAGTGGGGTTTCCAGAACTCGTCGCACTGTGCGAAACGAAGAAACTGTTTTACGAATGGTAGAAAATAATCCAAGAACAAGCACCAGAAAAACAAGTTCAGCGGTACGAAACCTTAACCGTGAATCAGTTAGACAAATTTTCAAAGAACAACTTCTTCGCCCATATCATTTCCAAAAAATTCATTCACTATTGGAACATGACTTTGTTCCTCGTGTACAATTTTGCCAATGGTTGCAAAACCAAAGACAAAACATTATTTCATCAATTCTGTTTACTGACGAAACTGGTTTTAGTCGTGATGGTATACTGAACCTACATAACATGCACCATTGGAGTGATGAAAATCCTCATCAAACTGTAATTCAAAGTCACCAATATGGGTTTTCAATTAATGTGTGGGCAGGTATAATTGACAATTATTTAATTGGCCCATTTCGATTGCCCAATCGATTGACAGGTGCACTGTATCGAAATTTCTTGGAGAATGATTTAAACACATTATTAGAGGATATCCCATTGGCCATTACTGGAAGAATGTATTACATGCATGATGGGGCGGGCGCCAGCTCACTTTTCTCGAGTGGCAAGGGAATATTTGGACAGGAGATTTGGAAATATGTGGATTGGTCGAGAGGGGCCTGTACCCTGGCCAGCTCGTAGTCCCGACCTTAATCCCCTTGATTTTTCATTTTGGGAATTTATGAAAAATGAAGTTTATGCTGTAGAAATACATAATGAAGAACAATTGTGGATAAGAATTATGGAATCGGCAGATAGATTTCGTAATAACCCAGGAATATTTCAAAGCTGCCGTCAATCATTAAGAAGAAGAATGGAAAAATGTATTGAAGTACAAGGGCAACAATTTGAACATCTTAATTTTTGTTTTAATTAATCATTGTTTTTGCAAATAAATTTTAAAAAATTCAACACCCCGTATCTTTTAACCGAAGGTCTTGCGGACCCATGTTCATAGGAACTTTTCTTCTTATTTTAGCGTCCTCTATTGTGTGGCACTATGCAATGTACTTTTTTCGATGTCACCCTGTATATTGTAATCTCTTAACCCTTTCAGTCCTTGCGTACACTGTAGTGTACCGAAATTTAACACTATCTAAATGCAAAGTATGATTCCAAATTGACCATCTGATCCCGCCGTGCACTTATATGTACTCTGTATTACAAATTCAATGATTGCTGCCATCTATGAGAAAAGTTACGAAAGTTGGTTTCTGTTTTATTGTGACGGGTATGGTTCGGACCATGCGGGCTATATTCTGTTTGTTTATGTTGTATTTTTTTGTGAACATAAATACTGTTTTGATGTGAACATATTTTTTTATCATAAAAAAGACTTGAAAAAGAAGAAATATAGTGCTACTTTGTAAAAGAATAATATTTATGTGGCTTATCCGATCTACTGAAAATACATACACTTTGTAGTTTGTAGTTTTATGTGTATGAGTATCGTTTTTAGTTTTTTTATAAAAATGAGTAAAAAATACCTCACATACTAAGAGCTTCTGCACCACCTAGAAAATGAGGATTCAGATCTAGAGTATCTAAGTGAAGAGGACGACGGATGGGAAGTAAATGACGATCAAAGAAATGGTTTGAACAACATTGAAGCTAGAAATTTGGTATTTATGCTTATATTGATAATTTTTCTTAGAGGCTCATAATGAATTTGAAGAGGTATGCGTTGCAATTTCCAAGGATGTCCTGCGTGAGCTCGAAGGGGAAACATCTATTGATGACTGCATACAGAATCAAGAGCTAGAAAATGCAGTTCTAGTGGGTAATATAGCCGAGTTCCGTGGAGTAGCTACTGGTCCTATTGTGCAGCAGCCGGATCAGACTAATGTGAAAAGGGAACCTAACAAATCAATCCTAAACACTAAACAAGTTCTCAAAAAACCCAAACAAATACCATCTGGTCCAAGTAAGACAGACCGCATAAATTTGTATTACACTGATAGTCAGCTTACACGCAAACAAAATATTGTTTGGCGCAAAAATGTGCAATATCAGACGCCAAATATAAATTGGTACTATCCTATAACTCCTCAAATTGTTGAATAAGAAAGTCCCTTATATTTTTTTCGAAAGTACTTTACTGATGATCTGTTCAATATAATGGCTTATAATACTAAACTTTTTGCCGTACAGTAACACGCTACATTCGCGCCTACGTGTAATGCCGAATTACAAACTTTTGTGGCATTACATATCCTCATGGGAAACTTAAATTACCCGAGAGTTAGGTGTTATTGGGAAAACAAATTACGAATTCCCATTATTGCAGATGCTATGGCTCGCGACAGATTTTTTAAACTGAGAAAGCATCTGCATTTTGTGAATGTACATGAAAGGCCTCCGGAAAATACAGATAGATTGTGGAAAGTACGTCCACTCTACGATGTTCTTCGAAACCGTATGTCAGAATTAACTTTAGAAACAGCTTTATGCGTCGACGAGCAAATGATACCCTTCAAAGGACGGCTGAATATAAAGCAATATGTCAAAGCTAAGCCTAATCCATGGGGCTTCAAATTATTTGCTTTATGTGGCACAAGCGGTATCATGTACGATTTTGTAATATATCAAGGTTCCACGACAGAATTAAATCCTGATCAACAAGATGTTTTTGGTTTAGGGGCTGCCGTAGTTCTGAAGCTTGCTGAGCGCATCAGTGAACCAAATATTCAGTTATATTTTTTCTAATTACAACCTCCTCCAGTATTTGAGACGAAGGCTAATTTATGCAAGTGGAACTGCAAGAATAGATCGATTCAAAAGTCCTCATTTTTCTATCGATTCAGAGATGGCAAAAATGGGCCGTGGTGCTGCAGAGGAACTTATTAGCGATGATGGAGAAGTGATCCTTACCAAATGGTTTGATAATAAAGCCGTAACAATGCCTTCTAATTATATAAGTATCGGGTCAACAGATCAGTGCAAGAGATGGGATAAAAAATCGAAAGAGTATGTAACTATTTCTCGTCCAGAAGTTGTTAAAAATTACAACATCAACATGGGCGGTGTCGATAAAATGGATTTTTTGATTACGATTTATCGAACATTTATTCGCTCTCGTAAATGGACACTTCGGATGTTTACCCATGGCATAGACATAGCTTGTACAAATGGATGGCTTGAGTATAAAGCAAAAGCCCTTGCTCTTGGAATTCCTAAGAAAGAAATCGTAGATCTATTACACTTTTAGGGCATATATTGCTGAAGGTCTTATTGGTATAAATCGAAACTCCACAGATAAGCGGCGGGGAAGGCCTTTGACTTCATCACGCACTGATTCGCCATCTGCTAAAAAATCGACACGTCCGGAAATTAGGCCTGTTGATGAAGTCCGATTAGATGCGTTCAATCACTTACCTACATTTGACGATAAAAGTTTTGCGTCTCGTTGTAAATATCCTGATTGTAAAAGCAGAACACACGTAATGTGTCAAAAGTGTAATGTGCACTTATGCATTGCTAAAAAACAAAACTGCTACAATTTGTATCATACAATGAAATAAAATATTTGTTTAGTAAAGGCTTTTTTTGGCTTTTTTTAGGTCTGCATCATGTGTTATTATAATTTTACTTATGTGTAGTGGTAGTACCTCTAAGTCCCAGTGTACACTGTGGTGTACGTATCAAATGTCAAAATTGAAAGGTTTTTGACAGTTTTTACTTATACTAAATATCTTTAAAAAAATGAATAGATCATTGCATAAAATTTTAATTTTTTTTTTTTTTTTTTTCATCACACATTATTTCGGGACTGAAAGGGTTAAAACATAATAGGAAAACAATTTAATATCTTGCTATTGCTTGTACTCTAGTTTTTATGTAGTTTGACATTTTAAAACAAATTCTGACAACATTTTGAATTCCTTCAAACTAGATGTTAATCTAAATTCTTTTTGTAAATTTTTATAAACATTTTTTCATTTGTATAATTTATATATTGTTTATAATTTTAGAATTAATATAATTTCCTGAAAAAGTCACAGAATTGTGATGAAATAAGGATTTTTATTTACAAAAGGACCAAAAAACTCGTACAAATTTTATTGTTTATCAAAAAAACGGTCAAAAAACAACATCAAGTTTCCTGTAGTACCGTGCAGCAGCCTTCCACCCCACCCCACCCCCTCTCGCGGTGATGACGGGATCGTACTACTACAAAAACGAAAGAGTCATCTCTGGATCACATGATATAATTTTGCCGGTTACCTCAGGGAACACCCTGTGTAAGGTGTTTCTCCGACCTGATCTAGGGCCACCGTGTCACAAATCAAGAGACTTAATGTCCTCCAGAAGCCCTAAAAGACAAATTGAGATATTTCGGATACTGGAGGAGAAAATGGGGGGTAAAACTGATCACAGATCTATTTTACTCTTTAAAAATAGTTTTCAAGCAATTGAGATGGATTCTCCGAGCATTTTTTGACGTCCATAGGCCTCATTTGCGTAAATAATTTCTTCAATAACTCGATGATACACTTCCACACAATTTCCAACAACTTGTTTTTTTGTCCCGAAGAAACTTATATAGTTTAGTTGACGTAAGTGTGTAGTGTTATGTTAAAAATCAAATCAGGTAAAAAATACATATATTAAACACTTTACAATCCTTTCAGTCTCCGTAATTATCTTTACAGGGGCTGTTAAGCACACTTTAAATGACTTTAAAACTTTTATATTTTCTTTAAGGAAACTTTTTTACTTTTTCTTCTCTTTTCTTTCCGTCTCCTTTTATCCTTCTAATGTCTTTATCTTTTTAATGTCTTTCCTTTCAAAACTTTTGACTTTCTATCTTTTTAATGTCTTCTTTTTAAAATAAACTTTTCTCCTTCTCCTGACTTTTCTATCATTTCTATCAACTTTCAAAAAACGTTCTCCTTTTCCTTTCTTGATCTCTTTTTTTTCAAGTTTTTCTAAATATCCATAGCGTTGCATGAAGTGCTTAATATATTACTCTAACGAAATAATTTTGATTAACATCATCGAAATAACATAACAGTAGCATTTGGAGGGTGGCAAAAATCAATGATTTCCTCTTTACAGAACTGAAGAACTTCTTTTGCGAAGTGGGTTGATTGGGGATTGTCCCTAATTAAGACTAATTTTTCTTCGATACTTGACAAAGGGTATAATTCATTTGGAGATTGGATTAATTATGCGAAAAAGCACAAATAGTACCATGCAAGGGCTGTAGTACAAAGCTGCCATATCCTCAATGAACAATTTCAATTCTTGGTCATATTTGAAAGGTTTTTGCAGTTTCAATATTGTCAAATGTCTATCGAAGAAAGGCTTGCCAGCATCACTATAGTACCTAAACGTTCACTCATGCACAATAAACACTGTGGCCTCTCTTCAACATTAACTTCAATGCAGGCAAAATCAGACCATGACAATCCGATGATATTTTCATAATCATTTATTGATTGATTCCTTCGTCCATCTTCTGAGGTGAATTCTGACCAGCCAGAAAAAGTAAATGTTAAGCTTAATAGGGTGACACAGTTTTCCTAATCAAGCATTGCGCCCGTAGTTGACTTTGTCCCGCAAACTAACATGTCTTCATCATATTCCTTTTGACGTTTTGACATATGGATGGAGGATTACCAACTTTAGAAACAATTTTGATCTTTTTATCTGGTAATGGCTAAAACAACTCTTGCAAGTTGCTTCACCATTTTAATTGTTCTGCATTTGTTCTGAGCATCTTCTGTAATATCAAAAAATGGATCAATCTGGGTCTAAGTTGATCCTATGAAAGCCTTCTGGTTTTCTAATTGAGTGACCTGGAAAATATGTCAAAACTAATCAGAATTTATGCTTGAATATGATAATCGATATGTTAGATCTTCAAGAAACAAATTAAAAAGACCATCAATAATATTGTCATCGTTCCTTCTGCTTTAGGATTCACAATGTCGGTGCTGGGGGAACCCAGGTTCTCGGCCTGGGTGGCGGCCGCTAGAACAGGTAGCGGCTTCGGCGGTAACATAACAGTCGTCGACAAGGTACCACCGGAGATGCTCCACATGGTCGACGAATACTGGTACCAGTATCCGCCTCTGAATCCACTCTGGCACGCTATCCTAGGCTTCATAATCGGCGTCCTCGGTTTCGTATCGATTACCGGCAATGGTATGGTCATCTACATCTTCAGCAGCACGAAATCTCTGCGGACCCCGTCGAATTTGTTGGTCGTAAACTTAGCCTTTTCGGATTTCCTGATGATGACCACCATGTCCCCGCCGATGGTTATAAATTGTTACAACGAAACGTGGGTATTAGGTAAATATAATTTATCGTAATCGATGTTTCGATTTTTTTAAATTTGTGTCATCTTCAGGACCGTTCATGTGCGAGATCTACGGCATGTTAGGGTCCCTATTCGGGTGCACGTCGATCTGGACGATGACGATGATCGCTATGGATCGATATAACGTGATCGTGAAAGGTCTCAGTGGACAACCTTTAACACATAAGGGCGCTCTTCTTAGGATATTAGGTGTGTGGGTGTTCTCTATAGCTTGGACGATTGCACCACTCTTCGGCTGGAACAGGTACCCCAATTTTAATCTCCCTCTTTAAGAGATTAATTTTCGTTTCACCACAGATACGTTCCTGAAGGAAATATGACAGCCTGCGGTACGGATTACCTAACTAAAGATTGGTTCAGCCGAAGCTACATCTTAGTTTATTCAGTTTTCGTATATTTTATGCCGCTCTTCGGGATTATCTATTCGTACTGGTTCATCGTGCAGGTGCGTAAGCCTTTAGTTTGAGATAAATCGCGAATATTTCATTAAATTTTGTCGGTAGGCCGTCGCTGCTCACGAGAAAGCGATGCGCGAGCAAGCGAAGAAGATGAACGTAGCTTCTTTGAGATCGTCGGAGGCAGCCCAAACCAATGCTGAGTGTAAATTAGCTAAGGTAGCTTTGATGACCATCTCTCTATGGTTCGTAGCTTGGACGCCGTATCTAGTTACAAATTTCACGGGGATATTCGAGGGGGCCAAGATAACCCCGTTAGCGACGATCTGGTGCTCGTTGTTCGCTAAAGCGAACGCCGTTTATAATCCTATAGTTTACGGAATCAGGTAAGGTTCTCGCGAAAGATTGTGCTTGAATATTTATAAAGTGTTTTTGCAATTTAAATGAAATAAATCGTTTAGTTGGTTCGATGAGTTCGATGTTAATTAATTGCCGGCGCCAGGGACTGCATCTCTCTAATCTTCTTATTATATAAATTCACTTAAAATGTTCAAATCTAAACTTAATATAACACGCAAGGCAATAATGTCAATAGCAAGCCTAAATAATATTAAAATAGCATTTTAGACTTCTAGTACTTGTGTTAAGCTAATCAATTAGACACTGATGACAAAGATAGATCTGATTGACAATTAGTAGGGCTAGTTTCTCTGCAATCTATGTGTGCTCAATTTTTTGACAGAATAAATCCATAATCGAAACAGATTTTCCTGGAGCAGATTCATTAAGTTCTGAATTGTTGATCACATTCGTGAATGACTCTATAAGAGCATTATCTTCTGGTAGGTTTGAAAGTTGGAAACACAGTTTTCTGGATGCGGCTTCTATTTTTGAACTTCCACCCCGTAATAATTTTTCTCCACGCAGCTTTCAATGGACGAAAAAAGGTGGTTGACAAACATGCCTGCTATTATGAAGAAGCATAACAAATCTAATATCGTTTCGTTCACATGCCGTGACAACTTTAAAACTGAGGTGACTGGCCAGGTTATCTCCAATCAGTAGCTTCAGTAGTATGATTTTGAGGAACCAATCTTCAAATATTTGTGAGTCAAACCAGTCAGATTTCGACCTATTGTAATGTCAATCTGGGGGACCACCTTCGATCCATTCAGGATAGAGATTTGTAGCTTTGTATACAACGTATTGTGGCAGCAGAAATCCGGAAGCTGTCCCAGCAAACATGATTGAGACAGAAGTCTTAGATGAATCGATAATCCGTCTGACATGTTTCATGCCTTTTCTTGCAATAATTCGATCTTTGCCTGGATCATCAGGTAAATTGATCTCAGCATAATCAATTATGTTGTCTTCTCAAACTTATCGAAAAAACCGTTGATGCTCAGCTCTGATAAAGCTGCTTTTTCACATTTTCGATCATTGTTTATTCCGTTTTAAAAACTGCTGAACCCAGTCAACACCTGGCAAGTTGTCGGTCAACTGCCCTTCCTGTTGAGATATTCCTGAACGAATTTGCGTAGAGCCATTGATGAGAAAGAAAAACCAGCAGTTGCTGCATATGTGATTGAGGACACAGATTTTGTTTCCTCCTGTTGCTTCAAAACAGGAGGCCTTCCCAGCCGCGAGGTGTTCGCTCCTCAATATTTTCGATCAATTGTGCTTTTTGGTACATTATTTCGTTCTGCTGCCTGTCGAAACGAGAAGCCCCTTTCAATAACATCACGCAGAGCCCTCTCGAGATCTTCTTTTGTGTATGTATTTTTATAGTTGTTCACACTTTATACGTTAAAAATGGCGCGAATTTAAACCGAACACTAAATGTCCCAAATTACCACCTCTGTCCCATATAACCTCATACGACGGTGCCTTTTGAACGATCCACAGATTAATTTCGCTGATAAGTGTGAGTTGTGGTTGGCATGCCGATGAAAGTGTTTTAAGCATCAAATACGATGGCTCAGTCATCTAATCTAATGGATATGCGGCCCAAAAGCAGAGAGAGGCGACTTGGCGAATTCCTTTCTCAGCAACGGTTTTACCTAATCATTATATAGTTTCTCCTCCAGTTTAATTTATATTCCACGGGTTTTTAGATTGAAGTGTTCAAAAAAAAAAACCAGAAACATTATGCAAGTTTTTTCTTTGTCTTCCATTGTTTAGACTTATTTCCTTTCGAGTTGGCTTTAGGGTAGTGCCAAAAAAAGGTTCTGATCCAACGAAATCCATACTCTTTCCTGTTTTGCCACTTCATCTGCCTCTCAGCGCTTCCTTCAGCATTGGAGTACTATAAAGATCTATCTTTCGGGTATTGCCGTGGTTGTTGTGACAAACTTGACGTTTCGCTGATCATACTGTCAGCTTCTGGGTATATAACGAGGAGCAGAAGACATCAACATCAGTCTTTAGAGAACTTCTGAAGAAACTGACAGTATGATTAGCGAAACGTCAAGTTTGTCACAACAACCAGGGCAATACCCGAAAGATACATCTTTATGGAACAGTGGCCGTGAAAGTCTACATTCGCTTATTGGAGTACTATATTAGGGAGATGTCCTGTTATTTGTGACTACGCTGTCCAACATTGCTTCACATCCACAGACTACTTTAGACTCAAAGCTACATTGAATGATATCCAAGGCTTCCACAGTGTCAGAGTTTTATTTATGAGGCCTTCCGGAGAAGCCACTTACATTAGTGACGAAACGTCGAGTTTAGTAGATTTTGCTTCTCCTCGCTTCCTTTAACGTTTTGAAGTTGACAGGATGTATTCAAATTCAAAACAGTTGCCAAGGTTGATGACTCCTTTTTAGGTTTTTTGACCCAGAATAAACTCACCTGCAAAAGGGTAGAACCGGAAGAATATTTCGCATGAGATTGTGTATTTTTCTAAACATAACGTTAAAGTGAATGTATTGAATTTGGAAGCGTTTAATGGGAGATTTTTCCATGTAGATTTTTTGGTGTTATCTAGTAATTTATCTGAACTCGGTTATTTGATTGATTTATTTGGTATTCATGCCTCAATTACTGTAGCTTACTAAACCTGGTAGTAGGACGTCCCTAGATAATATACTATTAAATATCAATGAAGATTTCTATAAAACCAGGACTTGACTGAGCCCTACTTATCGGACTACAAAGCTATAGTAATGGCCTTAAAGATGTTACTCGAGCAGCAGTATGAGTAATTTCCTGAAATGCTTGGATCAATATGATTGGAATATAATTTACCCCCAAATCTATGATACATGTTCATTGAATTATTTTGCTAGTTCCATGGTAGAATTTTCCACATAAAAAGGTTAGATGTCAGAAAAAGTCTTGTTCCAGTACAATGGTATAATGATGATTTGAGACACATGAGAGTACCTAACTAAGAGAGAAGGTTATGCACATTATTTGATGCTTCTACTAACATGGCTAGGGATAATTGGCGTTTGATTAATCACGAGCGCAATAAGACCAAAACACATTCTCATGAGGCTCAAATAAGCCCTGATGAGTTTAATAATTAACACTAAATAATACAGAGAGCATTGTCTGTAATCCCTGTTTTATGTTTTTCGAACCAATATTGACTGAAGAAACAATGTTGACAACTATCAATACAAATGTAAATGTCACTGACCCAGGGCAACAAGAACAAAACGAAAATAAATAGGATTTGTTATTATAAATGTTTATAGACCACATCGGGAGATTATGACATATTTGTGAACACAATGGAAGAAATTTTACTGCTACTAGACACAAAATTACACAATAACTCCGTAATATTATGTGGAGACTTTAACTTAAACTTCTTAAATGAAGAAGATAATAAAGTTACCACTTTTCTAAACATGCTAAGATCGTTTGGATTACACCAAAGCATTTGGTATCCGACGAGAATAAGCAAAACAAGTACTACGCTGATTGACAATATATTTGTAAAATCTTCAGTAAATTTTGAAAGTGGGGTAATAGAAACAGCTCTGTCGGATCACCATGGACAACAATGCTGTTTCAAAATTCCGATAAAAATAAACGTAGAAAAAATTTCCACGAGAATAATGTCAATGCAAAGTATTGAACACATCAGGAACCACTTACAACAGATAGACTGGACTAGTACGCTTCAGGAAGAACATCCGGACAGATGCACTCATCAACTCCTCCCAGAGATAATAACAGCCCACGAAAAAGCGTGCCCAAAAAAGGTTATAATTCGACAACCAAGAAGAAACCTACTCTGGTTAAACAATGACATAAAAAATAAATGCCAAATTAAACGACAACTCTATGAAGGAGATCGAACTAAGAAAATAACAAAAGAATTCTGTACTAACTACTGTAAATACCTAAAATCGCTTATACAACTTCATAAAAGAGATCAAAACTCAAAGCATATTCTGACATCCACAAACAAAATTAAAGCGACTTGGAATATAGTTCACAATATAACAGGAAAGAACAAAATTAAAAACACCGGAATTGATAATTTACTATTACATCACAATAAATCAGGCACTGAGATAGCACAGGCATTCAACCACCAGTACATCAACATGGGCAAGCCTTTCGTTCAAAGCACTGGAAACGTGAAACACATAAGTATTAATCCCAAATCTATGCTCCTATATGATGTCGAACCAATGGAAATTATTAACATAATTCATTTTTTGTCCGGCCATGTGTAGTCTGTAACACGTTGTGACATCGCTCCGCTTTTTTAAAAAGTTTCAACGGTTTTTAGTGCGTATTAAAAATTTAATTTTGGGTTAACAGTAGCCGTATTGATAGTGCGCATCATGCCTTTTACTCGAGAACAAATAGTCGATATTAAAGCAGTAATTAAGGAATCTTTGCGTGAATTATTGGCTGATAGTGGATTTCTTGACATTGTAAAAACCGAGGTAATAAAAACCATAAAGCAAGAACTCGGCCCCACACTAAAAACTTACGCAGAAAAATGTAAACAACTTCAGGATGAGAATATAACATTGGCGAATAAAATAGATGATCTGGAGCAATACTCCCGCAGGAATAATGTTCGTATTTTTGGAGTCTGTGAGAAAGAAAATGAAAATACCGATGAGTTGGTCATAGATTTAATTAGGAGCAAATTAAAGGTAGATATATCTGTATGCAATATCGATCGAAGCCATCGATTAGGACGAAAAGGCGACAAGCCCCGTGCAATAATAGTTAAATTCCAAAAATACAATACAAAACAAAATATCACGAAAAATCGTGGTAAATTAAAGGGATCAAAGTTGTTTATTACGGAGGACCTGACAGCAAATCGTCACAAATTATATAAGAAAGCTCAACAGAAATTTGGAAGAGGAAATGTGTGAACGAACGACGGTACTATATTCTGCAAAACGGAAACTGGTCTTCGGAAAATAAATTGTTCGGAAGATTTAGAAATCATCAAACAATGAGAACAGTGGTGAACAGCGACGACTTTGGTTCAAGGCAGAATCCATGTGAATCAGCGGAGTGAGTCCTTTCCAACGACTTTTTTCACCACACTTAATTTCGTGTTTTTTCATTTTACGGACTAGAATTGTTCTTTTTTTTTCATATTTTCCTAATTATTTTTTATATTATATACTACCAATATTACTATTATCATTCAGTTTGATATAAATATTGATCTTGCTTTTTGTACTGATATTAATTCTTGCACTTTTATTTATAATAACGCCGCTTCATATATTTCTGTTTGTACTAGATTAGGCTACTGAGACGCTAACTAAACTAAACTATAAATTTATAAATATAACTACTACTTACTCTATATATACATAGTAATATCTAACTTTACGTTCGAAATATTTGCTGTCATTACCTGCTTTCATTATTCTCATTAATTGTATTTTTTTCTCTTCTTTATGTCAATTAAATTCGGTAATATCAATGTGAGATCCCTGTTCACAGGTTTTGATGAATTTCAAGGTATCATATTAAGAGAGAAATTGGATGTAATAGCGGTAACAGAAACTTGGCTTAATGACAGCATTTCCGATGAAGTAATATCTATTCCTCAATATAATATATATAGGTGCGACAGGGAGTTGCGGGGGGGCGGTGTTGCGGTATATGTTAGAAATTCGATAAATTGTAATATATTGCAATCAGGTAACTCAGACATTCTTGAATATATCTTTTTAAAATTTAAATTACACAATAAAACATATGCTGTTGGCTGCGTTTACAGAGCCCCACGCTCTAATGTTGTTGAATCTTTAGCACTATTGGAATCTATAGTTTGCGACGTTATCCCGGTGGTGGACGAGATTGTGTACTTGGGCGATTTCAACATAAATTTGTTTAATGTAACTGCCAATGCAGCAATCAAATTTAATTCAATATGCGATGCTTGCGGGTTGACGCAAATCATAAACCAGCCAACACGAATCACACCCTATAGTAGTACGCTGATTGACATCGTGCTGGTTAGTGATGCGTCCTTGGTTACTACTACGAGATTAATTGATATGCACCACGTATCAGATCATATGCTCATTATTTGCGATTTTAATATAGTAAAGCCCCGTGAGACTATTAAATTATATACTTACCATGACTTCAAAGCATTCAATTATGAAGGCTTTGTTGCCGATCTCAGATCTGTACCCTGGAGCATGGTTTATGAAATGCATGATGTTAACTTAATAGCCCAATTCTTAAGTGAAAATATTACACAGCTATTTGACATTCATACGCCTCGGCGTACGGTTCGTATATCCAAAGCTAGGGCTCCATGGCTTACAGACACAATTAGATTACTGATAAAAGCTCGTAAAAGAGCACTTTCTAAGTTTAAGAGTTCCAGATCTCAAGTGGACTGGAATAACTACAAATCTTTAAGAAATTTTACCACCGCGGCAATACGTCGTGAAAAAAGGGCCTACCTGCAATTTATTTATCAGCAAAATAACAAGCAACTGTTATGGCAAACTATGAATGATTTGACAATTACCCGCAGGCAAAATCGTGATGTTCCAGACCACCTGAATAATGTTGACGAAATTAACAGGCATTTTGCGTTTTCTTCCTCTGGACTGCTTCCAGATCAAGAAACTATTTCTTTCTATGAAAGTAACAACCTCTTATCACAGAACAAATTCAGTTTCAAATTTATTGATAACACTGACGTTTTGCAATATCTCTCCAGTATTAAAACCAATGCAGCTGGGATGGACGGTATTACTCTTAAGATGCTTAGGCTCTGCTTACCCGAGATTGTTGAATACATAAGGTACTTAATTAATCAATGTTTTTATTATAACGAATTTCCTGATATTTGGAAAAAGGCTGTAATTTTTCCTTTATCTAAAATAAATAATCCTAAAGAATTTAGCGACCTGCGCCCCATAAGCATTCTTCCTATACTTTCCAAGATAATTGAAAAAGCAATGACGGATCAAATTCATACTTACCTGAATACAACTAATATTCTCCCCGACGTACAATCTGGCTTTCGAAAACATCACAGTACAACAACAGCTCTCATTAAAGTAACTAACGATATCATTTCCGCTTTGGATGAGGATGAGATCTGCGTGTTAACCCTCCTAGATTATTCCAAAGCATTCGATACGCTAAACCATAAATTATTAATTGCCAAACTGAAATACTTTGGATTTGATTTGGGAGCTTGCAGTTTAATTAATTCGTACCTTACTGGCAGAACACAAAAAGTGTTTGTTAGGGGCGAATGTTCTGCGGACATCATACTAACCAATGGGACCCCGCAGGGATCAATAATTTCTCCTCTACTTTTTATATTATATACCTCCGATTTTCCTAAAAACATTATTCATTGCACACCTCATTTCTTTGCTGACGATAGTCAACTGTATTGTCACTTTCGTACCGATCAAATACCGCAGTTTACGAATTTCATTAATCGTGATATTGATAATTTAGTTAAAATATCTAGAGCACACTGTTTGAAAATAAATCCGCTCAAGTCATCGGTTGTAATCTTTTCTAAACACAGGCACGGGGCCGTGGACGACATAGTTGTAACAGTTGATGGTGTTACACTCGAAGTAACCTCATCAGTTAAAAATTTAGGATTAATCATGGATAATAATATGCGATTTAGAACACATATTAACAAAACAATTCAGAAATCGTACGCATCTTTGAGATATTTATATGGTAATAGAAAAGTTATGAATACCAGTATTAGAATTCTATTATGTAATAGTTTGGTCTTGTCACATTTAAACTACTGTGATGTCGTCTACGGCCCGTGTCTTGATTACGAATACACGTCAAAAATCCAACGAGTGCAAAATTCATGCATTCGCTTCATTTATAATCTCCGAAGAGGAGAGCATGTCTCTCCCTATCTACATAGAGCTGGTTGGTTGAATATGTATAACAGGAGGTATCTCCACATATGCAGTTTCATACATAGCATTATTAAAACAAATGCGCCCAAGTACATTACTGATCTCTTGTTCACACGAGGTATGATGCATAACAGAAATCTTAGAAACGTTAACTGCTTGGGTGTGCCGCGACATCGCTCTGCCTTGTTCGAAAGATCATTCTCCTATATATCTTCGAAACTTTATAATGCCCTTTCAGAGAATCTTAAGATAAAAAGTAGCCATGCTTTTGGACGCTCTTTAAGGAGGATATTACTTGATGAACAGGGATCGTAATTGGCATAAGTAGTACAACTTTTGTTTGTTTCATGTGTTGGAATTAGTGTTAGTATATTTCTCCATGCGGGACATGTATTTAATTGTTTGTATGTGATACTGATATAGAGGTTGAGTAGAACAGCTTTAGCTGGACTCCGCCTCTGTAATAAAGTCCATTATTATTATTATTATTATTATTATTCCATGAAAGACACGAAAGCTGCAGGTCCGGATGAGATCCCAACCAGGCTATTAAAAGAATGTGCAGATATACTGTCTATGCCTTTGACAACTATAATAAGATCTTGCTTTGCAACTGGAATTTATCCTAAACATCTAAAAGCGAGTATCATAAAACCAATTTATAAAAGTGGTGACGATACAAACATTGACAACTATAGACCAATCGCCCTAACTTCAACTATAGCGAAGATCGTAGAGAAAGCTATATTAACGAGACTCATAGATTTCGCACATTCTTGTAAACTACTAAGTACTCGACAAAATGCATACGTCAAAATGCATATGTCTATCCGAAAGATAACGGAAGAGATGTCAGCGAAAAATAAAACCGCGGGAGTGTTCTTGGATTTGTCGAAAGCTTTTGACAGCGTCGATCATGCGATTCTCCTGGCAAAGCTTCATAGAATGGGATTTAGGGGAGTGGTGTACAACCTGCTGGAATCCTTTCTAAAGGATCGTCCGCAGTCCGTCCAAATATTCCGTAAAAATGAAGCATATAGTTCGGAATGGCTAAACACAAAGCGAGGAATACCACAGGGCTCAACACTAGGAGCCTTCCTCTTTATACTCTATACGAATGATCTGCCTCAGATGACAAGACACTTCGTGAACATGTACGCAGACGATACGTCTCTTATTATTAGTGCAAAAAACACAGATACACTACAAGATGAAATTGTAGATGCGCTACACGACATGGATAGATGGTTTCTTGAAAATAATCTACAACTTAACCTAAATAAAACCAACTTGATAAACTTTGCATTCAGAAAAGATGAAGATCTTATAATTAGATATAAAAATCGACAAATCATGTCAGCAAACAACGTAAAGTTCTTGGGACTGCATATAGATAGCGCTCTTAATTGGAAGGAACATATAAAAAAACTTGCCAAAAAAAATATCGGGAATGGTCTATGCTTTGAGAACGATAACATCCGAAATCCATCTAGAGGCGCCCCTATCGGCATATCATGCATACGTTGCGTCGAGATTGGCGTATGGAATTGTTTTCTGATGGGGAAATTCCACGGACATCGATAAGGTGTTCAGAATTCAGAAATCATGTCTTCGAACTATGTTTAAACTGAAAAAAAGGAAAACCTGTAGGAATATATTTAAGAAATATAATATACTCACCTTACCTGCAATGTATATACAGGGTGATTGGTGAGAATGGCCTATTAAAAGTATTATACAAACGGATCGGAATTAAAAAAAAAAATTTTGCAGTTGCGGGATGCGTAATGAAGCTTTACTACAGTCCCGGGTGTTGTATTCGTGATTTATTTCGTGTTGTGCAATTAGTTCACTATAGTGGTTCTTTGCAAAACATGCACATTCATATACAGGGTGATTGGTGAGAATGGCCTATTAAAAGAATTATACAAACGGATAGAAATTTGAAAACAAAATTTTGCAGTTGGATATGGTTGAATATGAACTATCACGTGAAAATATTTTTGAATAAATATCACTTCCGGTTAACCGGAAGTGGGAAACAACTTCGATTTTTTAAATAGCATGCTATAAAATAAATTACAAATTCAGCTTCTATGATAAATTTTACACATATTTCATGTATCATACCCTATACCTAAATACCATTCCTTCTGAGTTATTCGCAATTAAAGAAAAAAAGTGACAGATACCGATCTTACTTTATAGTGATATTACTTCACGTAGGAGTAAATGAGGCGAATGAAATTTTGCATACGCGCAGCTGATATTATGTAGTTATACAACATTTGAAGTTTTTTTCTGTAACATTATACAGGGTGCTTAAAAACTTAGTTGCTTATAAATAAGTTCAATCCGCGGAAAGTACATTTTCTTAAATGGAAAGGTATATATTTTATTAGATATTATGATTCTACAAAATATTCTCTTTGAATCCGTATTAGGTGTTCTTATACCTAAAATGTAAGGTTAATAAGTTATAACGATTTAAATAACCTCCGTACCTAAATTGCTCAAATATGTCAATTTACAGAAGCAAGTGTGCTTAGCTCATTTGTTTTACATACTTACTTGCCACTTATTTTGACGTCTGTCATTTTAGTTAGTTGTTCTCGCGTACACTGTGGGAAATAGATCTGCACCAGTATAATAATTAGGGTAAACAATGCGAGTATTTACTTTACAACAACAAAAAATTATTTTATTTGTTGCAAAACATTGTTATCTTAGTATTTTTTTACAATTTTTATTTTACCTCTGTAATAACATTGTTTTCGTTTCTGTGCAATACATTTTTCTCAGTATATTGTGTTAGAATGGATTAGCATTGAGAATAGACCAAATCAGGTAATCATGAATTTATTTATTAAGCAAAGTGAATGTAATGAAATAGTGAAATAAACGTATCAAACGTTTAGTGAAAGATACTGACATTTACAAGCAATGATCAGCAAAAATTTCTAAGAATTTTTAAGATATAAAAAGTTTTAGCGACCGATATGTTCGTAGAACAATGGTGAAAGAACAATACCTTTTTTTACTCAATGAAATATTAGTTGATTGAAGAGTCTTTTGTGTATCTAAAATAAAAGTAAAATCCAAAGTGTAAAGTAAAACCCAACGTGTAACAATATCAGTAAAAAATTTAGATTATCTAAGAATTCTCCTAGATACTCCCAACAATTGGTATTTGAATAATCAACATAAAGTAAATCTACATCAAAGGTCTAAATAATTAGTGATAACAAATTAGGTAAAATTAAAAAAATAAAAAAGATATAAAAGATACAGTAGAAAATTTATAAGAACAACAATAATAATAACACAAATAAATAAGTTATCTAAATGGTTCGACATGGCAACCATTGCTATTGAGGCATTCTATATTCAGAGACGTATTCCAATAATTCTTGCTAATCATCTGGTGTTATTTGCGTAAAGGATCCCTTATTCCTATAATTCAATGGGAAGAATTTTCGAAAATACGATTAACAAAATGACAGACGTCAAAATAAGTGGCAAGTAAGTATGTAAAACAAATGGGCCAAGCACACTTGATTCTGTAAATTGACATATTTGAGCATTTTCGGTACGGAGGTTAATTAAATCGTTATAACTTATTAACCTTACATTTTAGGTATAGGAACACCTAATACGGATTCAAAGAGAATATTTTGTAGAATCATAATATCTAATAAAATATATACCTTTCTATTTAAGAAAATGTACTTTCCACGGATTGAACTTATTTATAAGCAACTAAGTTTTTAAGCACCCTGTATAATGTTACAGAAAAAAACTTCAAATGTTGTATAACTACATAATATCAGCTGCGTGTATGCAAAATTTCATTCGCCTCGTTTACTCCTACGTGAAGTAATATCACTATAAAGTAAGATCGGTATCTGTCACTTTTTTTCTTTAATTGCGAATAACAGAAGGAATGATATTTAGGTATAGGGAATGATACATAAAATATGTGTAAAATTTATCATAGAAGCTGAATTTGTAATTTATTTTATAGCATGCTATTTAAAAAATCGAAGTTGTTTTCCACTTCCGGTTAACCGGAAGTGATATCTATTCAAAAATATTTTCACGTGATAGTTCATATTCAACCATATCCAACTGCAAAATTTTGTTTTCAAATTCCTATCCGTTTGTATAATTCTTTTAATAGGCCATTCTCACCAATCACCCTGTATATGAATGTGCATGTTTTGCAAAGAACCACTATAGTGAACTAATTGCACAACACGAAATAAATCACGAATACAACACCCGGGACTGTAGTAAAGCTTCATTACGCATCCCGCAAACAACATACACTCAAATTTATAAAAGTGTCGTAACTCAAACTCTCAGAATTTATAACAACATCCCGGAAGAGTTAAAGAATAAACAATTAAGTGCTTTTAAACCAACCGTAAAACGATTTTTAATAGACAAATGTTTGTATAGTGTTACTGACTTTTTTCAATAGAATGAAATTACTTTTATTTGACGTATTTCATACCTTTGTATTTTTATGAAATAAATGCGGATATTATTATTATTATTATCGCCCAATTTCAATTGTTTCTCTTTTTGGGAAAATTTTTGAAGTTGTAATTAAGAAAAGATTTCGATTTTAGATTCAAATCAGTATAGTTTTCATGCTCATCGTTCGACTGTTCAGGCTGTATCAAGAGTTGTTTATGATGTGGTAGATGGTCTGGAGGAATGTGCACATTTATCTGTTACGATGTACGACCTTAATAAGGCCTTCGATTGTGTCAACCATGCAGTTCTGTTGGATAAATTATACAGTTATGGAATACGTATTAATAGGGTAATATTAATGAATTGATGCGATCGTGCTTATCCAACCACAATCACCGTGCCAATATTAATAATGAAGAATCTATCGCATTACCAGTTAAGCATGGTGTACCACAAGACTCTGTTTTGGGACCTTTTCTGTTTATCGTTTACATGAACGATGTAATGAACTATTTATAGCACTTGAAAAATGAGTCTTATTTGCGGATGATACCACATTGATTACTTCTGTAATGAATAAAAACCTATTAGCGAAGTGTTCGAAGGTTGAGAACTAGTTTTTTGCAAATTAGCTTTTAACTTTTTCATCTATGCGGGGGGTAACTCAAGTGCGGCTTCTCTGCTTGGTGCCACTTTGGATGACAGATTATCTTGGTGCCAGTACATTGATGTTAGGTTGTGCAGTAAATTGTCATTTTCTATTTTTATTATAAGACAGTTTAGAAATGTGTTGGATGGGACTATGCTTTTTGTCAGTTTATTACTCACTATTTGATAATCATATAAGTTGTGGCTCTCTGGGGAGGATCTCCACATGCAATTCAAGCCTTCAAACTACAGAAACAAGTCTTTAAAGATATTTCTACTGCCCAGTTTGTATGTTTACTACCAACTAGTTGAAATTTGCAAAATTAAAGAATAATTGCTATCCTACCAGGATTTCTAACAAAATAAGAGAACTGAGTTTTTGTTATGATAGATGCACAATTTTTTTTCGTAATCAGGGCAATTGTATGCAAATGCCTTTTGGCATAACACATGAATAAACTAACTATCTATCTATCACTCATCATTGCAGCATGTCAAAACTAACATGGTGTCTTTTTTCTAGTCGTATTTCTTGAACCTTTTGGAGCAATAACACCTGAAAGTTTATTGTTTTGTTGGAGAGATCTTTCTCGAATAATGCTTACTTCCATCTGTAGACTCGTCATTTTCGCTTTATCTTTCAGTTTCAGCTTCAGTTTCTTTCTTATTAGTTCATCATCCCATCAACTATGATTCCCATTTTATATTTTCCTTTTGAATTGTATGTACGAGGTTTGTCCGAAATGTATCCGACCTGCGTTCATATCTCCGCGTTGGTGCTAGTCTTCGTCATCCGGGCTGTGGCATCCATCGAAGTAGTCCCCATTTGATTGAACCACACGCTCCCAGCGGTGCTTCCACATTTTAAAGCAGTCCTCGAACGCAGATTTTGGAACGGCCTTCAGCTCGCGCGTCCCATTACTCTGAATCGTCTCGATGTCGTCAAACCGCTTTCCTTTGAGCGCCATTTTCAATTTTGGGAACATCCAAAAGTCGCAGGGAGCTATGTCGGGACTGTACGGAGGCTGGCGAAGCTGCACAATCTTGTGTTTCGCCAAAAATTGCTGCACAAGGTTTGATGAATGCGCTGGCGCGTTATCGTGGTGAAGAAGCCAGTCACCGCTTGACCAGAAACGCGGTCGTTTTCTTCTCACGGCATTTCGCAATCTTTTCAGAACTTCAACGTAATATTCTTTGTTGATTGCCTGACCTCTTGGAGCAAATTCGTAGTGCACAACACCCTCACAATCGAAAAAAGTAATCAGCAGGGACTTAACATGGCTCCGACTTTGACGTGCTTTTTTCGGCCGTGGTTCGTCTGGACGCTTCCACTGCGAAGATTGTTGTTTGGTTTCAGGATCGTAGCATAAACCCATGATTCGTCACCAGTAATAACCTTCTTAAGGACATTTTCATCATCACGGACCATTTCCAAGTTGTCCTGAGCGATTGCGGAGCGAAGGTCGGTCTGCTCGGTCGTGAGTAATTTTGGAATGAACTTCGCACACGCGCGAATCATTCTCAAATTATTGTGTAAAATTTCCCAAACAGTAGTTTTAGGTATTCCGAGATCATTTTCTAGTTCACGAACAGTCAAACGACGATCACCTTCAATCGCAAGTCGCACACGCTCGATGTTTTCCGGTGTTGTTCTCAGCGAAGGTCGACCAGAACGAGGGTCACTGTCAACAGATGTGCGGCCATTTTTAAATCGCCTGTACCACTCCTTTATCTGTGTTATGCCTATACTTTCGCCCCTAAAGGCCTTCTGTATCATTGTAATCGTTTCTGTACAACTCTTGCCAAGATTGAAGCAAAACTTGATGCAAATGCGTTGATCTGTTCTTTCTGTCATTTTCACTAGTACACAAATGCGACGAACGGAAAAAACACGTTGGATATGAACACACCCTGCGCGCGACCCAAGCCGTCTGGCTGATAACTACGGCATCCACGCAGTTTCTGAGGGACTAGTGGTTACGCTCATACCCCGCAGAGACCGCTCGAGCTCTCTGGCGCGAAGATATGAGTGCAGGTCGGATACATTTCGGACAAACCTCGTATATTATGAGGTCTCTCTCGATGTTGTTGAATCTCTGTTGCCACTTTTTAATTGGTTAACTTGTAAGATAATTGAAGTAGAGTTTCCAAAATTGTTATTATGACATTTTGAGCTCTGAAATATGTTGGCTAAATTTGGATAACCTCACATTTTCAAGCGTTTCATTTATTGAATCAATATACAATAATCAATTTCTTGTTACAGTCACCCTAAATACAGGCAGGTCCTACATCAGAAGTTCCCATCATTATCCTGCGCCGACCAACAGGACGATTCGACATCAGTCGCTTCTGGCGCCACGCAAGCAACGGGAGCTGACGAAACTAAGGCTTAAACACAGTTACATAGATCGAAGAAGATTTTTTTTATAGACGAACTATTCGCAGTGCTCTAAACGGTATACGATTTCCGGTTTGTGAACTTATCTCTAACACCCTTAACAACAACAAAAAAATAAATAAAGCAATAAATTGATACATGTACGTATATTTTTCTTTCGTGTGTACAATTAATAAAATTTTTATTTTAAATATATCCTTGCAAATATGAATTTGGTTCTATTTTATTTCCCTTTACTTTTATTAGCAGCCGTTTCCCTCCTCTCCTTGCGCGTAGTTTTCGGTTTCTTCTCTTCTTCGACGTGTTTCTGCGCAGCTTTCGCTGGTTCGGGTCGATTTTCCAAAACCCTCCCCGCCATGATAGCGCAAGAATAATTACCAGGTCCCGGATCGTCGATAATCAAATTCTTATCTTTATTCCTCCATTCGACGTAATTGATTTCCGATTGGACCTCCATTCCGATCTTCTTGGCGCAACGTTGTAACGAAGCAGTTCCGAAGATACCGCAAATTACAGGGATCTGTAAAGATCTAGCGATGTCCGGAGCGCATCTCATCATCGTGAAGCCGATACCTGAAAGATGATCGTTGCACGGATATATATAATGTGTTATATTTCGCGGAGATATTAACCTCTTTTTCGATAAGCCGGCTTTATACTGACTGCTTCTATGGATAGATAGCTTTCGCAGTCGAAATCGGCGAAAATATCGACTTTCCTATTCAAGGCGATCTTGATTTGCATGCATTTCTTCTGAGCGACTCCGTCTAACATTATAGTCCTGGCGAAGACTCGTCCGTAGTCCTCTTTGAGTACAACGCGCATTAGGATAACACCGACGATGTCGTTGTCCTTCACTAGATGAAGGAAAAATAACAAAGCAAATATGTGTTATTAACGATGTACAGTACCTACATTCGTCGACGGCCATGATAGAGGATGTATCCCTCAGGAAGTACATGCATTGTTCTAGAAACGATTTCTGCGAAGTTGCATCTTTAATCATTTCCGTGTTTCGACAGAGGACATCTTCAGTTATATAGTAGCACTAAATGGGTTAATTAATATCGTTATAAAATAGAATCATAGCCTTACCAATAGGAAATCTATAACGTCTTGGAAATCATTTTCTTTAATATCCCTTATACAGATCCCTATCGGCATACGTTTCCACGTGATGGGGGCGTAAATACGTTCCTTTATCAATTTCAACTTGTCCTCCTCCTCTCGTTCCTCATCCTTAATCGCCGCGACGCGTTCATTCTCCAAACGCAATCTCTTGCTCATTTTTTGTTAAACGGCAGCGATTCACAAGAATTTATTTGTATTTATCCCGGTCGTATATTATTCCTTCAATATTTGATTTACCGCGTTTGACAGGTGACGTTTATAAAACACCTATTATATCGATAAACGTCATTTTTATTAAGAAAGCACTTCTCAGATGGCGCAAGTTGTTACGTATTGGAATTATGTCAAAAAGTATGTTCACGAATGAATTCTTTTAGAAATATAATATAATACAAAAAATGACAGCTATGGAGAAGGGCTCGACGGATCCTAAACCCAATTACTGTTCTTGCTGCAAATCATCTTGCGGCTAGGTTGAGGCACGATTTACAAACAAAATAAATGATGACAGTCCCCTTCAGTCATACCCGACGGTGATTCAGTGTGGGAATTGACTTCCATCTAACTACAGACCGACTAATTGGTCTTCTCTGAACATATAAAGAATGTTTTCGCTGAGAGAAAATTATACGTCACATCAGCATAGCAAGGCTGCCTTGGTCGTCTTGTTCAACGCCATACTGAGTCTGAGAACGTTTCCGTCCGCTTGGAAACAGGTAGTTGTCGTCGCATGCTCCAGAAGCCTCGTAAAGATCCGTTACTTCCATCTAACTACAGACCGATAAATCTTCTGTCTAATCTATCTAAGATAGTGGAAGCCATAATTCTTGAGAGGTTGCCCGAGACCGTCAGGGAAGGCAATTACCTTCCTGACGAGCAATTCGGTTTTCGCAGAGTCTTCTCGGCCGATTTTCAACTCCTCTGACTCATGGAGGAGTATGCTTCCGCTTTCGAGTAGTATGGCATGGCGGATTATTGTTACAGATGTTACATCTGGGCACCAATCCTATAGTTGTGTGACAATTGTGTTCACTAAAGATGATCTCTGCGTCACTTACATATAACTCAATCAACGACATTCAAAGAATAATTTTCATATTCAAATATCTATTTGTTTGACAAGGACAGCCTGGATGACAGTTTGTATTTCGAAACTTTGCCTACTACAGACGTACGGCTCGTGCAATTCACTTGAGTAAGATAAAGACGAAGTTAAGTACGTAGTCTGCGCTTAATCTATTTCCGGTTGTTCACTTAGAAATTTGACATATGTTTGACAATCATACATATTTGATCGAACTGTCATTGATTTCGTCCTTATAAATGCGTATTCGTTTAACAATTTTCTGAAGTCAATCCTTTTTAAAACTGTAATGGCAGTGCATGGTAGAATATTACGTTCACAATCGCAACAACTTGTTTTAAATTTGACGAATTGTCCATAAAGCCCCACGCACTTAACCTGAAAGTGGAAAATGTCATAGCTGCCACATTTATTTTGATATTTACAGTATTTAATATGATGCCGAAGTACTGATTTGATTCATACAAATGTAATTGATGACGTATCATCTTTCGTAAGCACAATATATACTTGTCTGGTTGGACGTTGCCGACGACACTGCGCTCTCTAGAAATGTTATTTATAGATTTTGAGCAAGCTTTCGATTCGATTAAAAGAGATAAACTTATGATAGCATTAAAGCACCTAAGGGGTACAAGCAAAACTAAGAAGATTGATATATGTGACAATGAATCAATCAAGAGCAAGCATACTGACACGAAACGGAGAAACCGAAGAATTTGCAATTAACAAAGGAGTAAAAGCCGGGTTGACAGGATGAGAGTAAAATGTGATCGTAACTATCACGACAGCAACTCTCATGCTTCTATCATAGTGTCAACCGCATGAGCGTTGTTTGCGCACTCTCGTGAGAGGACTATCGCACTATTTCGCTCTGCTTGATAGTTGAGAGTACTATCACAACAAAGCAGCATTATTGCTATGAACTCGACTTGCCATTCGCTGTTGGGAGCAAAGTGATTAACAGCGCGGCATCATAAAAAGCGATATGGTGCTGTCACAAAGCCATTGAACACAACTTACACACACAAACTACACTGCGAGAGTTGCAGTGATAGCCAGACAAGCGATACAGCTTAGGGAGTCAACTAAGCACCCACCACATTAAAAAAAAAACTATCATCGTGTAGCTGTGCAGTCTTTTTGCCAGATGAACTATCCTACGCAGTTTTGCTTCAGTATTGGGAATACCATTTTTGATTCTAAGTGAATTTCTTGTGCCATATACGTAGGTGTAGAGAAGATGGAGAATTTGGACATTGCAACATTTCTTGAAGAATACCAAAAATGTCCTTGTTTATAGGACAAAAGTTATTCAGACTACAAAAATCGCGATATAAGAGATGCCGCGAAGAAGTTACTTTTGAAAATATCTCTCTTCTTCTGTTTTCGTTTTTGCTCTTGCATTGCGGATACCATTTCCACAACGACATGAATACAACATAGTTGTTTACTGGACCGCATTTTTGTAAATATTTCAATTAAATACTCTCACAGTGTAAACACTTCACTCTTCTAGAGAGTACTATCACAAACTATCGTGATAGATACTATCTCATTTTACTCTCATCGTGTCAACCCGGCTTAAGACAGGGAGATTGCTTGTCGGCAACCTTGTTTAATTTGGCGTTAGAATACATATTGAGAGGAATGCAAAAAGGAAATGTAAGGCCAGGTGGACATCAAGTAATTGCATGTGCCGATGACATAGTACTGATAACAAAGAAAAGAAAAATAATGGAAGAAATGCTAGTAGAATTGGCAGGGGGGAGCGAAAAGTTAGGACTAAAAATAAATCAAAATAAAACAAAATTATTTAGATACCGAAAAGAGTGCGAACATAGAATAATAAAGACTGGAGACTACGAATTCGAGGAGGTAGATAAATTTATGTACCTGGGTATTATGGTTGCAAGCAGTGGAGAAAGGAGAACAGAGATTGATGAAAGGATAATTGCAACAAGTAGGGCATTCCAACGCGAACAAGAAATTATTGAAAAGTAAAGTACTCACAAAAAGGACAAAACTAAACATTTACAAAACAGTGATAATGCCAGTGATGATGTATGTGGCGGAGACTATGTCAATGACAAAGCGGGAAGAAGAGGAGGTAAGAATTTAGTTGAAAGAAAAATAATGAGAGTAATATTGGGTTCAACAAAATTTGGAGAGAACGAGTACAGGCAGAAAATAAATCATGAAATAATGCAAGAACTACAGACGGAAGACATAGTAAGAAGAATAAAGAAAACGGAGAGTTAAATGGGTAGGACACATATGGAGGCAAGGTCTAAAGGCGGTAACGCATGCAAAGACTCAGTGGGAGCTGGGAGGTAGGAGAAGAAGAGGAAGGCCTAGATCCAGGTGGTTGAAAGAGGTGGAAGAGGACTTGAGAAGAATAGGCATTGTGAGGTGGAAAGATAAAGTTGGGGACAGGACACAATGGAAAAGAATAAGTGAGAGAGTGAAGTAGTGGAAAGGTGGGGACTGATTCACCCCTGATTAATGAATCTAGCAAGCAATTGCGGCTACTTCTACAGCCATGATTCCTGGAATAGAAAGGATTCAAAAGGATCTTGACCAAAATTTCTTAGATATTAAAAAGTGATATCTTCTTTTTAAATCGAAAGATTTTTTTATTGCTTATCTGAAAGTAAAACTCCTTGAGAACACATTGTTCTAAGAGCTTGAAAAATCAGATAAGTTGTTTAGGCATCTTGTACTTGATACAACCAACACACTGTATACCCCCTTATGATCGCCTTAATCTGTGTTAATGAGTAATACCCCTCCGATAATGAAATAAAAGTAGTTTGTCGCGGAATGTTGAGCGTATGTGTAGACGTATTAATACTTTTAATTTTGGCTCTTTCCCAAAACGCACGCGACTAATATTAGCACGCCTAGGAGAATGATGCGATGTCTTCAGAACAGTATCGCATCCTAGTACCGCGTTTTCACCAGTGATATTACAAAAAAGATCTCAACTATATCTACATACGTGACAGTGTAATACAAAAAAAAATTAATAAATAAAAACAAATCAACAGCGGTCTACGACATGAACGTAAGTCCCCAAATTTATTGTTGTTTGTGTTAAAGAGCTAACCTTCTATGTAACTGCGTTTATTCCATATTTGTATCGTGCGTTATTAACCGCCCTAAAATCAGACGAAAATATGTTTCGGAACCGATGAAAATAGGTCATACCAAAAAGGAATTGATATGTTGCCAAATATAACAGAAAAATGTATCCCCGATTTAATAAAATTAACATTCAGTTTAGTACCAACTGATAAATTCGAAATCCCAAATTTATATAAATTTTGACAGTTAAAATGCATGCAAAACAACCCGAATTGTATATAATCACTTTCTAACAGTGCCACGTATACAATCGAATCGTTTATTTCTAACAGACATTAACCTATTTTGAATAATGATTCTGGGCTGAGGAAATTAGAGCAATCACATTGTCTCTCGCTGTCAATGTGATTTTATTTAGAATCGAACGTTGGCGAATTTATTCGGATTTGTTTTTAAGGAAATTGTTACGAGCACACATTGTGCGGAAACGATTTATTTTGTTTAGCCTACATTATTTTTTAGCCAAAATAAAAAATATATATATATACCTACAAAGCCGGTAGTTTGTGGATTCAAATTCGAAACGTCATCTATTTTTGTTAAAGGGGGACATTTGCCTGCTTGAAGTTCGTGGGTGTTGCGGTCAGTTCCTATTTATATATGTGCCAATAACAATGAATTTTAATTGAAAGAACATGATCTCGTCTTCGATATAAATGTCAATATATCTTGCGAGTAGAAATGAAATCAATGATGATAAATATTGAAAAATCGTTTCCGAACCTCTCCCCAACAGAAAATCTCTGTTTTCTTAATCAATACTTCTGTGGAATGAAGCTTTAGTTTACAAGTCATCTTCTTGTATCCATTGTTGTATCCACGGAAGTCCACATTCTTTTCGCCAAAGAAATAACACCACTTGATATTAAGGACTTCTTCATTATCATCTTCTTTTGCCAAGACCTCCATGTTTTCGAACGGATTCAAATTATGTCACACCGGCTTGTCAACAATATCCATACTTCCTATGAATTCTGGCCCTTACAAAGGCTTTAATCAAGGACGAAATAACGCCTCTATCCCAGTTTGGGTAAAAACATAGAAAGAAGTTCCGCACTATTGTAGACATCTTCTTATTGGATCGAAGATGAAAATTTTTGAGGACAAAATTGCTGAATAGCACCCAGAACTAGTCTACTGATATTCATACATCTTTAAAACATCCTGTGGACGTCTCATGGACGTACATTTCATACAAACGGGACTTTGCGCGAGCGAAATCCAGAAACACCGCACTCGTGTCGTCTCTCTCGCATCAAAAAAGTTGCGGGCAGCTTTCGTGACACGGAAATCGTTTTGCGAAATCCAAATTGCTGATCCTGGATGATATTATGACGGATGAGCTCGTCACGGAGGCGGCTGAGGGTGTTAGATTCAGCAATTTTGGAGAAATGGGGCAAAATATCCAAATTGAAGGATGGCATTGATGATCGAGATCAGATTCTCCAGAACAAGATCAGGAAGTCTCGTGATGGCTAGGTTGGAAGGACCTTCTCCGGTTTGCAAGAGGGTAATCTTAGGCAGACTTTCTTCCCAATTAAGATTGGAGAGGTTATCCACGATGGCATCTACTTGATCTATTTATATCTTCTTCGGAGTCACTGTCGACAAGAACCTCGTGTGCCGATTGGAAATGGTCGGCCAAAACCTCAGCGTTAGATTCACTGTCATACACAAGGTCATTTGGATCGCTCTCTTGGATCAAAAATACTTCATGTTAGTTCGAATTATTAAGATAGAGGGCCAGAAATCCACTCTGTAGTATTTGTAAGGTTCAAACGTTCAAATACTGCTTGTTTGGTGAAAGCAATCATTATCGCATCAAAAAAGAAGATTAAAGTCCCCTGGTGAGGTCTTCGATTTGCACTAAGGTTGGACTAGTATGTCCCTAAACCTTGTATAATAATTATTATTTTCAAATTTGAGCTTAACCTTTAAACTTCGTAAATCAACGAAATGTGTTATGACGTAAAAGACATTATTTCGTCTAAAAAGTTTCGGCATTTTTTCGTCGCCAAAGTGACGTCCTTATACCGTAACATTTTGGTGATCCTGTAGTCTTATTTTGGGGAAAAATGCCCAATCAATGTGACGTGATCGTGCTACATGGGAAGGTGTTCCTTCTTAGGGAAGCATCAACGATAACGCGTTTTTTTGTAAAAAGTTGAGCATTTGGTTTGCGATTTTGCGGACCTGGACTAGCTCAATATCAGTCGCAGTAACATCATGTATATTTAATAATTTAAGTTCCAAACATAACGAGCTTTTTGGATAAATTAAGGGAGCCAGAGCCCACCATGCCTTCAAAAATCTGGAGAAGTGGTGGCGAATCGCCAGTTTGGAGTCGAGGACCATGCCTAGGTACTGGAATCCTCGATCTCCAAGGCAACACCCTTCCTTCTATGTTGATATACGAGGCAGGTAGATTGCGTTTCCTCAAAAAGTGAACGGCCACACACTTATCAGAGTTCATAACAAGCCGCCACCAGCGCGTCCTTTCGTGAAAAACAAAAAGTTCGGGGCCAAGAAACGAACTCTAAAGAACAACGGTCCGAATGAGTCAAAAGATTAGAGTCCTTATTAATGCGTTTAATTAAAAATTAAGTTTTAATTAAGTGAAGTCTATAAAAACGTTTATATTACGTTAATTAAACGTTTATTATACCATAATGTGATTCTAGAGACATTTACCACAATTTTATATTAATCAATTTTTAAAAATTAAATTCTAGAAGAAAACAGAAACAAAATGGCAACCGATGCCCATCTCGAACCCGTCCACAAAATTGAGAATGGCGAGGAACATGCCCCAATGGGTCGTAAGTATCATCGTCGAATGAAACATCTTAAAACATAAGCAATTTTTATTGGACATATTCATCGTATCTATAAGTAATCATTAAATTAACAGCTACATATCAGTGTTACAATATCAAAAAACCAAAAAAAAAATACTATAAAGTACAAATTATAGTAATTAGATTATTATGTTTGTAGTAAATCTACTTCTCTCTAACATTTAAGAGAATTATTTACAAGAATTAATTTAATCAACAAAATCAGACAGTTTTTAATGGGGAATGCCTTATTAAATCAAACTCGTTCAAATTTAAACAAAATTATTGTAGTCATATATTTACTAGCGCCATCTATCGAATAAATAACACAAAAATAATTGTCCTAAAATTAAATAGTAAAACGAGATAATTTAGTCTCTTAATTATCACCATTATCGACTTTGCACTTCTTTTTTTGTGGTGGTTCATCTACACAAATCTCATCCGAATGTTTAGCCTTTATATGCGATTTTAAATAACGTCTTTTCTTGAAAGCCCGAGGACAAACCTCACACTTATATCTACCTATATCGCAGGCATCCTTGTGCAATTGAAACTCCTCCTCTTTATAGAAATTTCGATTACAAATATCGCAGGTTCGTCTACCATTATGCTCCGAAACGTGTTTCATGAGATCTCTAGATTCCCCGAATTTCTCCTCGCAAACGTGACATTTATACACGATCTCCATGAAATGATTCTCTAAATGCTCCTCTAATCCCAATAGATTATCGAAAGAGAGAGAACAGACTTTACAATCGATGTTCTTCATCGCCATATGGGTGTTCATCATGTGATCAGTCATTTCGGATATATTCGAGCATAACCGTTTGCATTCGGAGCAACTCAAGCTGCTATAATGCCCCTTTAAGTGTCTCGTTAATTTAGAACCTTCGTAGAAGTAATCGTTGCACAGGTGACACTGCAATTGCGGTGTCGATTTAGTGTGGATGTTTTTTATGTGTCGTTTAAGATCGTGGCTCCGTACAAATTGTTTCTGGCAAAAATTACAACTCCATTTCCCATCCGGATTATTCGTTATGAACTCACTTAAACCTGCCTCGTTCGTCGAAGTTTCACCTAAATTATTACCATCGTTTAATCCACTATTTCCATCGTTATTATTATTTTCACTTTCGTCATTCACCTGGTGATTCCCGACAGTTGCAATATTCTCTTTCTCGTCGGTGGTTCGAATTTCTTCGACAACAACGTTCTCAACCGGTTGGATCTCCCCTTCGCTCGCTTTCCGTTTCACTTTCGCCGACACCTTTTTCCTCCTCTGATGTATCTTTAAATGTTGCTCGTAACTTTCTTTCACCTCTTTAATAAACGTTTCATCAATACCGTGAAACGTCTTTAAATGATCGTGTAAACCGTCTTCCTCGCCAAATATCTGCGAACATTCCTCACATTTATACTCGTCGATTATATTCCCGTGCATTCGAGCCTGCGAATTCTTCGAGATACTCTTCAACGTCACCGTACTTTCCGCTATATTCTCACCGAAACTATCCAGATGGTTACTCATATGTTTGTCGTAATGATCCTTAAATAGAAATTTCGAAAAACAAAACGTGCACATATAAGGTAAATTACCTCCGTGAACGTCATCAAAATGTTTCCGTAATAATTTTATCGTCACGTACGAGACCCCGCACTGTTTACATTCGATATTCGGTGTTTTAATCTGCGTAGTCGGTGCGACTAGAAAATGCTCGAAATTATATAAATTAGGATCGACTTCACAGCTGAGTTCCTCCGGTTTTTTCGATTCCAATAATTGTTTTAAGATCGCATCAGTTTCCGTCGATGGATTAGTAGATTGCGGAACTACGTTCATTAATACTGGTTGGCTTGTTGGAGGGGGTAAATTCGTAGCGACAAAATTTAGGAATATATTCTGATAGGATCCGGGTTGACCTGGATTGTTCGTAACGATAAAACTTGGTGCGTATATCATAGGTGGTGCCGATATAGTATTGACAGGTTGATTTATGAATCCTTTTTGATTATAATAACTATTACTCTTGAGAAGATGCTCGTTAGTTATTGATTTCCTCGATAACATCACTTTAACTCGAGCCTCAACCGATTTTCTTTGACCACCCGATTTCCTCTTTCCTTGTAAGAGTTTGATGTATTTTTTTAGGACGCCATCCGATTTTATACAAGTCTGCTTGAAATTGTACGCTAATTCCAGATTTTGCAGGCACGCTCTGCAGATTAGTAGAGATCTCGATGTCGACCATTTCTAGAACATACAAGAAATATTCTGGTTATTCCTAATACTTACGATTATAATAAATAAAAACTAACCACTTCTGAAACGCAAACGCCCAATTTCGTCGCTATAACCGCGTTTTCCGGTAACCTTTGGGATAAATCAATTAGATATTTGTCGTCTTTTAAACAGAGATGGCAAAAATCCGATATGTAATACATAATAAGGGTATCGCTGCACTTGTTTTTCGATTTATGTATTAAAAACTTTATATATCAAGCTGTCAAACTAAATTTAAACATCACGAACGTCGTTAGGAATTCTGGGAAATCGACGATTCTCGACCTAACCAAAAAAAAAGGTGCTGATAAAATCGAAAATATTCAAAATTTAATTTCAATCTCACAAGCACAAGATGTATACGGCTTTTTCGTATTTTAATTAGTTCTCTTATGCGATATTCTAAATATAAGATTACTAAAAAAAAATCGCGCTCACTATATTCCTAGGACGTGTATCGCTAAGCTGGCTAAAATTAGTGTCCAGTGGCGTACTAACTCTAATAGACATTTCGCTGAACGAAAAATAGAAAAAATAATTCTTTGCAAATTCTCATATTAATCTTTACGTTATTTCTGTTAAATTAATTAATAATAAAAACCATTCTTATTTTAATTAAAAAATTAAATCTGATATATAGGGTGATAAAAAAATATGTAGCAACCAAAATCGATTTTTGGCGAGCGAACTGTTTATAAGCACGGTTGATCGTAGGTATTTGATGTGTCGTCCGTTTATTCAGCTAGCTAATTCTTACAATGAATGCATACGATATATACATACATCTTCCATTTTATATTAAATAAAAAACGAATAATAGCGGTAATGAAACGTAAACAAACCATAAACACCAAACATATCACCGAGCGGTTTGCTTATTTGGCCAACCAGTTTGCTTCTATGACCTCATAAATGAGTGAACAGTTTGCTCGCCAAAAATCGATTCAAAACTGTAGATTTTGACGGTAAAAATTAAAATTGAGGTTATTTTGGCTTGGGTATAATAATAATTTTCGTATAAAACCTGTATAGCTTTATACTTTTCGAATGCTAATAAATCGAAGAATTAATTTATTCAAAACTGCGTTGTGGAACACCCTGTATATTCGAAAATAATTTTAAAATGTAGTGTTTAATACTACCTACAATTTACAATTACAGATTTTTTTTATTTTTCTAAAAATAAAGGATATATTGAGTTATATCGCACTAATTCCATATACAGGGTGTTTCTTAAGTATGGTCCGAAACTTCAGGGTTTAAATCCTTATGATATTTTATGCAAAAAAGTTTATATAAATATATGTACGGAGACGCTTGCATTTCGAGCTACGAGGTGTTTAATTAAAAAAAATCAATTTCATATACAGGTCAGAAGAGGGTGGTTTTTGTCATAACAAATCAAATGTCACTAAAATCTAACGTCATATACGTGAGATTTACGTGAATATCCAAAAAAATTTTCAGAATAAAAGTGGGGGTGGGCCACCACCCCCTCCAGTACCTAACGATATCAAAGGACCTTCGCCCGTACCAAAATTAAAATCCGAAAAAGAACCAGATTACGAAGTTATCGAATTCGGAGGACAATACACCAACGCGCCACCGTTACCGGCGAAAAATCCGCAGTGTGAGTTAACCTTAAAATCATAATTTCCAATTAAGATTAGTTTTAATTTTTTTTTAATTTCTGGGAAGCAGTCAGCAAGAAGAAAGATGGCAAACATTGCGAATTATGCGGTTCCTCTTATCCGTCGGTTATCTGCGAACAATGCAATCAGATCTTTTGTTTATCCTGCGATGATATGTATCATCGACATCCGAAGAGACAAACGCATACCAGAAGAGTAAGTTAGAATGGTGTTAATAGGGGGTGATCGTAAAATAATTTTGTTTTTCGCAAGAGTATGGATCATAATCGCAGCCAGATTCGACCACCACTTCCGCCGAAAGGAGAACAGAATTCCGCTCCGGTACCGCCCCCTCGTCGCCACAAACGATCCGGTTCGCTAGGCCCCTCGCCTTGCCCAAGCCCCACCCCCTTTCAGGTAAATTTGTTCTATCGAAATATTTAATTTTTGACAAGTTAGATTTTTAGATTTTTTTTAAGTTTCACCGACGAAATATTTTAGATAATTTTTTACTTTTTAAGTCTAACAAAACAAAACAAAAAACATCAAACCCCCATCCAATTAGATGTCTCTATCAAAGCCTTATAGATCCAGAATATCGGCATAACAATCATTGGAACTTAAGAACCAACAAGAGATGATTTTTCTCTGTGTTGTAGAGTAATCACTCGCCAAGTTCCAGGAAAGATAACGCTTTCTCCTTCAGGGACAAGATGGGTAGCTTGAAGAGGATGATGGGACGACCGTTACCCCCACCACCGGCTAGTTCACCCGGAGCAAATTGTGAGTTAGTTCTTAATCGTTGAAGACTTTTTCCTTTTCCGAATCTGTGATTATAACTCTCATATTTGCTCGGCAAATAAAACGACGTCATTTTTACGTCAGATTTTAGCGAGATCGTTATACGACATGATTATTACGTCATATTTAGTCAAAAATGATCCGAGACGTCGTTATGTTTGTAGGGTTGACAGATGAAAGGGGAAATTCTTCAATAAATTGCTGATATTCCGTTTCCAGCTAGTCGTTCAGATTTTTCAGCCGGAAATAACTCCGAAAGGATGCGGAGGAGTTCGGATCTGCCGAGTCCATCTTTGCAGGAGAGATATAGACAACATCAAGCGATCATGCGAGGTACTACGCCCAACATACCTTTCTCGGTGTCGAATTCTTCGAATCAGGTGGGTATTTCCCCCTCTCCTTCCACCCCCCTCCCAAAAAAAAAAAAAAAACAATCACCAGCTCATCAAATCCGATTTCTCTTTAGTCGTCCTCGAATTTAAGCGGTGCCGATTGGTCGACTAGGATGAGGTCCGATTCCATATCGGGATCAGAAACCGGATTTCCGCCTAGAAGATTGAGTTCCGGTTCTTACGTACCGCCCAGAATACCGCACAGCACTTCCGTTATGAATTTGAACGCTCATCACATGATGGCGCCTCATCAACACGGCATGCATCCTTTACAAGTAAGTCATATTATCTCTGTCTTTGTTTCACGATGAGATCTCAATTTTGATTTTTAAAGGCGCAATCCATGGCCCAATTGAATTGCCCAGCTTGTTACCAAGGGATGTGGGTCGACCAATGGGGTAACGTCTGCGATCCTCAACAGATGGGAAGCAATATGAGTCTTAACGTTGGAGCTGGATATCCTGGCAATCCGATGTGGATGGGAACTTGGCATGGAGGTCCTCCACCAGCTTCGGGCGTCTTCGGTTATCCCATGGGTGTACCGATGGGACACGTTCATTGTTCGAGGCCGCCTTCTCCCACGCATAGTGTGAAATCCAAAAAATCCCATTTGAGTAGTAGGAGGGGTCATCGGAAGTATAGCAGGAAGAGTGAGGATTCCGAAGAGGATGATGTCGAAGATAGAAGATCGGTGTTCAGCCACAACGAGAGGGGTGAGCGGAAAGTGCGCGGTCGAGACACCTCTTCGATGCCGAGGGAAGTGAAGAGGCGACCTACTCTGGAGAAAATCGAAAGGGGATCTGTTGTTAGATCGAAGAAGAGGGATTCTTCCAGCGAGGAGTACGATGCTGATAGTGAGATTCAAGATGAAGATGTTAAAATCCCGACTGTTAAAAAAGTTGAACCACCTCTGCAAGAGATCCAGTCGTCTGGGGGAACTTGGGAATGCGAGCATTGCACTTACGTTAACGAAGCTGATACCAGAGTTTGTTTGGTTTGTTGCAAAACGCCAACGAACATGCCTATATTTCAAAAACCCCCTAAAAGCGAGCCTAAAACTGAATCTTTAGCACCAATTCAGAGTTTAGAAAGGAGTAAATCCAGCGATGATTACAGTAAAGATAACAGCGAGACCGAATCCGTCCTGAATAAAATGAGCAAATTAAAGATAAACGATCCAATTAGAGAAGCGACCAAAAAAACCAACGTCGTACCACCCCAGAAAGGTAGGGCAAGTAGAAAGATTTCCTTTTGGCCTGGAACCAAGTTCGCTACCCTTCACAAGTAATCCAGTGAGAATGACTTCCCGCTGTTGTTTTGTCGATTTTAATATTTCCACTACACTCTTGCTACACTCTCACACTAAACTTACCAAAAATTCTCAAATAACCCTTGCGTGCTGCTATTGTCTTAATCGTGTGTATTTTGCAAAGAAATATACCTAACTCGATGTTAGAATAGGAGTTGTTGTGCCGAAACATTAATACAGTTAATCTTCCTGTTGTTTGCAGGAATGAGATCTCCGATTAGTGTTAGCAGTGAACCGGAAGAATACGCTGGTAGTGAATCAGTGTCGATTTCACTTGGCACCTTCAATTCGAGTGCTGATAATATACTTTTAAGTGACGAAGGGGTGCAAAAAGTAACATCAACCAGCGGTGTTGATGCTCTTAGTGTAAGTGTAAGTGCGGTGATGGATAGTGATAAACGCGAGCAAACTCCCGATAGGATCGACGAGGAGTTTGCGAGGAGCACAGTTTCGACCGGGACGTCACCACCTCCCCAGAATATGTCAACGCAGGTAATTTCGATTTTTTTTTTTACTATTTTTGAGGAGATTTTATAACTCTACACTACAATCGGAAAGGAAATTACGTAAATATGACGTTAAAATGACAAATTTGGTCATATTTATGTCACTCGCAGCTATTCTGCAGCCAAATGACGTTAAAATGACCTAAAATGAATCACTTATCACCCTCGGTTTCTGTAGATTATTTCCTAATATAGATGCTTCAGTTTTCATAATTAACCCCCTCTCCTCTCTCTCACCACTCAATCTGCAGGCATCTACTACGCAGATGTATGCAAATGCATAATTTTGTATCATGTTCTGAAAATTTTGTATTAGTTCGCGCCACACAAAATTTGAAGTTGTTTCATTATTAAGAGCAAAAAATTTGTGAACTACAGTGTACTTTTAAAATACTTACATGACATAAATATGACGATAGAAGAATAAATTTCGTGATATCTAAGTGATTTGCGGCTTTTTCGCAACTATATGACGTTAAAATGACGTAATGTCCGCATTTAAAAGGATACACGCAAGAAAACGTGTTGTTTGCTATTAAACTTCGATCGCTTCGGAGTCATTTAGCATCGTCTAGCGAAACTAACGTAAATATGACGTTATAACGACCTACAATCATGTCGTACAATCAGCTCAGGTCGTATGTAGAATAGAACTAGACTATGGAAGTGGCAAAATTCCACGATTGAAAAGAAAATGACGTAAATACGACGTTAAAATAACGTATTCTGTAATATTTGTTATTTGAAACGTCATGTTTAATTAATAAGACCAATAATTCGTAAGATTAAGTATGTTTTAAAAGTAAACGACGTAAATATAACGTTAAAATGACGAAAATCGTCATATTTATGTCATTTTAAGCTTTTCCTCGACGAAATGACGATAAAATAACCTAATTTGTATTTTAAAAATTCCGCAAAATTCCAGGAGGATATCGTCTCGACAAAATTTAAAGTTGTTTCATTAATAAGCGTAAAAATTTGTAAACTACTTTTGAAATACATGACATAAATATGACGCTAAACGAATAAACTTCGTCATATCTAAGTCATTTGCGGCTTTTTTGCAATTAGATGACGTTAAAATGATGTAATGTCTGCATTTAAAAGGATGTATACAAGCAAAAGCGTTGTTTGCTATTATAAACTTCGATCAAAGTCATTTAGCATCGTCTATAGCGAAACTAACGTAAATATGACGTTATAACGACCTACAATTATGTCGTAAAATCAGCTCAGGCCGTATGTAGTATAGAACTAGATTATGGAAGTGGCAAAATTCCATGATTGAAAATAAAATGACGTAAATACGACGCTAAAATAACGTATTCTGTCATATTTGTTATTTGAAACGTCATGTTTGATTTTGTTTAATTAATAAGACCGATAATTCGTAAGATTAAGTATGTTTTAAAAGTAAACGACGTAAATATAACGTTAACATGACGAAAATCGTCATATTTATGTCATTTTAAGCTTTTCCTCGACGAAATGGCGATAAAATAACCTAATTTGTATTTGAAAACGCTCAAGGATGTTGTAAAATTGCAAAAACTATCATGTCTGTTGAAATGAATCAAATTATTCGTTAAGTTTACCTAACACATTTGAGACAGACATTTTGTGGTTAAACATTTTTGAGATTTTACCTCAAACTTATTTTCCGGTATTATTAAATCCTAATATAAAAAATTTCCTCTTAAATTAGATTTATCGGACGTATATCTATGAGTGCAATTGCGAAAGGTTGGCTCGGAGCCAAGGCGTTAATGTAATTCGTATTTTTAAACATAAGGAAGAGGTTGGAGAAATTCCGAATTCCCGAGAATAGTTTAATAAACAAAATAGAATTTTACGTGAATGGACTACAAAAAATTAAACCCGAGCTATTTTCTCTTTACAGACTTACGATTATATCCAAATGCCACCTGCACAAGATCAATCTAATCATCATAGTAAAGGTCCACCGTCTAGAGCTAGTTCTACAAGTCGGGCGATGAAGCGACGCAGCCTACAACGATCGAATTCCATGCATATGGGTACACAAACGCCAGAGTTTGATCTCGATAGGAGTTTGAGCAGACAATCTTCGTTAGACTCGCAGGTTATTCTCCTCCCCAAAATAATATCGTAAACATCAAACTATAAACTAGATTTAATTCTATTTTTAGAGCCTCTCCGGTTCAAGATCACGCCTCAATATGCCTTACGATTATCCGCAAGACAACTACATCGATCAACGTTACATCTCGTGGAAAAACTACAACAAAGGACGATCGCATAGCATCATGGACTTCCGCAAGTTGGATCACGGAAATCAACGCGGAGATTACGGAAATAACTGGGTGTGATATGATCGTGTTTCCTTTTTCTGACGCATTATCTTTTATTTTATTATTATTTTTTTTTAAATTCTAATTCCGCTTATTTTCATCACCACATCTAAGGGCTTTGATTAGAGACATAATATAGGAGCTTTAACCCGACTTTATCGTAATTTCATGTGGAAACTACGCGAATATATTTCCGATAACGATCAAATTCCCTTTTCAGAACGAGCATCTCATTGGCAGAAATCGCTCCGATTCCATCCACGTCTTCAGGGACGACTCCCATTACCCCGAATCGATGCAATACGGTCACGACACGTTAAAAAATCAAGGCTGGGAGCTCGTTAAAATGTTAAGAGTAAGTCCCGTCATTTTTACGTCAGTTTTCGACATTAACTCCTATTTTTAGGAAGCGGAATATTATAAATATACCGCGGATGAAGTGCAAGCCGCTATCGCGCATTGCAAAGATCAAAACCCCATCGAATGGCTCAAGGAAAATTGGGAAAAAACAATAACGAGCGTTCAAACGTTAGCCACGCAGATGGGACGCGAAAGTCCTCTGAACGTGGTCGGAACCGTATCGGAGAAAGAAGCCAAAGATGCTCTACGACAACATAAAGGGAACGTATGGGATGCCGTTATGACTTGCGTTGAACAGAGGCAACAAAAGGTTCGTATTCATTTTTTTTTTATATAAACAAAAAAGAAATGATAATTTTGTTTCAGTATACAGAATTAGCCTCAAGAGGTGATTTCTCACGCGAAGACATATTAACGGTCTTAACGGCTCATGAGGGTGACGTAGACGCAGCTTACACAGAGCTGGGTAAAACTCAAATGAAACCTTTTTTATTTCGAATTTGGGGACCGCCTGTAGGGGTTGAGAATGAATCGGGGAACGAGGGGGCGTCACAATTTATTAATAAGGATGGTAAGCGTTTCAATAGCTCATTAAAAATCATAATTTAGACTAAAACGACGTAAATATGACGTTAAAATGACAAAATTAGTCATATTTACGTCATTTTGAAGATATTTCGCGATTAGGTGACTAGATTAGCACTCTAATTGATAACCAATTTAAAGGTGGTATCGTAAATATTAAATTGACGTAAACATGGCTTCAAAATTAATGTATTTTTTCCTTCTAATTTCAGATGTTAATATAGACGAGAGTAAAGAATCTAAAGAAACAGATCAAGCGGTGAGTCTTCTCAATAATAATACAATTCTAGCACAAGAACAGATTGATATAGAACAACCTCCTATCGAGAACGTAATTGAACCTGAACAAGTCGTACCGGAAGTGAAAGAAGTTGAAGTCACTTCGCCCGTGATTCACGAGAGCAACATCAAGATAAATTTGAAGAACGAGAAATCGAAAAATAAGGAGTACATACAAAAAAGTAGTACGGTAATACAGGTCCTAGATCCTGAAAATGAAGATGAGGTGAGAAAAAGTCCCTGTTTAAGTAAACAGAACTCGACGGAATCTGAAAGTACTGAATCTTCAGCGCAATCCGATGCCGCTCAAGATCGCGAGGACACCAATAATAACACTAAAGAATTTAAGAATAAAAATATTAGCATGTTAAATATCGTCCTGCAAAGTCATTGTACTAAAGATGTGAAAGAAGCTGACGAAGCTCAAACACCCACTCAAAAAATTGTTGAGGAGAACGCAGCCAAACCGGAGAGTCCTACCCCGAAGAGGTCGAATATCTTCCAGAATATCAAGAATAACATTAAATTGTCCGTTAATAAAATTCGGAGTAATAGAAGCAATTCTAGGAGGCTCAAAAAGAGTCCAAGGAAAAAAAGTTTGAAACTTGAAGAAGGTCCTCGCGTAAAAGCGGAAGAACAAACCAGCTTGCATAGCGCAACACCTAGTATAGTAAGCACATCTAGGGAATCTAAAGAGGAAGAAGAATTGGGTGAAACGGAAGATGATGAGGACCATCGTCCTAAAATAAATTCGGAAATGGAGAGTCCTGGGAGGAAAGTGGAGGCTTGGTTGGATCAACAACCGCTGCTCCAAAACGCAGGGGCCAACGAGGAGTCTCCATTATCGATTGAGGATAATAAAGATCAGAATATTATCGTTAAAATAGTGCAGGAGAATAAGCCGGTCGTTAAGAGCAGGAAGGAGAAATTAAAGGAGAAACTGAGCAAATTGAGTTTGACCAAAAGTATTGGACGTAAAGAGAAGATTCTGAAAGAAGATGTTGGGAGTGCTAGCAGTACTCAATCCGTGAGTGATCAGAAAGAGTTAGCGGATATGTTGAGTAAGGCTGTGGTGGGAGAATTAGATAATCAATCGCCAATTAATGAGCCTGAGAAGGTTAAAAGGAAGATAAAAATTTTGAGGAAAAAGTCCCCATCTAAAGACGTGGAATCTGAACCAACCCCTGTAGTTACCACAGGAGCAAAATCGAAAGAAGAAATACAAACCTCAAAGAGTATTGAGGCTGAGATAACGCAAAATGTAGAGGTGACAACCAAACCAGTTCCTAGAAAAGCGAAAAAAACAATGAAACATCCTCCCAAACAAAATGTTGACACTCCCGAATTAAAAAGTGATAATTTAACACTTACCAAAGATAATTTGGCTAACACCACAGAACAGATTCAAGAGATCAATTCAACTATCGATAATGCTTTGGAAATCCTCAATAATATACCTGAAGATGTTGATGAGGTTCAACAGCATGTCTCAGAAGAGGTAAATGAAGTTTTGCCAAGCTTAGAAGTTGGGCCAAATTTAGAAGTTTTACCAAACTTTGAAACTGAGCCGAATTTAGAAGAGTTACCAAACTTAGACGTTGTGTCTGATTTAGAAGTTTTACCAAACTTAGAAGTTGTGCCTAATTTAGAAGTTTTACCAAACATAGAAGTATTATCAAACTTAGAAGTTGTGCCTAATTTAGAAGCTTTACCAAATATAGAAGTATTACCAAACTTAGAAGTTGTGCCTAATTTAGAAGTATTACCAAACTTAGAAGTTGTGCCTAATTTAGAAGTATTACCAAACTTAGAAGTTTCACCGCAAAATAACTTATTAAAAGTAGCTGACGCAACGTCCACTTCTAAACAGGATAATCCCAAAAGGAAGATATCCAAATCAAAATCTTCTAAAATACCTGTTTTGAGGCAAACCTCCAATCAAAAACAGAATTCTAAATCGATTGGGCAATCGAAATCGGAAAGTCATATTCCAATCAAGAAAAATACAAATTTAAAAAAAGATTTGGGTGGAAATAATACTAAAAAAGGTGGTCAAACCTCAAAAATTGCTCCACAATTAGAGGAACCTGAAAAAGATTCGATAATCCAACAAGAAGATCTAACAACCTCGTTAGAACTTGCAGAGGATTCAAATCAAATTTTGACTGCAGATCCTCAAGATATCATCCTTCCAGAATCTAGTGAAGACTCGACAAGCATTCAAGATCAAGATAAGAAAAAATTAAGACGACAATCTAAAATTGATTTGGTCAAAGCTTCTGATGAAGGAACTCGGGATCAAACTGTTGAAGCAGAAGCTACCATTAAAGATGCTAAAATAGAAACTAGCCCTAAACAGGTTATAATCCCGGATATTGTTAGGGAAGAATTTGGAGACGATGGGGCTCCAACTTCGAGAAAATTCTCTCTGATCCATATGAAAAAAAGTTCTATAGATTCAACGGCTAGCTCCAGACAAATGTCTTACACCAAATCTCTAGATAACGATAGCGATTCTTCAGTTTCCGAAAGCAATGTTGAAGAGTTATTGGATATCACTTCGGACGAGGATAGTTTCGGCGATTTTGAGGAATTAGACGAGGAGGAGGATCAAGATTATGAAGACCAGAATGCCAAAATTGAAACCAACAATGAAACGAGGACTTACGATAAATATATCGAAGATACTTGCGAAACTGAAGACGAAGTTGAAGAAGATGATAAATTCGAACAGTCTGTTGATAGAATTGAGGAGGAAATCGAAGAGGAACCTAACGAAAGCGAGAATGTTGAGGAGATTAAGATTGAGGTTGAGATTAAGCAACTATCTGAATTGGACACAATGGAGGTAAGACCCATTTAGGAAACCATCACCATGTGACGTCATTACTAATATTATCGATTTAATGCATTATTTTTTCTGATGTTTAATAAAATTTTTTCAATATCCTCATAAATCACGCGTTTCGGATACATGTTAGAATAGCTTAATACGATTCTTGTGTATTTAACAGAGACAAGCGAGGAGATTTTTAGCCGAAGGTCACGTCGAAACTTACGAGCAAGCCGAATTAGCCGTCAGTTTATTATCGCTGCATTTCTCAACGGAGGAAGTGTTAGAAGCCGTCAAAGAATGCAACTCTTTAGATTCCGCTGTTGCTTACCTGCAACAGGAATGCGAACTTTGCGCTGGGAAGTACCACATGAACAAAGTATTTTGCACCGCCAAACGCTTTTACCTCTTCATATCTAACCTCTTTACATCTTCCAGATCATATCTATGCTAAAATGCGTCCACCGTTGTTGCCGCGAATGCGCTAAAAATTACTATACCGTTCAGATTACCGATCGTAACATAATGGACTGCACATGTCCCTTCTGTAAATCCCCGAATCTAAGCGAGATCTCCGAAGATGAGCAATCGGATTATTTCGCCAACTTGGATATCCTCTTGAAGAGCATCGTCGAACCGCAAGTCCACGAATTATTCCAAAGTAAACTTAGAGATAGGACCCTGATGCAGGATCCGCATTTCAAATGGTGTGCTCAGGTAACTTGATATAGATCTCGCTGAGATATCCAAATACGTTTTCGCATTCAGTGTTCTTCAGGTTTTATAGCTAATCCCAGACAGAAACGTTTGATATGTCCAGATTGCAGATCGGTAACTTGCGCTAATTGCCGACGGCCGGTAAGTTAGAAATTTTCACCCAAAATTAAAAAAAAAATGACCACACACCACGCTCTATGATGATTTAGTGGGAGAAACAGCACGAGGGAATCACATGCGAAAAATTCGCCGAATGGAAGGAAGCCAACGATCCGGATAACCAAGCTTCCGCCGTCGCCAGACATTTAGCCGAACACGGTATAGACTGCCCGAAGTGCAAGTTCCGATATTCCCTATCTAAAGGTGGCTGCATGCATTTCACTTGCACCCAATGCAAATACGAGTTCTGCAACGGTTGCGGCAAAGCCTTCATGATGGGCGCCAAATGCGGCGTTAGTTCGTACTGCGCCAAATTGGGTTTGCACGCCCACCACCCTAGGAACTGTTTATTTTATTTGAGGGATAAGGAACCCGTCGAACTGCAAAAATTACTTAAAGTAAGTTTAATACGAATAATTTCCGCCTTTCTGTTCACAAAATTTGAAAGAAAATGACGTAAATATGACGAATTTAGTCATATTTAAGTCATTCGAACCGATTTCACCAGTAAATGACGTTATAATGACCGAAGCTTCAACATATTAATTAGCTTGACGATAAACGTTAATTGCTCCGTTTAAAAAGTAGGGAGTTATCAAATAATTTCCGCATTTCCATTATAAACCCACTCCGTGCCCCTAGATTATCGATTGTCATAATAGTATAAACGTAGAGTTTCCTAAATATAATATTTTCCGTTTATAATTTGTTAAAAAACTCATAATTTAAAGCCAAATGACGTAAATATGACGTTAAAATGAGAAATTTGCGGCGAAATGACGTAAAAATGACAGAAACTTCGACATATAAATTACATTGATGATAAACATTAACTGTTGCGTCCAAAAAGTAGGGGGTTATCAAATAATTTCCGCATTTCCATAATAAACCCGCTCCGTGCTCCTAGATTATCGATTGTCATAATAGTATAAACGTAAAATTTCATAAATATAATATTTTTCCGTCTATAATTTATTTAAAAAAGGCATAATTTAAAGGTAAATTACGTTAAAATGAGAAATTTGGTCATATTTACATCATTTTGCGACAAAATGACGTTAAAATGACCAAAACTTCGACATACAAATTAGATTTACGATAAACATTAGCTGTTGCGTGGAAAAAGTAGGGAGTTATTAAATAATTTCCGCATTTCCATAATAAGCCCCCTCTGTGCTCCTAGATTATCGATTGTCATACTACACAGTATAAACGTAAAATTTCATAAATACAATATTTTCCGTTTATAATTATTTTAAAAAAACGCATAATTTAAAGGTAAATGACGTAAATATGACGTTAAAATAAGAAATTTGGTCATATTTAGATCATTTTGCGACAAAATGACGTTAGAATGACCGAAACTTCGACATATAAATTAGATTGACGATAAACATTAGCTGTTGCATTGAAAAAGTAGGAAGTTATCAAATAATTTCCGCATTTCCATAATAATCCCGCTCAGTGCTCCTAGATTATCGATTGTCATAATAGTAAAAACGTAGAGTTTCCTAAATATAATCTTTTCCGTTTATAATTTGGTTAAAAAACGCATGATTTAAAGCTAAATGACGTAAATATGACGTTAAAATGAGAAATTTGATCATATTTAGATCATTTTGTGACGAAATGACGTTAAAATGATCTAAACTTTATAATTAAAAGGAGCTTAGAGGATCCCTCAAAATGACTATGTAAAATATCTGACCAAATATATTTATTTTGAAAGAATTAAAAGCACTAACTTCCAAATTAAAATATTATAGCATTAATCTGACGTATTTAGTCATATTTAATTTCATTTACACGTTTTCTGCCATAATTTAAAGAAAAATGACGTAAATATGGCATTAAAATGACAAACCTTGTAATATTTACATCATTTTAAGCATTTTTTTTGTCCAAGAATAGGCGTCTGAAGGTGGGAATTGGTTGATTTGAAGAAAGAATTTGATTTTTTTTTTACATAACAAACTTCGTCATATTTAGGTCATTTTAAGCAATTTAGCGTTTTTTTTTAACATTTCGAAGGTGTTTGGGGGTTGGTAGATTAGATTCTTTCGTCCTAACATTTCATCTTTTCCAGGACAATAATGTTAAATTTGACGATGGCATCTCAGCAGATAAAGAAGAGAATGCTGCAGCGATACCTAAATGCAAAGTTCAATTGCAAAAAGAGACACCAGGTGGCTTATTAGATACTGTTTGTAATTCTGAAGTGGTTCCAGGACAAGCAGGATTATGCAGGTAATTATATTTTAAAGATATCAAATAATTAAGACTTCATAATGGGATTAAAATTTATGAAATATATTCTTGGGATATTTTCTGTTTCTAGAATGCATTATATAGAATATTTATGTATATTAATAAGGAAATATAACGTAGATCCAATGTCAATTTTATCAGCAGAAGATTTAGAAACAGTAGTTCGAAGGGCAGCTAAAAAATTGCCACCAAATGCTTTTGGTACCCCGCCTATTATTTACAAAGAACGACTTATACAGGTTAGATCTACAATGCTGGAAGAAATTAATGTTTGGGCATGGTTTTTTTTATCCTGGAGGGATCTCCATCGTTTCAAACTATTTAAAACTTCTGCTGAAAACTTTTTTATTTGACGATAAATTTAATGAGGAAATTGAAAAAATTTTCCCCGCGAAAAAACTAATAAATAAAATATAATTTGAGTGATTATATTCGTTTTTGTTGAAATGTGCCTCTTTGTGATTGTTTTTGTTTTATATATCAGGCTGCACTACATTGAGTACTTAGTAGGGCTGATTGGCAGATATAAATTGGACCCAGTCAGTATATTTGATTTGATCGAAGTGATGCAAGAACTGAAAAGGCATGGGATTCAAGTTCCGGATAGATCCGCAAATGATACAGACGATGTCTACCGCGTTAAATGTTCAAAGGTAGGATAGAGTTTATAAATCGTGACAAACTTCTTAATAACTTCTTTGAGACGATGGCGATGTAGTGCGGCCTATATTTTTTTTCTTATTAATACGATTTTTAACGTTTTATTGTTTCTATAAATTAATATTGCATGGGCGTATTTTAAAATAATAATAATACCTCTAATTAATTTAATTAATTAATCGAGATTTATAATTTAGTTTGTTTTTTCAGATTGTCAGAGATAAGATTCCGTTAGAATGAATGGAATTGTAATGGACGCAGCGTTTCAAGTCTAGGACCAAATTATGACTCTATATAGGGATATTTTTTTACTAAATACATACGTATTACGCATATTTTATCACCCTAAACTTCATTTGCACATTATACTTACCTTGTGTGTTAGATTCAAATACACACACTCTGTATGAATTATATCATAATAAAACTATATATAATGCAAGAATAATTTTTTATTTGCCTCTTTTGCATTAAATTAAATACAGTGGAGTCCCGATTATCCGAGGCTCCACATTATCCAAGGTACCACTGCTTGTTTTTTTAAGGAATCTTACGTCTTCAGCAGTGTTAATATCGTTACCAACTTTTTCAGCAACTTGCTGAACTTTAGGTTGTTCTTCCGGAGCTGCTTGAAAGTCAGGGGTTATTTGAATTTCAGAAGCTAATTGGACTTCAATAGTTAATTGGGTATTAGGAACTGACTGAACTTCGGGAGCTAACTGAACTTCAATATCTAATTGGGCTTCAGTAGATAACTGGACTTCAGGAGTTAACTGAATTTCAGCAGCTAATTAGGTTGCAGGAGTTAATGGAGTGGTTAATTGAACATCAGGACTTAACTGAACTTCAGGGACTAACTCTGGCCTTCAGGAGCTGTTTGTATTTTATGAGTAACGATATTCTGGAGTATACTGACGTGTTTTTCGCTTACGTTTGTTTCCGTATTACTCTGATTTCGGCGTCAAATTCTGGAAAGTCAAAAATACAGAAATTATCTTCAGTATTTTCAACTGCTTCGGTATCCCAAGACACGGAAGGTACTTTGGTGACAAGTTTTTCTTTAATAGATCACCATAAATTGTACAGTTCCAAAAACTGCTCTTCCCCTTCCCAAAAATAGTGCCTGTGACGTATGTGGTATTAAATGTTTTCAACACCAAAGGAAATATGTGATTCTCGATGAATTTCAAATAAGACAAGGTGACATCTGGTTACAGTTAGGTTTTCATTTAAGTCTGTTAAAACATTTCCTGTAGTCGGGGGCATTTTCGTCAAATGAAGTTCGGAATCCTGACGCAATTGTTTCAAAAAGCCATTTTCATGTAACTTTTTTCCATTGTTGCTTCAAAGGAAAAAAAAATGCAACACTTAGTGGTTGTAATATGTGTGTAGTATTGGGCGGAAGATAACCTAAAATAATCCAATTGGAACTGCAAAGGGTGACCGTCCATGAACACAATAACTGGACAACGAATTGCGTTAGAGTTCAGAAATTTTATAAAAATGTTGGCAAATTATTCATAGAACTGCTTCTGAATATGTTCTTGGTAGACGTTCTGCATTTTTACCACAATCAAGCTTATTACATTATCTTTGTCAGACGTTCCTCTATCATCAACATTTTTACCTTTGGGTCCAAGAACAAGAGCACCTTTAGCAGTGCAAGAAATACAGCTGTAGTCTCATCCATGTTATATATCTGTTTAGAATGATTTAAAACTTTGTAATTAGGTCCTAATTGTTCTTTAGTTTCTCTAAACCAACGTCGTATTCTGCTCTCTGTAACAGCAGCTCTTGCTTTCTTTATAAATTCGGCGTGTTTTTGACTTATTTCTGGATGTCTTTTCAAAAACGAATCAAATCATTTGCGTCCTGGGGTGTCTTTGAAAAACTTTGGGTCAATGCTACATTCCTTTACTAATTTTTGCACTGAGAATTGAGAAGAACAATACGTCTTTATTGATAGGAAATCCTCTTACAGCACAATCCATAGTCCCAAAGCACATACCAACTTGTCGACAATTATCGGTAGTTTTTTTCTTCCAATCTATTTCGAACTGATGTTCTGGGGACGTTAAACTTTTTACAGGCAGTCGGTACAGGCATATTTTCTTCCCTTATTGCTTTTAGGGCATTTACCATTGCACTTTCTGGGTAGGTACTGAAATGGCTTTCGCGAAGACTGATTTGACTATATTTTAATTAGATCTATCGTGTGACCACAACTAGATTTCATGTTCCTGGCTGTATCTGGCACACTGATGTTTTTCGTGTTCCATTACCACGCTAGAGGCGAAAACCTTCTGACCTTCGCCTCTAGCGTGGTTGACACGTCGAGTTACCGTGACCTTCTGGCGCCCCTCACCTAATTTTGCTCCTGAAGAAGCCACTTATATTAGTGGCGAAACGTTTGAGTTTGAGTAAGTTGTAGATATATTTTTGTATTTTTTCATTTTCATTTTTGTTTTTATTTTATTTTGTATTGTATATATGTACTTTACTATGACGCGGTCAAACCCCGGAAGCCCAGCATAACAGAGACTCAGACCGTGGAAGCTTTCGATATCATTATTGTTGTGTTATTGTGATTTTTCTGCATGTTTTGTTATCATTTTTAATAAATATGCAAAATTTTTGGAGCAAAACCAGACATGTCTATTTTATACATTAATTTTTCTGTTCTGCAATGCCTTATTGCAGATTTTCAGAAACATTTATATTGATTTCTAAACTCGGTCAGCATCTTTGATACAAAAAATAGATCCTAATATGTTTAAATAAACATTTTATCAGTGTTTTGGCTTTATTTAAATCCACATCAGCTCGGATAATCGGGACTTTACTGTAATAAAAATTTTTAAATTAATATCAAAATAGTTTTTTTTAGGTTAAAATTATTTAAGTTGGCTGTCCTGGCTGTCAGTGGAAACTTGTTAAATGTCATATTATGTCTGTCATCTAATTTAACCTATACGTTTTAGATTAAATGATTTAATTTATTTTTCATATTAAATATAATAATAACGTAGTATTATTAATTTAAATTAATCGCAAGAATATGTGGGCCGATACACTTTTGATCGTTTTTATCTCGATTTGTACCGCTCTTTTAGGTGAAGGTTTAACTTGGTTGTTGGTATATCGGACTGAGAAATATCAAAAATTAAAAACTGAAGTGGAGAAACAAAGTAAACGATGTAAGTAAAACAATTTTTACCAATTTAGATTTATTGATTTTCTAGCGTAGCCCCCATCCTATTGATTCGATTATATCGATTTGAAAATGTACAATTTTAGTGGAGAAACGGAAAGAAACTCACGGCGATTCCTTCTATAAACAACATAAGAAGAAAATCGAACGCGAAGAGGAACGATTAAAGATTAATAATCGTGATTTATCACTGGTTAAAATGAAATCGATGTTTGCTATCGGATTCGCTTTCACCGCGTTACTAAGCATGTTTAATAATATGTAAGCGCTACTCGAACTTAGGAATATATTAAACGATACTAATTTTATTTTTAGATTTGATGGTCGAGTCGTCGCTAAACTACCATTCCTTCCGATAACGTGGATACATGGTATTAGCCATCGGAACTTACCCGGTGACGATTATACTGACTGCTCATTTATTTTCTTATACATTTTGTGTACGATGTCGATTAGACAAAATATTCAGAAATTATTAGGGTTCGCACCATCACGAGCTGCATCTAAACAGGGGAACAGCATATTCGGTTCGAATCCAGGACAATTTAAATGAAATCCAATTTTATTCCAAATTAATTTATTTTTTTATTATGTTACATGTACGGTGAAACCCTAGGTTGAATCGTATGGATATATTCAATTTATTGTTATTTTTTTAAAGTAAATCGTTATAAATTGCTCAAAAATTATCACAATAAAATAAACAATGTTTGTATTTACAAAAACACGATTAAATAAATTAATTAAAACAAGATTATACTATGCATATCTCTCTGATCGGTTTATCCACAATTAACCTATCGAAACCTAATCTATTCAGGCTTATAGTTTGAAAATCACCGTCTAAAATGAGTTCTGCTATTGCTCTGCCTACGGCTGGAGCTTGTTGGATACCTGTAAGAAATAAACACTCTTAATAGTGGGTGATATAATCCAAAATTAATAATTGTTTTCCAACTTGGTAATGAAAGAGAAAGTAAGGGTCTGTTTACTGCACTCATATGACACGACAGATCATTTATAGAATATGCGGCGTTTAATCAATATTTTTTACTCAGGCTTAATTAACGTATAGCTATTGAAACAGAAACCATTTTATTTAGGAACAAAAATAGATTAAATGATTTGCTCGAATGATATTTTATGAAATTTCCACTAACTTCATGAAAATTTTTCAATAAACAATTAGAATTGAAACATACCATGTCCGCTAAACCCTGCAGCTATATACATGTTGTGGTAGTACGGGTGAGGTCCCACGATTCCATTTTCATCGTAATAATTGTAATCGTACAATCCACTCCATTTATTCCGTACCTATAATTCGAGACAAAATCAATTGATTCTATAGAAAAAAAAATTAAAATAAAACTAACTTTAACACCCTTAAAAGCTGGCACTCTATGGGCTAAAATAGAAAAAAACTTCTCATCAAAATATTTATTATTCGCATCTAAATCATCAGTTTTCAATTCTTCTTCTGGTAGAGGTGATAGCCCACCGACGTAAGTTCCCCCTAATCCATCTCTGCGAAAATAAACACCTGTATAATCCATAGTTAACGGTGTATTAAGTCCAGGTCCTTCGTCTTGGCAAGAGAAATTATAAACATATCGTTTTCTACAATAAAAATTATAATATTTATATGATCACCCTGTATAATCAATTTTTAACCGTTTTTCTATAGGTAAGGGTATCGAAAGCAATCCTTCTCCTTTCCCTATCCGAGCTAATTTAGCAACATCTCCAGTATCGGTTCCACAAGCTAGAACGCATATACTGAAATGAATCGATTTCATCTGTCCGTCAGGTAATTTCACCTATTTAAAAACAAAAAATTAATTTTAAATAATTAGAATTATCAAGAATACATACGATAACTTCATCGATGCCTTCGTAGTTACCGGGTTGAACACCTTCGACTTCGATATCGTGCCGATTAGTAAAAACGAAATCGTTTAATTCACCGGTTACATATTGAGCTCCCAAATTCATCGCACCCTTTTTCAGGAGACAAAACAACGCCCACGAATCGAACCAACCTTCCATTTCTAATCCTAAACAACCTGCTTCGATATCGTTAACGTTCATCCATGGAAATCTATATCGTCAACAAGATAAAAATCGATATTTCATTAATTATAAATTATACCTTTCTTTTAATTGATTCGCTGATAAAATTACATTGAGAGCGCCCAATTCTTTTTGTAATCTTGCCGTATCCACCAATTGCGATGCACCGATTTCGCTTGCTAGCGTAAGACAGCTGCTCGGGGTAAAAGACACGTCTCCTTCTCGACCGAATCTATCCTTTAACGTTCTTATGAATTCAGCACCGTATAAGGACATTTGAATATTCTCTGGAAGCGAAAACTGCTGTCTTAAACCACCCATCGATAAAATACTCGTCGAGTTTGCATACTAAATATTGCGATTTTTTTTAATGAATGCGACCTATTTATTTAAGTGAATACAATACATACTGTAGGATCCTTCTCCAATACAGCTAGTTTTACACCGTTTAAACCGGATTTCTCTTTTAACCAGTAAGCGACAGATGAACCCATTACACCTCCACCGATTACGAGAACATCTACATAACTAGGGAATATATTCATTAAATTCGGATTTTCATCCACGTTTGGTCTTCTAATTGCTCGGAGATCATCTCTTAACACTTTTAAAGTTCTTAAAAATGGATTTTCATACTTCTCTAAATTCAATGCTGATTTGTGGATATTTCTGCTGGAGATTGTACCTCTTAATAATGGTAAAAATTTAGCTGGTAACATTTTCTGCAATTTTTCAATCAATTTAATACATGTTCATTAATTTTTTTTGTAAAATAAGTATAAATTGTGGTAAACAAGATGAAAGAGGTTATTTAACCTTCAAAATAGGTTAAGTTTGTTAAATTTATTAAAAATCTGATTTACAGATCTCTGTAATCTGTAATGCTGATGGAACGAAATTAATCCATTTAATATACATTTAGAATAAATTAAATAAAATTTTAATTGTAATTTAATACCATTCACATATAAATAAATAATATTATTTAAAAAATGATATCTTTTTAGAGATATAAAATTACAGAAATCTTGATTAAGTTATATACTAATAATTACAGATGGGGTAAGCATCTGTATTGATATCAATTTAAATGGGGTAAGCATCTGTTTGATATCATAAATAATAAAAACGTAATTAACGTTTATTTATACATTTAATTATATAATTTCCGATTTAAAAAGGAAGAGCTTAAAATTTATGTCTGCCCACAATCAGCTTACGATAATTCTGGGTTATTACAATAGAAATTATTCCTATTTGTTTAGATTAAGATAAATTATTAACCGCACAATTTTTCACCGTAATTCCTAGAAACCACAACGCAAAAGATATGAATTATAAATGTTTTAAAATGCGACAACATGCTGACGTATAAAACATGGTTAACCACACGAGGACGTTTCAATTATATTAAATTAATTTAAAACTAAAATTACACACTATAAAAATTATATTTAAATTGTGAAAATTCTAGATGTAAATAGAGCGGATATTCCCCGGATATATCCTTACTATATTCACTTTGAATGCGGTAAATATTAAAGCTTGCCCTTTGCGTTTGAAGGCAGGATCGCAGCAAACATCACTAATATTCAAATCGTAATCCGTATTAACATGTAGAAAGATTCATATTATTATTATTTTTGTGCCAGTGTTAGAAAATCGAATCAAAACAGATTTTGATTAGAGAGAGAACAAAGCTAGAATGAAGATGACGTAAAATGTACCTATAATTTACGTCGAAATGCCGTCATTTTGTACGATTGATTTTTATGTCATTCTTTCTACGATTTTAATGTTGTATCTCAAGTTTATAATGATAGAACGGAGTCTGACGTCGAATTATCGGTCATATCAGGATGATTACGTCAAAGATTAGTGACGTGAAAATTAGACGTTTTATAGACGTATGGGATTATATTATTACGAGATTAGAAACGAATGATTAATTGTATTAGGTGCATTTAAATTTACGAAATGAATTTAATGTTTTATGACGTCGAAAAGACGACATTATTTCGTTGGCAATTTTTTGATCACCAAAATGTAAAATGTGTATCATAAATAGATTTTCATTAATGAAATCTTTATATATTTCATATATAAGTATACAATATACGTTATACCACGTTATCAGTAACATTTAAAGTTGGTTTAATTAGATGTGGCGATAATCGGTGGCTGTAGTTCATCCGGTGCGGTGTACGTCCGAATTCTTATTTATTAGAATTTGCTAATTGGTCGTTAGACGTCAGTAACGAACTATCAGCTGAATGATATCCTTCCATAGATTCCTTTATAAAGTGAAAAAGTGTTGAAAATGACGAAGGGCAATTACGATGTGAGTGACACTGCTCCGTCGCCGAACGATACCTCCTTCAGGAATTGCGTTTGTGCCGTTCTGCTCTTCATAGGGATGTGTATTATAATTGTGTTGGTGGCCGTATTGGTCCCGTCACGAAACGAACAAGTTTCAGCTGATGTAAGTTTTTAAAATTTCCTGTCACTTAGATAGAAATAGTAACTACAAGTTAGACTGACTAATTGCACTTTATTTGTTTTAAAAAAGTTCAAGCATAGTAAACAAACTGGTCTTTTAGTATAAACAGAACAAAAAAATAAACTTTGTTCTTAAAAATCTGCAAAACTGTACATAATTGCACTTCACTTGTTTGCTCGAACATGAACTTGAATAATGACATTTAGAATTACAGATAACAATTTTTTTCCCGACAAGAACATGCTTTGGTAGTACAATTTTTAATACACATGCAAGAAATAAACCAAAATTTTCAGCACCTAGGAGCATAGAAACAATTTGGCCGCCGGTTTTTTATAGGTAAACGTCGAGGAACCCTGCGATTATTTCTTTATCCGATAGCAAATTTTCTCAGCTTTCAGAATATATCTAGGTTGTATTTAAAATTGTTTCTTCTTCTGATCGAAAATTGGAAAAAACCAAAACGATGCAAGATTCGATGCCAACCTTGGAGCGTTGCAGCGTTTGAGTTTTTCTCATTTTTCGAGATGAAGCAGCCATTTTTGTAAATACAACCTACATATATTCTGAAAGCTGAGAAAATTTGCTATCGGAGAAAGAAATATTAGAGGGGTTTCGCACCGTTTACCTACAAAAACCGGGGGTCAAAGTGCTCCTATGCGGAATTGGAGCGTTTGTGAAAGGTGCTATTTTTATGTTTTTTTGCCAAACGAGGCCATTTAGTCCAAATCTGACACTGTTATCGTATTCAGCATGATCAATTACATATATATTCAAAATTTCAGGGAAATCGAAGAGGTTGAAATTTTCTTCAAAATCGCAAGGGGGAAAAATGTGAATTTTTGACGATTTTCGAAGGGCGTTCGATTTCGTGCAAATTTTGGATATATATGTAATTGATCATGCTAAATACGATAAAAGCGTCAGATTTGGCCTGAAAGGCTTTGTTTAGCCAAAAAAATAAAAAATAATACCTATCACAAAGGCTCCAATTCCGTATAGGAGCACTTTGACCTCTGGTTTTTGTAGGTAACCGACGCGAAACCCTGAGGCTATTTTTGTTATTCGATATAAAATTTTCTCAGCTTTCAGAATATATATAGGTTGTATTTACAAAAGTGGCTACTTCACCTCGAAAAATGAGAAAAACTCAAACGCTGCAACGCTCCAAGGTTGGCATCGAATCTTGCATCGTTCTAGTTTTTTCAAATTTTCGGTCAGAAGGAGAAATATTTCTAAATACAACCTATATATATTCTGAAAGCTGAGAAAATTTGCGATAGCAAATATATATAGGTTGTATTTACAAAAGTGGCTGCTTCACCTCGAAAAATGAGAAAAACTGAAAGGCTTTTCCAATAAGCAAACAAATGCTTATTGGAAAATGCAGCAAACTATTATTATAGTTCTGCTCATTTTATGATGCTCAATAGTCGTTTAAGGACATTTTTCTTGTTCCGAATTCGAGTATTGAGTATAACATATACAATACATATATACAGGGTGATACAAGAAAGTAGATTAATCCGTTAATCATATATTCTTTGGACTAAAATAATTTTTCGGGATTTTATTCTTGTCTAAGCACACCTTCTAAACGATTTCTAGCAGAAAAAAAGACCTTAAAAATCGTCAACCCATAAAAATGGGTGTCAAATCCATCCAGGCGTTCGTAAAAAAAATGCAAACTTGGATATTATTAAAGCTTAACAACAAAAGATTATGTACAGGATCTGTGAATAGATCGCTAAACAGTAATTTTAAAAATTTTCTTTCTGTTTTGTTAGGTGTTACAGGATGCAGGTTTCCTCCGCAGTCACCAAACACCTTACATTTCAATGAAGTTTCTGAGTCGTCTGTAACCAAACTTATCACTTTTGGATCACGTTTGGATCTGATGGAATTAATGCTTAAACTGCGTACTCCCGAATTGTCGTCTATATTTGCACACTTAGTTCATTTTGATATACAAAGTTCCTTATCCAACTTTTCCGAATTTAGTCCAACATCTGGCGTCCCGCATGGTTCGAATCTAAGCCCTTTACTGTTTTGTGAACATTTATTGTTTGCTGAGGACCTGAAACTATTTTAAGAGATTAATACCGTGGATGATTGTATTAAGCCACAGAAAGACGTTTCTAAAATTGAAGAATGATGTAGAAATAATCACTTAACCTTGAACATTGGTAAATGTAAAGTTAGGCGATTGGAGATTCCCAATAGGAAATATTTCTTCTCACCTTTTCTATTCGAAACTCGTTATTTGTCTATTTTTGAACCTGTTTTTCTGCTTCTTATTTTCTGTTTCTTTGTTGCATTTTCTAAGTTTTAGATTGACAAGTCATTAATTCTTCGCTTTCGATAAAGAAGAATATTATTCTAATGGTAGGTGGTAATAGAATTAAAGAAACAATAATCTCGTTAATAACGTCCTTGAAAATCCCTAATATTATTTTAACAAATTGGCTACGTTTGATATATTTTTTTTTCTTTAACAGACGGGGGCATTTGGAGGTGGTCGTTTCACATCAACAACTCATCGATCTAGTATAGTAAACACATTAAAACCGAGGGAACCTACTGAAGCAGTGACGGAAAAGGGAAAAGGAAAAACTACAACAGCTACTCCTCAAAATGTAGATATCATCGATAAAAATCGTACTTTTGGTACATCGAACAAGAATGAACGGATAGTAGTTTCTACAACATCTAAAATTGATACGACAGTATCGACTACTTCGGCTACGACTGCAACTACGAAACATACGGCTGAGCCTACTATATCTAATAAATCTACCGCTTCGACTAACAATGGACCTATCCTCGAAGATAGATTCGGCGGTGGAATTTCAACAAATGGGACTACAACTTCTACACAAGCTTCAGTTGCAACTGGTGATGAATCAAAGACGCCTATTATATTGGAAAGCAGCAGTGATAGTACTACCACTTCGATAAGTCCTAGAAGTAGCCAAGATGGCACTATAACGTCTACGAATGCCTCAGATGCAATTGGTGATAAATCAAAGACGCCTATTGTATTGGAAAGCAGCAGTGATAGCACTACCACTCCGATAAGTCCTAGAAGTAGCCAAGATGGCATTATAACGTTTACGAATGCCTCAGATGCAATTGGTGATAAATCAAAGACGCCTATTGTATTGGAAAGCAGCAATGATAGCACTACCACTCCGATAAGTCCTAGAAGTAGCCAAGATGGCACTATAACGTCTACGAATGCCTCAGCTGCAATTGGTGATAAATCAAAGACGCCTATTGTATTGGAAAGCAGCAGTGATAGTACTACCACTCCGATAAGTCCTAGAAGTAGCCAAGGTGGCACTATAACGTCTACGAAGGCTTCAGTGGCAATTGGTGGTAAATCAAATACAGCTACTGTATCGGAAAGCAGCAGTGAAAGCAGTACCACTCCGATAAGTCCTAGAAGTAGCCAAGATGGCACTATAACGTCTACGGATGCTTCAGCTGGAATTGGTGGTGAATCGAATACACCTAGTGCTTCGGAAAGTAGCAGCGTTAGTAATACAACTCCAGTAACCCTTAAAGGTAATCAGCCTACGATTATTATAACATCTACGGATGCTTCAGCTGCAATTGGTGGTGAATCCACGACACCTAGTGCATCGGAAACTAGCAGCGTTAGTAATAGAACTCCAATAACCCTTAAAGGTAATCAGCCTACGATTATAACATCTACGGATGCTTCAGCTGCAATTGGTGGTGAATCCACGACACCTAGTGCATCGGAAACTAGCAGCGTTAGTAATAGAACTCCAATAACCCTTAAAGGTAATCAGCCTACGACTATAACATCTACGGATGCTTCAGCTGCAATTGGTGGTGAATCCAAGACATCTAGTGCTTCGGAAAGTAGCAGCGTTAGTAATACAACTCCAATAACCCTTAAAGGTAATCAGCCTACGACTATAACATCTACGGATGCTTCAGCTGCAATTGGTGGTGAATCCACGACACCTAGTGCTTCGGAAAGTAGCAGCGTTAGTAATACGACTCCGATAAGCCCTAAAGGTAATCAACCTACCACTATAATATCTACGGATGCTTCAGCTGCAATTGGTGGTGAATCCAAGACATCTAGTGCTTCGGAAACTAGCAGCGTTAGTAATAGAACTCCAATAACCCTTAAAGGTAATCAGCCTACGATTATTATAACATCTACGGATGCTTCAGCTGCAATTGGTGGTGAATCCACGACACCTAGTGCATCGGAAACTAGCAGCGTTAGTAATAGAACTCCAATAACCCTTAAAGGTAATCAGCCTACGACTATAACATCTACGGATGCTTCAGCTGCAATTGGTGGTGAATCCAAGACATCTAGTGCTTCGGAAAGTAGCAGCGTTAGTAATACAACTCCAATAACCCTTAAAGGTAATCAGCCTACGACTATAACATCTACGGATGCTTCAGTGGCAATTGGTGGTAAATCAAAGACGCCTACTGTATCGGAAAGCAGCAGTGATAGCACTACCACTCCGATAAGTCCTAAAAGTAGCCAAGATGGCACTATAACGTCTACGGATGCTTCAGCTGTAATTAGTGGTGAATCAACGACACAGCCTAGTACAATACCAAAGAAAATATCAAGTACCAATCCCACCTTAATAACTGGAACTCCAAGCGAAGCTACAACACCATCAATTAGAAATCAGGTAGTGAAACGGGCAGGTGATCAAACTACACTTGAACCTGCGCAGAATGGAGAAGTGTCAAGTGAATTTGACGGATACATCCCTGATAATAATGTTGTTCCGTTAACCACTAACGTTTTATCAGAATGCGCAAGTAAAACTTGTAAATCGACTGCTTCAAGGATGTTAGGTCTCATGGATCATCATTCAGACGGTTGCGAACATTTCTACCAGTATTCTTGCGGAGATAACACGAATCCTGACGAGATACAACACAAGAATGATATTCAGAATTTTTATCGTAGGGTGATGGACCAAATTAACGAAAATACACCGGAAAGCTTCTTGAGGAAGTTTCAGGAATTCTATAGCTCCTGTCTTAATCACGAGAAAGATTTTCAATATCGTCTAAGACTCGAAACAGGTGACACGATACTGGTATTCTTTAAGTTTATACGAATATTATAAAATGTTTGATGTTTTAGTAAATGAAGTGGTGAGAACCGTGGGAGATTTCCCATTGAATCAAGCGGTAACTGCGGATAGAACTAGCGTTACGAAGCTGTTCGCCAAATTGGTCCTGTTAAAGTCGTTTCCATTGATGAACGTTAATGTTGATGTTGAGCCTACAACGGGGAAATATATTCTGCAGGTTACGTTTCAATTTTTAATCGTAACGATTTGTGTGAATATTGTAAATTTTTGATTGCAGATTAGTTTACCGGATAGGAATTTTAATTCTGGAATTATGGACGATTGGCCAACGTTTCTTGCGGATGAGCGTAGATGTTTCTTACGCGGATTTAGTGCCAGCAATATTGACAATATAAATCTCGCTAAAATGTACGAGGATTACTTGAACTGCCGAAACGATCCTCAAAGTTACGGGCAAGCTGTCGAGAATGTATTGTCTGAAGTTAAGTCATTCGCTGCTTTTAACGTATCGATACTATATGGCTTGGACAACGGTCTGATGACGTTCTTGGTGAGTATGATCGAGAATATACATACATTCCTTTTATGTTGGCTGTTGCCTTCTCTAATGAGGTAGCAGCAATGATCTCCCATCATAACGGGATCCCGCTTAATCTTGTTATCGTTTCTTTATTTTTGCGAAATCTTGATGGAATCTTTCTCACTGTTCATCACTCATCCTTCCTAAATTAGCAGGAAAGAAAGTTCCCCCCATCTGCTTTTTAAACTTTTATTTTATTTCTTCTGAACGCTTCTTCACACTGGATTTCTCATCACCACCTCTAGCTTGCCAACTTTTTAATATCCAAACGATAGCTAATGTGTAATAAGCATTCAAATGAAGGAATCCACGCATGCAAACTGGACAAGTCGAAACCGTAATGTTCTTTTAATTCGCCATTCATCATTCTGGGAGTAGTGCCACAGATGTAACATTTTTATGGAGAACGAGTGTCAGTCAAAGCATTTCATACTTTTCCGTCTGTCATTGTGAGTAAAAGGTAGTGTTTCACAGTAATTAGCGATTCGACAACACTACAGAAGGTTGGCTGCAGTTGAGATACTTCTTCCAAAACTTTGTTAGTTATATAATATTTGGCAAAACTCGAGAACAGCACCCCTATCCCAATTTTGCTAATTTTATCTTTTGGGGCATTTTGACGGTATTTTTTAAGGACTGGCCATCACTTAACCTCAATACAAACAGAAACTCATCAGTAGCATCGGAATACTCAAATCTCAGTTTATAAATGCTTTGGCCAGAACTCCCATCACATCCCCATTTGCAAATTAATGTGAATGACGAATTAGCAGCTAATTTTTTTAGAACGTCATCTAATATCGTTCACAAGGAAACTTGCCAGATGCTATTGAAACCACTACAAGATAGCAACTAATTTTTTTTAAAAATTAGAATACCTGAACGCTCCATTTGAACCTCTTATGACTCATCGCTCTTGAATGTTTGCCAATATTATTGTCATAGGATTATCAATTTATCGATTCTTAAAAATGACTTTTGTCCTCCTAGCTTGTATTAAGCGATTCACTGTGCGATGCGTCAAAAATCCCTTCCAACTTCAGCCCGATATGCCTCTTGTCTAACCTATCGAAAATAGTTGAGGCCATCATCATCGACAAGCTTTAAGGAAGCAAACATCCTTCCAGACGACCAGTTTGGTTTTCGTCAGTGCTTATCGGCTGATTTTCAATTCATCGCAATACTCTGCAGTTGAGACCACTGGTGTGGGCATGAGGCATCTTGGCATGAGTCTGGACTTGATTCATCAGATCTGGAGTATCTTGTTAGGTTCAGACTTTTTATCCTATAAACGTCGGATATTCCGCGATCACTGCACATGAGACTCGTCGTCTATCCTGACGATACCGCCATCTTGTAAGGGGTATAAAATTTCCTTCTATCGAATCACAACTCATTAAGTAGTGAGATCTCAATAACTTGATACAATTTGCTTTACAATTTTACAATTCTTGATATGGAGCTAATCTAGTTAAGCTTACAATACAGATGAAACTGGCATAGCGACAGTGCTTCAGGCATGCTCAAGTACTGCACCTGGATACTCCAGGGCAACTTCTGTCTGGACGAAGTCCAGAAAAACTGCACCAGTCTCAGCTCCAAAGCGTCGCGTACTTCTTCCGTTAACCGGAGGAGGTGAAAGTCCGCCGATGAGCCAAACTGGACGTTCGGAAGAAGGTTGCTTTCGTTGATCATATCACACAGCCTTGAGAGGATCTTGGACAAATTTGAGATAAGATTCATCAGGCTATACTTAGATAGATGGTAATTGAGGACTCGTCAAATAACTTTTCAACGTTGCCTTTACTTATATTGAGCTTGAAAATGGACGAACACCTTCCATAGCAATGTTAAACCCTTCTGTTGAATCTGATTGTTTTCCTGATTCACTGAAGTAAGCCATCGTGATTCCGGTCCAAAATAAAATGATAGTTAAAAATTGCTTTGTTTGATCTTATACAACCCACTTCTAGATCTCTCTATAGCCTTTGAGAGCATCGATCACCAGCGTCTGTTTTTAAAGCTCGAGTGTTCCTTCTTCTTCTTAATCTTGTAGCTTCCTACCGCGAGGTGGAAGACAGTTAGAGTTGAGGTTATTCATTCGTTCTCATGTATTTCTCTCTCCACAGTTTTCTGTTTTTTATTTCTTCCTTTATTCCTTCCTATTGGATACCTCGTTTTTTGGCTTCTTCTCTTACTCCCTCTTCCCATGTTTTCCTAGATCTTCCTTTTGGCATTTTACCTGTTGTTTTTGTTTCATATATTCTTCGTGGAAGTCTTCCCTCTGGTATTCGGCAAACATGTCCGAACCATCTTAGCTGGTTTTCTCCTATTTTGTCGTTTACGGGCTCTATTCATAGTTGATATCTTCTTATTTTGTTTTGTTTTTAATCTTCCTTCTCATCTCCATTGCATTTATTCTTGATTTCTGTTTCTCTGTCAACGTCCACGTACGTTTCGCTACTGTAGGTTATTGTGGATCTGACTATTTTCTTTACTACTTCCGCTTTTATTTCCTCGTCAATTTCTCTTTTACTTAGGAATGTTGTTTTCATTGTGTTTAATATTTTTGTTGCTTTTTTATTGTTGCGTTTATTTCACTTTTTCTCTACTTGTTCTATGCTTTGTCCGTTTATTTTAATGTCATGTGTTTTGTTTCCTTTTGATATAATCATACTTTTTGTCTTATTTATGTTTATTTTCATATTTATCTTATTTAGTTCGTTTTGTAGTGTATTTAGGTTGTGTTGTAGTTGTTTTCCTGATTCCGCTAGGACTGCCACATCATCAGCAAACATGAGTTCTGCTATTTTTGTTTCTTCCATTTTCCATTTTCGCAGCCTTCGTTCCTTCATTTCCTTCTTTGCTTCCTTTATTGCGTCATCAATCACTGCCGCAAACAGTAATGGCCTCAGCACACATCCCTGTTTAACACCCAGTTCCGATTTAAATTTTCCCGATATTTCATTATTTGTTCTTACGTAGTTCGCGTCATCTTCGTACATTTCCTTTAGTATATCAATTGTTTCTCTGTCTATCCCCCTTTTTTCTAGTGTTTTCCAAATGTTTTCTCCTTTTATTCTGTCGAACGCTTTCTCGAGATCGATGAAGCAAATGTGAATATCTTTGTTTTTCCTCAATTCTTCTTCACTTGCCTGTCGTATTATGAATATGTGGTCTTGGGTTCTTCTGCCTGTTCTGAAGCCGCATTGTGTTTCCTCTATTGTATTTTCTATCGTTGCTTTTATCCTGTTCTCCAAAATTCTTGTTAATATTTTTCCTGTCGTACTTAAGAGGGTGATTCCTCTATCATTCTTGCAATCTCTTTTGTCTCCATTTTTATATATCGGTAGTATTATACCTGTTTTCCAATCATTCTGTATTTTCTTTGTTCTTATTTTTCCTAGAAATTTAATCATTTCTGTTGTTATCTCATCTTTTCCGAGGGCTTTCCCATTTTTAATTTCGCTATCGCTTCTTGTAATTCTTTTTCTGTGATTTGTTTTATTTCCTGTTCTTATATCTTTGATCTTCCTCATCTATTTTTGTTGCGTCTATTTTTGATTCTCCCTCTATTTTATGTAATTCTTCAAAGTATTGTTTCCATCTTCGGTTATTACCGTTCGTTATCCAACAGAAAGCAAAGAGTTCACTTATGTGTCAACGTCGCAATTATTGCATCCGAAGTGTTGATCGTCAGTACTGGTGTTCCTCGGGGAAGATTATTTGGATCTTTGCTTTTTCTATTACTCTATCGCCTCTTCAGAGCTTGATTTCAACTACTTAGTTATTAACTATGGCGATAACACGATCTTCCTAGTAGACGATGTTTCTATCGAGGCCCTCACAGATAAACGCTCTATTTCGCGCAAAATTGAGGGTTTTCGTTGCTCCTCAGATACAGAACGGGTTGTGGATATGAAAAACAATGTTTTTTGGTTGCAGAACAAGGAGCCCCTTTTATTGAACCCTCAACAACCTACCGGAAACAGAGACGATAATCGTATAGTAACAATTTCAGCATTACAGAAGGATTGGGCCATGATAGATTGGCGCGTATTCTTCCAGGAATTAACCGGAAATACTGTACAGGACGACATGACAGTTAAAATTACTTCCTACCAAACATTGGACTCAATAATGAGGAACTTCATGAGAGAATGGACGAGCAGGTATAACAAATCGAATATTAATTCGTATTTAATCTAATTTATTCTTAATTTTTAACTTAAACAGAACTAACGATTTATACACCCTATTCGTATTAATGTACGCCACTGACGTATACCAGAATACAGTGTTGCCGAAACGCACAGACGACCGGGCGGAATATTGCGTAGAACTATCCACCTACTTATTCCACGACGTTTCCTCTTACGCTTATCTTAAATTCGAGCAGAACGAGACACAATTACAACAATATACTGATACGTTCACGAACATATTCGTGGTTCTTAAAAGAAATTTGGAGAAAAATATCCTGGATGCCAATTGGTTAGAACCCGACGAGGGTATGTCGCTGATTGCGAAACTGAATAACTTAAAGATGATAACCGCAAAACTACCATCCGAATGCTTGGCTAACGCGAATTTAGCCGCGAAATACGATGAGATACTGCCGCTGCAGAATTTTACTTTGGACTTGTTGACGTTCATGGAAGCCAAGCAGAGGAGCTTGTTCGCTTTGGCTGGGAAGGATTTCAAAGAAAGCGATGCATTCTGCCACTTCATCCATCCCTACGATATTCGACCGAAATCTTTCTACGGTTCACCTGTAATCGGTAAGTAGAATAAATTTTTAGTAGTAGAATAAATTTATCGGTAATTTTAGCCGTACCGTACGGTTTAATGACATCATCGAATGTACCGAATTATATCCTAATGGCACGAGTTGGAATACGTTTAGCCCAGGAAATCGGGAAACATTTTGATCCTGTTGGTATAAATATCGGAACGGAACTGAGTGAAGATAGTAAATACCAATACAAGGACATTTTTGTAGCAGAAACACCACTTAAAATATCTGCTGTAATAAACAAAAAAGAAGTTAGATTTAATGAGGTAGGTTTTATCACCAAAGATAGTGATTAATGAAATTTTTAAATTACTTTTTTTTAAATTGTACAGATCAATATTACACCCACCAATCAGGGCGTAGCGGATAATGCAGCCCTGAAGATGGCTGCCGAAACGTACGAGGAATTGGTCGATAATTCCGAATTACCATGGGTAAAAGCGAACTTCACTATCGAGCAGATCTTCTATATAACTGTAGCTCAAGGTATATTATTTACAGTTTGTCCCTCGAATTTTTGGGAAAAATTTGCGCTTGTACTGCGTGTCACAAAAATTGCGTTTTGTGCGTTTTAGAACTTATTGTTAGATAAAAAATCAAGTGCTGAATCTGCAACAGATCTGGACTGCTTGCTGGTTATGGATCAGGACCATTCTTCCCTGTCCATTTATCCAAGTTATCCAGTGTACACACCTAAATTGACCTTCTTCAAACGCCACAATATCTTTTTAACGCCTGAATGATTTTTTTTTGTTCAATTTACGTCCTACACCGTTTGGGTTTTTACCTTGGTAAATATCAAAGTTGATAAGATAGCCATCGTGGGTATTAAGGCACCAAGCTTTATATCCAAACCGTATTGGTTTATTTCTGAAGCGCTGAAGAGGATGCGGGCTGAAGCGAGTGCAGGAGTTGACTCAACAAAGCTACAAAACGAAAAATTAGTCAAGGAAATAGAAAATATCAGGAAAGAATTGCAAGATGCTAGAGACGAAATGAAGGAAAAGAGGAGATCTAGGGACCAGAAAGGAGAACACTAGCAGAAAAAATAGACAAGCTGGAGAATAAAATGGAGTCACAAGAGAGAAGAGAAAGAAAGTGCAATATTGTAATTAAAAACGTGAAGAAGAATGCTGTTAAAGACTTTCTCAAAGAGAAATTACATGTAGACGTAGAAATAAACGAACGAATTACGAACTGAAAAACAAAGTAATGATAAATAAAAGAAAGTTGCAAGGAGAGGACATTTATATAGAGAGGAAAGGATGAAAAAAGCAAAGGGAACACCGTGAAGATAGGATACCAAAAGGTCAAACAAAAAGGATAGGGCAGAACAAATTATGACGACAGTAGCGACGAAAAAGGACAAACGTAGAAAAAGGACTGTAATAAAAAATAAAGGCAGAAGAAATAGAAGAAAACGAGGAGCAAGAATTGGAACATGGAATGTGAAATCACTGTTAAGGGTGGGAAAATGAAAGAAGTAGCACAAGAAATGACAAGATATAGAATAAATATACTAGCACCGCAGGAAGTATGATGGAGGGGCGAAGGTAGAATAGATAAAGAAGGGTTTACGAAGTATTGTGGAGGAGATGAGAAGCAGGGAAGGAATGACATTAACGGAAGAATATCATTACTACGAATAAAAAATAAAATAGCGAATTTAACATTTATAAACGTGTATTCGCCAACTGAAGACGCACATGAAGAAAACAAAAATACATTCTATGAAGGATTAGAGAAAGTATGTAGAGATATAAGCAAGAAAAGAGCAAAAATGATTCGGGATGTACGTTGATTCAGAGGTGCCAATGCAGACTCAGATCATAATATGCTGGTAATAGCTAATATGAGCCTGAGAAAATCTGAAGGAAAATTAAAGGAAACCGTAAGGATAAAATGGAGGGTGCAAGAATTGAATACAAAAGAAACAAGAAGGAAGTATGTATATGAAGAACAACTGAATCAGCAGTTAGCTAAAAGAAAAGAGACTAACAATATTGAAGCAGAATGGATAAATATTAAAGAAAGCATAATAGAGTCTGCAGAATCAGTACTAGGAAGGAAGAGTATAAAAAGGAATAAAGATTGGATCGATGAAGAGTGTTAAGGATGCAATTAAATATAAGAACGAAGCCAGGCTTAAATGGTTAAAAACGAGGCAACAAGAAGACCATGAACTTTACAAGATCAAAAGGAAAGAAAGTACAAAACTATTACAGACTATAGATAACCTCATGACAGGAATTGAAAATGACAGTGGAATAATACAAAACTATACCAAACTATAAAAAAATAATTTAGGAAAGCAACAACACCAAATATTGAAAATATCCGAAGAATGGAAGTCTGGCCTCGGATCGTGATGATTCCGAAAAAGGTTAACCCAAGAGAATTATAGAGGAATTACTCTGCTTAATGTCAGCTGCAAGATCTTAACAAGCATACTTCTGGAAAGGATGAAACCATATGTTGAAAAAAGCAATTGGCGACTATCAGAATGGGTTCAGAAGTGTCAAACAAGTAGTGGAAAACTGTTACGAAAACGGTATTGAGCTACATATTTTATTTATAGACTTTAGTAGAAGTATGCTACTTAGGGACATGAAAGAAGTGATTAAAGACTCCAAAGCAACGGTTATAATGCATGATGGGCTGTCGGCAGAAATCGGAATACAGGAAGGCGTGAGACAGGGAGATGGAATGTCGGCAACACTGTTTAACATGGCATTGGAGGGAGTGGTAAGAGCAAGCTCGATTAATGGAACGCTAACGGGGCACAGAAAAAGAGGAAGACCACAAATTACATGGCAGCAACAGGTTGTAGAAGACCTAAGAAGAATGGAGGTGAAGGTGTGGAAGAGGAAGGTCATGGACAGAGGAAATAGCACAATTAGCCAGAATTTCACAAAAGATATCACAAGGGCTCTTTTCTTTGTACGTCTCATAACTTGAATTGGGGACGAAGACTAGCGGTGAAATCAGATCCATTCTATCTTGACAGAAACTTTTTTTGATTTCTTTGTGTTGAATTTTGGTTTTAGTGTGACCGACGACCTGTTCAGGTTCCTCCGTTTCCTCTTCTGGTTGTTTTTTACAACGACTTCGCCACCGGCAAGCAGCTGTCTCCGTGATAAATTATCTAAAAGTCTTCCATCTTCATCTCCTGAATCGTCAACATTAGATTCTGGTGGTTCTGGTGGTTCCATAAATATCTGAGATACTTCCTGGTCGTCGTCACTTATCATTACCAATGCTTCCTCCATGGTTATACTACTAGAATGGAAAAAAGTGAAGAACAATTCATATTGTCACATTGTACACATGATCACAGGCAATTTACGAACGATTTTATAAAAATACATAATAACTAGATCAACACCAAAAATATATATGTATGTACAACACTCGGTAGGCGTTTATTGGGATATAAAAACTGGTGTGTAGTTGGAATGTACAAGCGTAACTCGGAGTTGTGCTGATGAGACCTGGAAGATCGAAACCATCTTCTAATGCTCGCTGATCTATTTTCATTGCATTCGCTTGCAGCAATAACATACCATAATGTGGTTTCATTCTCAGGCTCTATTCACAAAAATTGCATTTCCAATCCACAAGCAAAAATCCGGACTTTTTGTCTCATCAGCTACTTCCAGAATTTGTCTAAATTGCGGTTTGAAAGCCTTAATTTGTTTAAGAATGTTTAAAAATTCTTTGCAGACGAGACTTACTAATTCCTCTCCTTCTGCAACGTCATCTTCGTTGTATCTCTTCTTAATATCGATAACCGAAATTGTTGTTGAAGATTTCTGTCGTAAAGACTTCGCCTACTATTATTGTATTGTCAATTTCAGTACTTAGCACGTTTTTACCCAACTTCCAAAACACATACAAACGAATTTCTCGTGACACGTTATAGCTACACGCAAACTGACGTTAGATTTTAGCTCTTAAAGATAAGAAGAACTTATTATAATATCATATATACAGGGTGGCCAATCGAAAACGAAACAGATGAATTATCACTGAAACGGCGATTTTTTTTTAAATACCGAAACATGTCAAATTTATTTTATAAGGGGACACATGTGGGTTATAAATTTAACCTACTAACTTCATGCCCCCTACCAGAGGGGCTAACCCTTCCTTTATTATCATAGAGCACTGGGGTCGTGTGACACCTCATTTGATTAGCTGGATTTAATTCAAACCATAGTCAACAACGATGATTAGTATAGTGCAGAGTGATCCCCTTTTCTGTTCCCATAGAGGACGCTCTCTAATTTTGCCTTCTTAATTCGGCCTGTCATTTTTGAGAGCGCCTCTTTTATGTAGCCGTTAGCTGTGGGGTTCTCTACGCCCATTGATAGAAACCTTGTCCTCGCTAGGTCATCGCAGTGGCACAAAACATTCTTCTTCCTCTTGACAGAATCCGCAGAGATCATCATCTGCCAGGCCGATGTCAAAGATATGCCTATTCGGTCTGCAATGACTGATCAACAGACCTACTATCACTTTGACAGTCCTCCTGTCTTTACTCACTAGGTCTTCAGTAAACTCAGGCCTCTGTTCCTTTGAGAACTCACTTTGCCTGGAACTGATCGATCTTTTCCACGATTCCTGACTGTCGGAGTTCGGTCCATCTATCTGCTTCTCTGACACAATGGCGAATCGCTGCAACCTCAGCCTGGAATATCGTCGAGTCCCTGCTGAAGCTCATTGAAAGGGCAAACTCAGCTTTGAGTCAGCACTTGCGGAAATGCCAGCTCCTACGCTGTAATCAGTTTTAGAGCTGTCTGTGTACCAGTTTCAATCCAATCTTACTGGGGGAGGAGAAGCTCATTGATCCTTCCTATCTAGTATTATTATAACCTGATATTGTTGTGATGATAAGGGAAGAAGTAGAAGTGACGTGAGGAAGTTTTGACGTGTTTCGGCAAAATTGCGGCTTCAGTGATAATTCATTTAATTTGTTTTCGATGGGCCATCCTGTATATAGAGAGAAGAATGAATGACATATAGGTACATATATAAATATTCTTAAAAATATGTTTCCATTCCAGAATTTTGCCAAGAAACAAGTTTGATGGATTATATGTTGCATTTATATGATTATAAAGATTTACCGGCGCCACTGAGAGTTGACTTCATGTTTATGAATGCGAAAAATTTCACGCCTATCTTTCACTGTAAGCAAGGGGCAAATATGAATTATCATATTGCGAATCCGGTACAGTTTCCTACGGTTGACGCACCTGAGATCTAAATTATTATTATTATTATTATTACAATGTTAATATTGTTGTTAATCTAGTTAAGTAAGTACTGTGTACTGACTTGCAGAGATAAATAGCGTTGTGAATTGAATTATTGGGAGTTTATAAATGGAAGCTGCTCTGAACTGATAACCGATAATGATCAACACAGTCATTTTATTATGGGTAGTGATACCGTATTATTAAATTAATGTAATAAATATTTCTACTTATTATTTAACTAGAAATAATGAAATAAAATAAATTTTGCCACATACAAGACGTTTTATTTTTAAATTTAGAACCCAAGATATAAAACTGATGACAACTGACAAGCATATCATCAACTCCAAAAGGGCCAAAAAAGGTTGCATCCAGACCTAGAAGACCTAGAACCTACAGTGTTTCACACCGGTAAATGCTTTACATTGGCAACAATGTCCAGCAGAGAGTTCGGATCTGACAAAGGCTTTTCTTCGCCCCCACCTACGAATGAACGTTTGCTGGTATACCTCTTGCTAACTTCTCAGCTATTGCAGAGTGGCTTAACTATCATGTCAACGTTTCCTATTGCGATCAGGTACCACTTCGGAATCAAACTTGATAGTCTGCAGTGCTCTAAGGGCAGCCTGGCTATCAGATAAAATTTCTACCGATCCGTTTCGACCTGGAAGATGGACGCGCTTCGTTATAGTGTTCTCAGTCTTGCCAAATTCCAATACCCGTGCGATTCGGCGTTTTAGAAGCACCCACAAACTAGTGAGAGAATCATCGTCTCGATTAACGAACGAGGGCTTTTGCAGTTTCTCTGTTGGAGACGTCTACGTTGTATCCCCCACTGAAATTGAAAACGGGTGAGATCTTATCCGTCCTTATGGATAACGGTATCGTCTGTTCGATGTAGTTGAAGATGCTGGTATGGTCTCACGTTTTACCCACTACATTTTGCTTTGTAGTGGGTAGGTATCTCTATAGGGTTAAACACGGTTCAAGTGAGGATATGATGGACTTGTTGATCAAGATTGTTTTCAAATCTTCATTGTTCTCTATCTGGATTATTAGATACCTGAGTAAAGATTTTATTTCCGTTACGTCTTCTTCAATATCTTCTTGCATCAAATGGTGACTCGCTTGTCTTTCACATTACATAATTTTTTCTTTGTCATCACCGTTAATTGCCTTCGACAGTTTCATGCTTCTAATTACAGTTTTCATTTAGTGTTATTGCAGTTTTCTGGCGACTGTGTCAAATCTAACGAAATAATCTTTTAATGTTTCCCCAGGTTCTGCCTTCAGATTTACGACCCTTCTCCATGTTGACGATTTTGTGAATGACCTCGACCTGACAAATACAGCTTTTATTTGATCTCCTACTCTTTGACAACGTCTAAATGTTTATCAGACAGTCCTTGGATGATGATTGATTGTGCTTTTATATCTTTTCTTTGTTGCTTCTGTTTCTGTTGTACTCATCTCTGTTTCCAGAATATCCTCTCATAGTTATCGTTTCACAATTGTTTGAATCCTAAACCAACAAACTGTTGAAACTGTTTGCCTCTAAAATCGGAATAAAGAAACTTGACAGTCTACACATTTGGATATTCCTGAAGAACGATTTCTTGTCATCAAAGTCCAAAGTCCCGCACGTCTATTCCGGTCCTGTGAATGACCGTTCGCTAAGACTGACTTGGCATTCATCTCAAGGTAATGCTTTGACGTTACGCCAGTTGTCCAAACTTGCTACGGCACCTCAGTACCACCTAGGAATCGAACTTGACGGGTTGCATTCCATTTGCATGCAGGCAGTTCAAAATGCCTTCTGAGCAAGCCCTGATGGCGATTATTTCAGCCTGAAAGGTAGAGGTGGAACCCTCTAAGTTGATGGCTTCCAATGTCCGTGCCTCTCAAAGTATCGATAAACGAGCGGAAGCCTCGATTTGCGGACGAAGGCTTTTGAAGTCTCATTGCTGGAGATGTCTACACCAGACGAGATCTTATCAGCCTTTATAGACTGTGGTACCGTCTATTCGATGTAGTTAAAGATGTCGATATGGTCTCCTTTTAGGGTTGCTTCTAATCACAACACCGACTGCAATTTGAATATTCTCTGGAAGCGAAAACTGCTGTCGTAAACCACCCATCGATAAAACACTCGTCGAGTTTGCATACTAAATATTACGATGCGACCTATTTATTAAATGAATACAATACGTACTGAAGGATCCTATTCTAATACAGCCAATTTTACACCGTTTAACCGGATTTCTCTTTTAAACAGTAAGCGATAGACGAACCTATTACACCTCCACCGATTACGAGAACATTTACATAACTAGGGAATATATTCATTAAATTCGGATTTTCATCCACGTTTGGTCTTCTAATTGCTTGGAGATCATCTCTTAACACTTTTAATGTTCTTAAAAATGGATTTTCATACTTCTCTAAATTCAGTGATGATTTGTGGATATTTATGCTGCAGATTGTACAGTCTGTTCCAAAATTAATGTCGGTTGATGTGATGGAAGACACATTATAACTTTAACATTAATTTTGGAACAGACTGTACCTCTTAGTCATGGTAAAAATTTAGCTGGTAACATTTTCTGCAATTTTTCAATCAATTTAATACATGTTCATTAAGTTTTTTTGTAAAATAAGTATAAATTGCGGTAAACAAGATGGTAGAGGTTATTTAACCTTTAAAATAGATTAAGTTTGTTAAATTATTAAAAATCTTATTTACAGATCTCTGTAATCTGTAATGTTAATGGAACGAAATTGATCCATTTAAATATATTTGGAATAAATAAAATAAAATTTAAAAATATCTTTGTTTAAAGATTTGAAATTGCAGAAATCTTGATTAAGTTACTACTAACAATTACAGATGGAGTAAGCATCTTTAGGATAATAAATAATGACATTTATCAATTTTAATTTTTGATAATAATAGTAACAACAATAGAAATTATCCCTATTTGTTTAGATTAGGATAAATTATTTACCGCAACATTTTTCCACCGTATTCCTAGAAACCACAATGCAAAAGATATGAATTATAGATGTTTTAAAATAGGACAGGAAAACAAGGTTAACCGCAACGAAAATTACACCCAAATTTGAGCTGAAAATTAGAGGAGTATTTAAATTGTGAAAATTATAGATGTAAATAGATCGGATATACCCTTACTATATTCACTTTGACAGCGATAAATATTAAAGCTTGCCCCTTGCGTTTGAAAGCAGGATCGTAGCAAACATCACTAATATTCAAATCGTAATCCGTATTAACATGTAGAAAGATTCATATTTAAAACTTAAAATAAAGGACGGTGGATTAAATATATTATATCAATAAAAATTTATTATTTCTGAGCCGGTGTTAGAAAATCGAGTCAAAACAAATTTTGATTAGATAGAGAGCTATTAATTACAAACGAATGTAAAATATGCCAAAAATAGCTTAAGAAAGATTGGGTATAAGAAAAATACGGAAACACGCCCTCAATTTTTAAACGGGAACAAAGCAAGCAAATTTATACAGTAATAAATATCTTAATTAATTAATTAATAACAACTCGTATATTGTAAATTTGCATAAAATTTATTGGATGAAGGCGACGTAAAATGTACCAATAATTTACGTCGAAATACCGTCATTTTGTACGGTTGATTTTCATGTCATTCTGTCTGCGATTTTAATGTTGTATCTCAAGTTTATAATGGCAGAACGGAAGAGTTGAGTCTGACGTTGAATTATCGTCATATCAGGATGATTACGTTAAAGATCAGTGACTTGAAAATTAGACGTTTTATAGACGTATGGTATGATGTTATTACGAGATTTGAAACGAATTATTAATTGAATTAGGTGCATCTAAATTTACAAAATAAATTTAATGTTTTATGCCGTCAAAAAGACGACATTATTTAGTTGGCAATTTTATGGTCGCCAAAATGTAAAATTTGTATAATAAATAGATTTTCATTAATGAAAACTTTATATATTTCGTGTACCTATAGGTATATAATATACGTTAAACCACGATATCCGTAACATTTAAAGTTGGTTTCATTAGATGTGGCGATAATCGGTGGCTGTAGTTCAGCCGGTGCGGTGTACGTCCGAATTCTTATTTATTAGAATTTACTAATTGGTCGTTAGACGTCAGTAACAAACTATCAGGTGAATGATATCCTTCCATAGATTCCTTTATAAAGTGAAAAAGTGTTGAAAATGACGAAGGGCAATTACGATGTGAGTGACACTGCTCCGTCGCCGAACGATACCTCCTTCAGGAATTGCGTTTGTGCCGTTCTGCTCTTCATAGGGATGTGTATTATAATTGTGTTGGTGGCCGTATTGGTCCCGTCACGAAACGAACAGGTTTCAGCTGATGTAAGTTTAATCAAATTTACGATCGAGTGTTTCAGTTTATATATATTATAAAAAAATACTTAATTGATGGTTTCAGTACCAGTAAAAATTAAGTAAATAGAGTTTTTAAAATAGGTGCTGCTCGAGATGTTCTATAACTTAACTTAAATTTGGAAAGAAGTAGAATTTCCACAATTTTGATTATGCTCAACGATAAATCTTTTTATACCACGATTATTATTGAGAATAACCCTATACAAAACAAACCTTATACAAATATGATTCTTTATCTAATTGGGAACACATTGCACTAAAGATATACAGGGTGTTCCATTTAAATTTTTGGACTAATTTAGATTTTCACATTTTCGAAACGCTCTGTATACTCAATGCATTTACTTTTAAACTTCTACTGTGATATTGAAGCCTAGATAATGGAGCAACTTAGGAAAAACATTTTTTTGTTGAAGAAACATCGCTTCATAGAAAAATATAACGTGCCATCGAAAAAAAACATAATTGGTGTAGGCTATGTAAATGGTTTTGATCGTTGCTTTAGCCACTACCACATAATGACATGTATTATTTGACATTTTATTGTAACCAAAGCATTCCAAAGTTTATAACCTCAAATTAAATGTCAAGGAATAAATGTCATTATGTAAAAGTGGCTAAAGTAACAATCCATTCACATAGCCTATCCTAATTATGATTTTTTTCGATGTGTCTATATTAGTAACTATAGCCGTTTTTTCAACAAAATTTCACAATAACTCTATAATTTTTAAAATTCGCCTATAATGCCTCATATATTTTCGACTAGGTTTTCGACCGCGAAGCAAAATGTGTGGTGGATGGTCTGTACCATCCATACCGAACATCCTGTATAGTTGTATATAGTATATGTTTATAAGGTGGCTTTTGTTACTGGCTATAAATTTTGTCTATCAAATTTTTTGATATTGTTAACAGGAAAGCAGTAATCTTCCGAGGCGCATTAGCTGGGACACCCTGTATAATATGTATACAGGGTGTTACAAATCTTCGGTCGCTTCAAATTTATCCGCTTGAAAGAGGTGTCTTAAAAGCGTAAAAGAAATTGACTATGCTGAAATTAATACTTAGTTACTGAACAGATAATTAAGACTTGGGTTAAAGAAATCTAACATTGTTGTTTGCTGTACATTTCTTATTTTCAAAACCATGCCTTCCATGCCTTCAAAGTGTTGTTTCAATTCAGATATCAACTCAAAACCTGTTGTATCATTATTCCTGGAGGTAAAAACTCTTATATTATCGAAAATTGATAGTAAGTACATCCTTATGGATACATTTTGATTGTACTCTCTTCATCATTATCCATCATTTCCTCATTAGACTCGGATTCTTCTCGTTCTCGAAGTTACACCAATATCAATGCTTATTTATACATTTACATCTTCATGGGCTAAGTTATTATCAACACTTGTGTATGCATCAAAATCAATATTATTTGATTCAGATTGGTGAAGCATTTACAACATTTCAGCAATAGTAGACAAGAGTAGCTTATCTTCGGGATCAAGATCTAGGTCAGTTTGAAAATCTTGGGAATACGTGAATCCAGCTTTCCGAAAACAGTTTTCAATTGTTACAGAAGTCAATTGATTCCAGACTTTCTTTATAAAATAAATAATATCTAGTAAATTGATTGTTCATTTTTGCTAAAATGTGTTTTAAGATTATAGATGTACAAGGCGTCTCTCTAGTGCGTCCAAGTACCATATCTCCCCTTGTAGATATTTTTTCTGAAAAACAATTATACGAGGGTGACTTGAATTGATATGGCACATGTTCTAAAATTACTTTCACTTATACAGGATGTTCCGTTTTCACTTAACAAAACACAACTTGGTTATTTTAAATACAATGGTATAATTTTTTTCAATGCAATCGATTCTACGCATTATTTGCAAATATTTTGTATTAGGGTTCCCTGCACCTAAATTCAACTGTTTCGAAGATATTTACAATTTTCCGTAATATTTTCCTATTGCACCATCTTAAAGAAAAATTAATATTCTAAAGCCTTTTGAAGCGTAAGGTACCAAACTTCTGCAAACGAACGTAAAGGGTCATAGATACTGAGAACTGTCATAACTTTCAACAAAATTTATACAGGGTGTGCAGAAATTAGCAACCAATTCAGATATGTTCAAACATTAAAAATTATTTTTTTTCAAATGGCACATAGTACTTTTTATTGTAGCACTTAATTCAGTCAGAAATTCTACATCGATTCGCATCAAAGTCTCATATACCTATCTTTATTAGTTCCGCTTCCAAACCAACTCTATTAAAAGACACGCTGACGGAAACAATTGAAATGTGAATAATATTATTACAGTTGCCTGGACACACTACTCAATCGTTTACAACCTTTAGACGTTGTTTTCTTTGGCACATTACAAATTTAGTTTACTCAGGCGTAAGAAACTTTTCTTCGTCAATATAAAGGGGACAAAATAAGACAAATGGAGGTTTGTAAATTGCTGAATGAAACATATGGAAAAGCAGCTACAGTTTGCAACTGCCGAGAATGCTTTCCGTGCCTCTAGTATTTTTCAATTTGCACCATCAGATATTTTGCAGCCTAAACCAAGTACTAAGTCTGAGCCAATATCAATGTCATCAAGTGACAATGAGGGCGATGACACTGTTGTTGATGTATGTCAAATTAGAACAATCGAAAATTTTGAAAACGTTCTCCATGATGTGTCACCGCCACCAAAACTGAATCCACTACTACATCTTCTCGAGTTAGAAGAACTGCCCAGAAAGCTGCATTAATAACAAGCAATGAAAATCTTTTAAAACTGCAGCAAAACAAGGACAAACAATCAAAATTTGGAACAAAAATACAAAAGAGACAAACCAAAGATACAAACTAAAGAATAAACCCCATTATCTCTAATCTCTAATATTATTTTAACAAATTGGCTATGTTTGATATATTTTTTTTCTTTAACAGACGGGGGCATTTGGAGGCGGTCGTTTCACATCAACAACTCATCGATCTAGTATAGAAAACACATTAAACCCGAGGGAACCTACTGAAGCAGTGACTGAAAAAAGAAAAGAAAAAACTACAACTGCTACTCCTAAATATATAGATATCATCGATAAAAATGGTACTACTGGTACATCGAAGAAGAATGAACGGTTAGCAGTTTCTACAACATCTAAAAATGCTACGACAGTATCGACTACTTCGGCTACGATTGCAACTACAAAACATACGACTGAGACTACTATATCTGAAAAATCTAGCTTTTCGACTGGCGATGGAATTTCAACAAATACGACTACAACTTCTACACAAGCTTCTGTTGCAACTGGTGGTGAATCAACGACACCGACTACTACAACACCAAAAAAAAAATCAAGTACCAATCCCACCTTAATAACTGGACCTCCAAGCGAAGCTACAACACCATCAAGTAGAAATCAGGCAGTGAAACGGTCAGATGGTCAAACTACAATGGAATCTACGCAGGACGGAGATGTGACAAGTAAATACATCCCTGATAATAGGGCTGTTCCTTTATCCCGTAACGTTTTATCAGAATGCGCAAGTAAAACTTGTAAATCGACTGCTTCAAGGATGTTAGGTCTCATGGATCATCATTCAGATGGTTGCGAACATTTCTACCAGTATTCTTGCGGAGATAACACGAATCCTGACAAGATACAACACAAAAATGATATTCACAATTTTTATCGTAGGGTGATGGACCAAATTAACGAAAACACAACGGAAAGCTTCTTAAGGAAGTTTCAGGAATTCTATATCTCCTGTCTTAATCATGAGAAAAATTTTCAATATCGTCTAAGACTACTTACATTGTTTGCTCATATTTCAGTAAATGAATTAATGAGAGCTCTGAGACATATCAAATGGGATCAACCCGAAACTTTGAATAGAACTATCGCTACGGAGGTGTTCGCCAAATTGGTCCTGTTAAAGTCGTTTCCATTAATGAACGTTAATATTGATGTTGAGCCTAAAACGGGGAAATATATTCTGCAGGTGCGTTTCATTTTTAATCGTAACGATTTGTATAAATATTGTAAATTTTTGATTACAGATTAGTTTACCGGATAGGAATTTTAATTCTGGAATTATGGACGATTGGCCAACGTTTCTTGCGGATGAGCGTAGATGTTTCTTACGCGGATTTAGTACCAGTAATAATAGCAATATAAATCTCGCTAAATTGTACGAGGATTACTTGAACTGCCGAAACGATCCTCAAAGTTACGGGCAAGCTGTCGAGAATGTATTGTCTGAACTTAAGTCATTCACTGGTTCAAACCGATCGATACTATATGGCGTGGACGAAGGTATAATGTCGTTCTTGGTGAGTATACTTGAGAATACATTCTTGTTATATTGGCTGTTGCCTTCTCTAATGAGGTAGCAGCAATAATCCCCCATCATGAAGGTATCCCACCTAACCTTCATATCGTTTCTTTATTTCTGCGAGATCTTGATGTTCCCCCTAAATTAGCAGGAAAGAAATCCAACTGTAAAAATTGCACTTTGAATGAACATTTCCGTAGCCAAACTAGCTGCGATATCTTGGTAGTATTACCTCCGTTGATTTGGCAGAAGTCGTTTTCTACATGCAATGGTGCAGCTTGGAATCCAGAATGTTTACCAGGATGTCAATGGCATTTTGGTTTTTGCAATTCCATTGGCCTCCGGGACCTTACCATTCTTCCGCAATACCTCGTCCCGACCGACCGTATCGAGAGGATCCCCGTTCGTATGAGGCAGATCTTCCAGGCCAAACTCACGGAGTAAAAGGCCGTATTGAGGTTGGCTCAATGTGTTCCAGGTTAACCGTGAAGTAGACATCGCCATCTGAGCCTTATAAACAACAATTTTTGAACAGTTGCGACGCATTTTTCTATCACAAGTTTTAGTATCCACTTGGCTCAAGCGAGAAGAATATAATATCTCGTCAAATAACTTTGCAACGCTGTCTTTACTTACATTGAGCTTGGAAATGGACGTCGAACACCTTCCATATCCATGTTAAACCCTTCTGTTGAATCTGGTTGTTTTCCTGATTCACTGAAGTAGACCATCGTGATTCCGGTCCAAAATAAAATGATATTACCAACTATAGATAGATAAAAATTGCTCTGCTTGATCTTATACAACCCAGTTCTAGATCTTTCCATAGCGTTTGAGAGCATCGATCACCAGCGTGAGTTTTTAAAGCTCGAGTGGTACTAAAGGCATAACTCTATCCAAGTTTCGCTCCTATTTATCCAACAGGAAGCAAAGAGTTCACTTATGTGTTAACGTCGCAATTATTGCATCTGAACCTTTGCTTTTTCTATTATATTTTAACGACGTATATTCGATCGCCTCATCAGAACTTGATTTTAGCTGTTTGATTATTAAGTATGATGATGACAGGACCTTCCTGGTAGACGTTGTTTCTATCGAGGCTCTCACGGATAAATGCTCCGCTATTTCGCGCAAAATTGAGGGCTGAGGGGTGGTTTCGTTGCAAAAACTTGAGTATCAGCTACAGTAAAACCCTGAGATATGGAACAGCTTGTAGATATAAAAAAAGTTTGTTGCAGAACAAGGAACCTCTTTTATTGAAGCCCCAACAACCTGCCGGAAACAGAGACGATAATCGTATAGTGACAATTTCAACATTACAGAAGGATTGGGCCATGATAGATTGGCGCGTATTCTTCCAGGAATTAACCGGAAATACTGTACAGGACGACATGACAGTTGAAATTACTTCATATTACACGTTGGACTCGATAATGAGGAACTTCATGGGAAAATGGACGAACAGGTTTAACAAATCGAATATGAATTCGTATTTAATCTAATTTATTCTTAATTTTTAACTTAAACAGAACTAACGATTTATACACCCTATTCGTATTAATGTACGCCACTGACGTATACCAGAATGCAGTGTTGCCGAAACGCACAGGCGACCGTGCGGAATATTGCGTTGAACTATCCACCTACTTATTCCACGACGTTTCCTCTTACGCTTATCTTAAATTCGAGCAGAACGAGACACAATTACAACAATATACTGATACGTTCACGAACATATTCCTGGTTCTTAAAAGAAATTTGGAGAAAAATATCCTGGGTGCCAATTGGTTAGAACCCGACGAGGGTATGTCGCTGATTGCGAAACTGAATAACTTAAAGATGATAACCGCAAAACTACCATCCGAATGCTTGGCTGAAGCGAATTTGGCCGCGAAATACGACGAGATAGTACAAGTGCAGAATTTGACTGTTGATTTGGTGACGTTCATGGAAGCCAAGCAAAGGAGCTTGTTCGCTTTGGCTGGGAAGGATTTCAAAGAAAGCGATGTATTCTGCCACTTCATCCATCCCTACGATATTCGACCGAAATCTTTCTACGGTTCACCTGTAATCGGTAAGTAGAATAAATTTTTAGTAGTAGAATAAATTTATCGGTAATTTTAGCCGTACCATACGGTTTAATGACGTCATCGAATGTACCGAATTATATCCTAATGGCACGAGTTGGAATACGTTTAGCCCAGGAAATCGGGAAACATTTTGATCCTGTTGGTATAAATATCGGGACGGAACTGAGTGAAGACAGTAAAGACCAATATAAGGACATTTTTGTAGCAGAAACACCACTTAACATATCTGCTATAATAAACAAAAAAGAAGTTAGATTTAATGAGGTAGGTTTTATCACTGAAGATAGACTTTTGTTTCGATTAATGAAACTTTAAAATATGTTTTTTAAATTATACAGATCAATATTACAGCCACCAATCAAGGGGTAGCGGATAATGCAGCTCTAAAGATGGCTGCCGAAACGTACGAGGAATTGGTCGATAATTCCGAATTACCGTGGGTAAACGCGAACTTCACTATCGAGCAGATCTTCTATATAACTGTAGCTCAAGGTATGTTACTTACAGTTTGTCGCTCGATTGGGTTCATTTTAAATTTTTCGGAAAAATTCGCGTGTCACGAGAACTTGGGACTTGTGCGTTTTGGAACTTATTGTTAGATGAAAAATCAAGTTAGCCAGTGTCTCGGTTTAAATTTTAATCCCATTATATTATTTAAACGCCACAATATAAAAACTAAAAAAATGTGTGCAGCTGGAATCTACAAGCGTAACTCGGAGTTGCGCTGACGAGACCTGGGAGATCTAAACCATGATGTCCACTTCTAATCCTCGCTGATCTATTTTCATTGCATTCGCTTACAGGGAAATTTCCAATCCACAAACAAGAATCTGGACGTTTTGTCCCATCAGCTACTCCCAAAATTTGTCTAAATTGCGGTTTCAAACCCTCAATTTGTTTAAGAATATTTTAAAATTCTCTCCTTCTGCGGAAACCGATTCCATTGCTAGAAGTGTTGCAAGGTCGTCTTCGTTGTATCTCTTCTCCTTAAACAGCAAACGAAATTGTTTTTGAACATTTTTGTAGTAAAGACTTAGCCTACTATTATTGTATTGTCAAATTCAGCAATTAACGTTTTTACCCAACTTCCAAAACACATACAAACTAATTTCTCGTGACACGTTATAGCTACACGCAAACTGACGTTAGATTTTAGCTCTTAAAGACAAGCAGAACTTATTATAATATCATATATACAGGATGGCCAATCGAAAACGAAACAGATGAATTATCACTGAAACGGCGATTTTTTTTTAAAAATGCCGAAATATCTCAAAATTATTTTGTAGGGGGCACACATGTGCGTTATAAATTTAACCTACTAACTTCTACAAACTTCATGCCCCCTACTAGAGGGGCTACTCCTTCCTTTATTATCATAGGGCACTGGAGTCGTGTGACACCTCATTTGATTAGCTGGATTTAATTCAAACCATAGACAAGAACGATGATTAGTATAGTGCAGACCAGTTTTTTTTTTTTTTTTCAACAAGGATGGAGCTCCTCCGCACTACAGACAATCTGTTCGACAGCATTTAAGTAAGAGGTTTCTATTGTGATCCCCTTTTACCCTAGAGGACGCTCTCTAATTTTGCCTTCTTAATTCGGCCTGTCATTTTTGAGAGCGCCTCTTTTATGTAGCCGTTAGCTGTGGGGTTCTCTACGCCCATTGATAGAAACCTTGTCCTCACTAGGTCATCGCAGTGGCACAAAACATTCTTCTTCCTCTTGACAGAATCCGCAGAGACCATCATCTGCCAGGCCGATGTCAAAGATATGCCTATTCGGTCTGCAATGACTGATCAACAGACCTACTATCACTTTGACAGTCCTCCTGTCTTTACTCACTAGGTCTTCAGTAAACTCAGGCCTCTGTTCCTTTAAGAACTCCTTTGCCTGTCTTTGTCCTGGTGATCTTTTCCACCATTCCTTGGACCTGTTATGGTATGTCCATTTGTAGGTGGAGTTTTTAATTTGCAATTTGGTGATGCCCAAGCAAGGGTCAGCCTCTATGAATCTATTGGCTGCCCATGTCATTTAGGGCTCTTACACAATTTCAAACCAGCTTTGAGTCAGCACTTGCGAAACTGATCGCTTTAAGTGCCGCCTGACTGTCGGAGTTCGGTCCCTCTATCTGCTTCTCTGACACAATGACGAATCGCTGCAACCCCAGCCTGGAATAACGTTGAGTCCTTGCTGAAGCTCATTGAAAGGGCCTTACTAAGTTTCTTTCCGTAGATGCCAGCTCCTACGCTGTAATCAGTTTTAGAACTGTTTGTGTACCAGTTTGAGTCCACTCTTACCTAACCTGATATTGTTGTGATGATAAAGGAAGAAGTAGAAGTGACGTGAGGAAGTTTTGACGTGTTTCGGCAAAATTGAGACTTCAGTGATAATTCATTTATTTTGTTTTCGATGGGCCATCCTGTATATAGAGAGAAGAATGAATGACATATAGGTACATATATAAATATTCTTAAAAATATGTTTCCATTCCAGAATTTTGCCAAGAAACAAGTTTGATGGATTATATGTTGCACTTATATGATTATAAAGATTTACCGGCGCCACTGAGAGTTGACTTCATGTTTATGAATGCGAAAAATTTCACGCCTATCTTTCACTGTAAGCAAGGGGCAAATATGAATTATCATATTGCGAATCCGGTACAGTTTCCTACGGTTGACGCACCTGAGATCTAAATTATTATTATTATTATTATTACAATGTTAATATTGTTGTTAATCTAGTTAAGTAAGTACTGTGTACTGACTTGCAGAGATAAATAGCGTTGTGAATTGAATTATTGGGAGTTTATAAGTGGAAGCTGCTCTGAACTGATAACCGATAATGATCAATACAGTCATATTATTATGGGTAGTGATACCGTATTATTAAATTAATGTAATAAATATTTCTACTTATTATTTAACTAGAAATAATGAAATAAAATAAATTTTGCCACATACAAGACGTTTTATTTTTAAATTTAGAACCCAAGATATGAAACTGATGACAACTGACAAGCATATCATCAACTCCAAAAGAGCCAAAAGGGGTTGCACCCAGACATAGAAGAGCCAGAACCTACAGTGTTTCACACCGGTAAATGCTTTACATTGGCAACAATGTCCAGCAGAGAGTTCGGATCTGACAAAGGCTTTTCTTCGCCCCCACCTGCGAATGAACGTTTCCTGGTATACCTCTTGCTAACTTCTCAGCTATTCCAGAGTGGCTTAACTCTCATGTCAACGTTTTCTATTGCGATCAGGTACCACTTCGGAATCAAACTTGATAGTCTGCAGTGCTCTAAGGGCAGCCTGGCTATCAGATAAAATTTCTACCGATCCGTTTCGACCTGGAAGATGGACGCGCTTCGTTATAGTGTTCTCAGTCTTGCCAAATTCCAATACCCGTGCGATTCGGCGTTTTAGAAGCACCCACAAATTAGTGAGAGAATCATCGTCTCGATTAACGAACGACGGCTTTTGCAGTGTCTCTGTTGGAGACGTCTACGTTGTATCCTCCACTGAAATTTAAAACGGGTGAGATCTTATCCGTCCGTATAGATAACGGTATCGTCTGTTCGATGTAGTTGAAGATGCTGGTATAGTCTCACGTTTTACCCACTATATTTTGCTTTGTAGGTATCTCTATAGGGTTAAACACGGTTCAAGCGAGGATATGATGGACTTGTTGATCAAGATTGTTTTCAAATCTTCATTGTTCTCTAGCTGGATTGTTAGATACCTGAGTAAAGATTTTATTTCCGTTACGTCTTCTTCAATATCTTCTTGCATCAAATGGTGACTCGCTTGTCTTTCACATTACATAATTTTTTCTTTGTCATCGCCGTTAATTGCCTTCGACAGTTTCATGCTTCTCATTACAGTTTTCATTTAGTGTTATTGCAGTTTTCTGGCGACTGTATCAAATCTAACGAAATAATCTTTTAATGTTTCCCCAGGTTCTGACTTCAGATTTACGACCCTTCTCCATGTTGACGATTTTGTGAATGACCTCGACCTGACAAATACAGCTTTTATTTGATCTCCTACTCTTTGACAACGTCTAAATGTTTATCAGACAGTCCTTGGATGATGATTGATTGTGCTTTTATATCTTTTCTTTGTTGCTTCTGTTTCTGTTGTACTCATCTCTGTTACCAGAATATCCTCTCATAGTTATCGTTTCACAATTGTTTGAATCCTAAACCATCAACTGTTGAAACTGTTTGCCTCTAAAATCGGAATAAAGAAACTTGACAGTCTACACATTTTGATATTCCTGAAGAACGATTTCTTGTCATCAAAGTCGAAAGTCCCACACGTCTATTCCGGTCCTGTGAATGACCGTTCGCTAAGACTGACTTGGCATTAATCTCAAGGTAATGCTTTGACGCTACGACAGTTGTCCAAACTTGCTACGGCACCTCAGTACCACCTAGGAATCGAACTTGACGGGTTGCATTCCATTTGCATGCAGGCAGTTCAAAATGCCTTCTGAGCAAGCCCTGATGGCGATTATTTCAGCCTGAAAAGTAGAGGTGGAACCCTCTAAGTTGATGGCTTCCAATGTCCGTGAAAGCATCGATAAATGAGCGGAAGCCTCGATTTGCGGACGAAGGCTTTTACACTCTTATTGCTGAAGATGTCTACATCGGGTCTGAAGATGTCGATATGGTCTCCTTTTAGTGTTGCTGCTAATCACAACACCAACTACTGTGGAGGACGCCCAAAAATGCCCAAACTCAAGAACCATCAGTAGTTTCATCCCACACTTTGTAACAAACATTCCTTTATAAGTCCAAAAGGCTCTCGTAGCTCTATTCGTCACATGTTCCGGGTGTGATGTGTACCTCAGTTTAGCGTCCCAAATCACACTTGGGTAATCCGTCTCGATTAGAACAGAATTCAAGTTTGGGGAATTTCCTCTTCTAAAATGTAATAGTAGGCAATGTCAGCCCTTCTCCCAAAGATTGAGAATTGTTTAGAACAATGTTCTAAACAATTCTGGAGTCTCGATGTATATAAAGTATATAGCAAAGGGCCCAATATGGATCCTTGTGGAACCCCATTACTGACCAGAAGAGAGTTGGATGTTTTTCCAGATAGCTCAACCTCTTGACTTCGATAGGATGAGTAGTTTTTAATCAACACTAAAGCGTCACAACCAAACCCGATGGATTGAAGAATAAGCCATAGTATCTTATGATTTACTGGTGTCAAATGCACGCGAAAAATCAAGGACTATTAAACAAGTAACCTTACCATAATCGATCGCAGAGACGATGTCATCACAGACAGAAGCCAGTGCAGAGGCACAAGTATACTTGGGCCGAAAGCCGGACTGAAAACATGAGCCGAATCAACATAGCGACGAATATAGCCTACAAGTAATTTTTCAAACGTCTTGGAGGCAGCACACAAGATGTTGATTGGACGTAAATCAGCGAGAACCCCGGGTTGATTTCCCTTAGGAAGTGGGACAATCCCAGTAGCAATGAAGACAATAAAGCTTAATTATCTCAACACTAATTCCATCACACCCGGTGGATCTGGAGGTGATTTTTGAAATGCTGCACCGAACATGAAACAAAGAAATTGTTGAGCTCGTCAACGTTCGAGAGATGAGCTATCAAAACACTGTTGTTAGTATGTGGTATAAAGTGTAGATCCCTCAATTTGGACCACAATAGTTTAGAGGATTCAGTCTTAATACAGTGATCAAAATAGGCCTTTTTTCTCGTTTAATGACACTGGTGGTCAAATTTCTTAACATCTTCATTCAGCCATGTCTCTGACAATCCAACAATGTCATAATGCGACAGAACTAACGCATCTCTAGGTAATCGAAATTCATTCTACCTTCGTGTCTACCTTGAACTAGAATGAGAAACATTCTAACAACTCTAACTATATATCCTTTTTATCATTCATATTATTATCCTTCTACACCCATACAATCTGCAAACAACACCCACTCAACGCCGCCTGTATGCGGTGGCTGCGATGTCAGTTGGAGATCGGGAACGTTGAATATGTTTGAACATGAAAATCATTATGGATTCGTTATTACGATAGAACGTAGCCGTGTGTTTAAACAAGCTGATGGTGGGTGATCGTCGTACTCGACGTTTTCCATTTCCAGCGTTGCCCATCCGGGGAACAACCAGTCGCGAATTTCATTTCAAGATTACATTCAAACACGTGTATCCCCCTGTATTTATTACGTTTGTCCAATGTCCTGTACCGGCCATCTGGCCGACACGGTCCAGTCGTGATAGGGAGGTGTTTTATGTTTTTAATTAGCGGAAAGACCATTCAATTTAAATATTAATTAGAGTTCTTCGTTAATGTTAAATAAAGGAATATTTTTAACACATTCCCTAAGGTCACTGGATGATAAACGATAACATCTCAGTAGCAGCTTTGTAAACGTCATCTTTACGTCAGATGACAAACGAGAAACGTAAGTTAAGTGTCGCAACGAACACCGCCCCTCTTTAACAATAATTGTCGACGAGGAAAGGGAGCCGTAAGAAGATGATAGGGGTTACCGTTTTCTCAATTCTTCCGTTATTTACTCCGGCCAGACCCGCAGCTCCCTCGTCCGCCCGGGATACACACCACGGTTCGAAACCTCAATCAGTGTTTATAACTTCATAAAACACAAGAAGTAGAAGGAGAAGAAGAAGAGGTACGCTCGCGTAAAAGTGGATTGATTGTGTTGCGGGTGGCGCTGCGAGTGGATCTCCTGATTGAAGGTGAATTCATTCATTCATGCGGTTAGCTTGAAAATTTTTCGAGGGGCGAAATCACCCGCCTCTCTAACCGTTCCAGCTTATACTACGTATACGGAGGGATTGACAGTTCGCAGGCTGCATCTAAGATCGTCGTAGTTTAACTCGAGGCGCTATTACGCGTTTTTCTTTTTTTTTCTTCTTCTTCGTGCTTTTGGGGTAATTGAAAATCGATTTTCGCATCACGTGCTCCATACGTTGAGCGCATTTACGTCTATTACTTGATATATGCGATGAATTCTAAACATTTTTTCTCTAACTAATGTCGGCTATGCAAGTGTTAAACTGCAAAGATTGTAACAAATGCTATATCGGTCAAACTAAACAATATTTAAAGAAACGACTTTATAATCACAAATATACTGGTAGACATTACAATCACCGCTGATATTGCTAAGCACTCTAAAGTTAAAGATAAGAGACAACATAAGAGCTGTAGTTGTAATTTTCAGATTTTGTGAGACTTCAGAAGTGATATTATTAGCAGTATGTCTTCGGCTTCTCTCGGTGTTGACAATATTTCTCTAAAAATAGTTTCGTTATGCTGCCCAACTATTGCACCTACTTTAACGCACATTTTTAACTGTTGCTTAACGCATAGTATTTTTCTCTCTCTTTGGAAAATGGCACGTGTTATTCCTATTTCTAAGAATGGCTTTCCGAATTCATTGGCGGATCTGCGTCCTATAAATATGTTACCTGTATTCTCGAAGGTTTTAGAGAGGATCATGGAGAAACAATTACGTTTGCATGTGTCGAGTTTCAATATACTTCTGAGCATACAGTCTGGTTTTAGGCCGGGCTTTAGTTGTCAAATTGCACTGACTAATATCACTGACGATATCATTAGAGGAGCGGATTCGGGTAGGATGACAGCGCTGGTTCTGCTTGACTTTTCCAAGGCCTTTGATAGAATTAATCATACACTGTTAATAAGCATCCTTCACTATATCGGCTTTGATGAAAGGGTTATTTTCTTCCAGAGTTATTTGTGTGATAGGGGTCAACGGGACTCAGACATATCCACTTTTAGTAGTTTTGAGAAAAACAGTAAAAACTAATTATTAAGGAAGTTGGTGAAAGAATTTTTGGAAACTGGTTCTGTTCTGAATTTAAAGAAAAAGAAAATAGTACGTGATGAAGATGATGCTACTACAGTTTTAATTTTGGATTCGCTGCAAGATAATCCTAACCTTTCATTGCGGAGACGGGCGCTTGAACTGAATATGAGCAAATCCCATATTCAAAGAGTTTTGAAGGAACGTAAATTATACCCCTGTAAACCGATTTTTAATCATACGTTAGAACCGGGAGATGATGAGAAGATGAAATAATAATTTTCACAAAAACATTGTATTTTCCGATGAAGCAACTTTTTCTAGCAATGGTACCGTTTCGTCACAACATGTTCGTTATTGGATAATCCTCACTTTAGAATTGCATCAAAACGTCAATACTTTGTTAAGGTAAACGTATGGTGTGCTGTTTCTTATCATGGAATAATAGGGCCATATTTTTTTGATGCTAATCTAAATCAGCACAATTATTTGGAAATGTTGAGCAATTTTTTCTGGGATGGTTTAAGTGAACTCCCACTTGCTTATCGGCAGAGGATGTATTTTCAACAGGATGGTTGTCCACCGTTCGGATCAAGCTGCCTGGCTCAATCAAAAATTCGAAAATAATTGGATTGGCTGGAACGGTCCTGTTTCGTGGCCTCCAAGAAGCCCTGACTTAACAATTTTAGATTTTTATTTGTGGGGGCGGTTAAAGCAACTAGTCTACATGGACAACTTGCCTAACAATGTGGAACTATTAAAGAATCGCATTAGAGATGCTGTTGCATCCTTGACGCTTGAATAATAGTTTTAAACATTATTGTTTCTAGCCTAGTTCTTTTTTCGAAAAAAAAAAAAATTTGTAATTCCAAATAGGGGTTTGACAGTTTCGTAATTCTAATTACAGATTTGGTCATTTGAAATTAAGCAAAAAATGTTATTCCTTTAGCACTTTTTTGTAAAATCAAAAATAATTTTTTTTTCCTCTTGTAAACTCAATCCGGGGACATACTGTATACATTGAGGTGGTCATTCTAAAAAAATATGTATTTGTTCGAAAAGTAAGCTACAAAAACAAATGGATATGTTTGGTTTTGTTTGAACTGCACATATCTTTAAATTGCTTTTAGTCCTTTTTTACTACATAATGTTTCAAAAAAGTCTTGAAACACAGAATATTTTTATAGATTCTACATTAATTAAAAATAAAACAATATAAAAAAATATTAAACATACATGGCGAAATCATCTTCTAGGCAGTCACATCCATCTTCCTCATGTTGGTGAGTTAATTCTTACCCTATCTCTAAGTGTGGATCTTCCCCGAACAAAATTCCTTTATAAAAACTTTGATATGGAAGATTCAGGCATTCCATGTTGTCGTGATTGAATTGTTTCTCCAAAAGTGTTTTTACGTTTTTCTTTTTTTCATCAGATATTGGGACTCCCAAAGCCTTATTGCTGAGTTGACAGTTTTGTTCATCACTATACCCTTCTTGACAATAGAAACGTAATGTTGGTCATCATCATATTTCAAAAAGGCGCTTCCTTTGTACTTGACAGTCACAGCATGGCAGATAGGAATGCCCTCGAACTGGAAAATGTTAAAAGTTAAATCAGTAAGATTAGCCGGAGATTCTGTTCTTAGTCAAAACGCCAGAATGGGAACAATGTGGGCGTTTTTGTTCTGTCCAGCACACCCATCACAGAACAGTCTCAAATTCCATATGTTGTCCAACTTTAATGATCTTAGAAGCATTTAACAGAGCTGATCCTATTTCTGTAAAACCGCGGTGAGCTTGATCTCTACCCATGTATAAAAAAACGGTTTTTTTGAAGTAATATCCACGCAGTCTCGGTTTGATCATAGATAGTGCGTTGAGGTTTAAGGAAGATGTTAATATATGTATTAGGAACGGCTATTATAATTTGAAAATGTTATATCCACACAGGCATTTATTTGGCACCTCAATTAAGAAACTTCTATGTGATGCTCTAATTCTCTCTCGTTTTAATTACTGTGATACAGTTTATAATACCTTCTTAGATCAAAAAAAACAAAAGAATTTTGGAAAATCCCAAGGTGGAGTTCAGTTAACTGTTCTTCCATTCAAACCTTAAATACATAGACAAATTATAATTATAAATACAAGAGAAAATGAAACTAAAACTAATATTCCGTGAAGTGCCTGTACATGTTACAAGATATCGACAATGACTAGCTGTAGCATCAGCAATGAAGAAATATCTGACCATTACACCGACTAGAGAACAAACTCTGCCTGAGATATCTCTTAAACACTGGGCGGCAGCGGCGGCGTAATGGGACCCCTACTCCGGACATTCAGATGATGTACATCAGTTCTAAAGGTTATTTTCCTATAAAGGTAGGTAGGGTACTTATTATTAATGATCTTGTAAAAGGGACATGCGATTTGTAAAATATACCGATTTCTCATGCTCAGCCACCCAGCCTCTTCGAGTTTATGACTAATGTGATCAAACTTACGCACACCATAAGCAAATCTTAAGCAAGCATTTTGAACGCGCTGGATACATCTACTATCACAAGTATCAATAGCAGGTCCAAAGATACATAAGTACAATATGCGAAATGAGACAAGACAAGAGAATTACAGAGCATCAGCATCAGGAACCTGAAGCTATTATCTATTGTCAAACCGAGGTTTACTGCGCTATCAACAATAGGCAGCTCTTCGGAATTAATAGCTATTCTTACTTTATCCCTATTCCTTTGAAGGTCATTCTGCTTACCGAACAACATAACCATTGACTTTTTACTGTTCAATTTTAATTGATGGTCTGAACATACTCGCGATACTGTCATTAGTTCAGTGTTTATCCTGTTAATTGCTTCACCAACGTCAGCAACGTCAAAACAATATTCCAGTAACGAGTCATCAGCATACATATGCACCGTGCCGTAATGTAATGATTTAAATAAATCACATGTGTAGATAGAAAATAAGAGAGGGCCAAGAATGGAACCCTGTGGTACTCCCGCTTGCACTTTAACGGAAGCCGATTCCATTCCGTTCAATCAACAAAGAAAGTTAATAGCGCTGGGTTTTAGACCAATGTAGTGCAGAATGGACAGCATTACACGATGGTTTATTATATCGAATGCTTTGCTAAAATCTAATAAAAGTAAAATCGTTAGTTTATTGCGGTCAGTAGAAGTAATAATATTATCGATTAGATTTAGTAAACAGGTTGTGGTGCTATGGCCTGGGCGAAATCCAGACTGGTATTCTGGTAGTATGTTATACTGCTCCAGGTGTTCTCTGAGTTGAGAATCCAGAACCTTTTCAAGTATCTTGGAGAAAGTGGGCAATAAGCCCTGTGGTATTCCCGATGTGGAGAGAATATTTTAGAGGAATGTCCACGATATGTGACTAACTGCTGTCTGTCGCAGATATAAGACGGTATAAAGCAAATCATAGATGGAGAGAACCCTATAGCCTCAAGCTTCTGTAATAGGATGTGATCTATTCGATCAAAAGCCTTGGTGAAATCCGTGTACACGACGTCAATTTGTCCGTTGTTGTCAATGGATTCAAACAGCGTTTGCGACATAATTGTTAAATTAGTAACTGTCGATCTCCTATTGATAAAGCCATGTTGATCTTCAGACAGGTGGCATCGTACACTGGGAAAGATATAGGTATACAGACAGATTTCGAATACTTTTGCGAAGTTATTAATAATCGCTATGGGTCTATAGTTCTCTACGCGCCCTCTGTCGCCTTTCTTATGAACAGGAGTGATTTTAGCAATTTTCTAGCAATCCGGGAAGGTATTGGTTTCTAACGACAGATTGAAAAGGTAAGTTAATGGATTCGCAAAAAGGTAAGCACAATCTTTAATTAAGAAACTTGGTATATTATCGTTGCCCATTGTGAATTTATCTTTTAGCTTCTTTATTGCTACTAATACATCAGACTGTTGGAGTACTGGCTTGCCTACTAAATTACTGTCTATTTGACGCAATGTTGGCTTGACAGAAGACGAAGAAGCACCGTATGTGGACTGGAAATAGTCTTGAAAAGCTTGAACGATAGTTTCTGGTGTGGAGTACGATATATTGTTGACGTCGCTAAGCGTATCGGGAATTCCTGATCCTCCCTTTTTGGAAGAGATGAATTTCCAAAATTCTTTTGGATTTTCCTTCAACTGTGATTGGATTTTAGCTAGGTAGTTTTTGTATAGGATAGAAGTGTTCGCTCTAACTTTATTACGTAAATGTTTGAACTGTTGGAGATCATCGGGATTCCCATACTTTTTATATCTCAAACGGTAGGTATGTTTGAGCTTTACAGTTTTGATATGCTCATAGATAAACCAGACCGGGTAGGAATGAGATTTAGTTTCTTTCTTTAATGGGACGAAGGCACCCAAATATTCATAAATTTTTGCATAAAAGTGCTCACAAGCATCGTGGACAGTCTTATAGGCATTCAGAAATGACCAATCAACAGCCAACAGAGCTCCATATAAATCGAAGTAGTTAGCCCTTCTATAATTGTATATCTTTGCTTCAGGATTGGTAGGTATTGATATCGTGCGGTTGTTGTAATAACGGTAGTTTAGAGTAAGCGATGGATGGTGTAAGTCTACGTTGACTAAAGGTAGGTCTTCTTCTTCAGCTGTTATAAAGTCCAGGTCAGTAAATATCAAGTCTAGTAAGCGATTGTCCGAGTTCACTATCGAGTTAATTTGTTGGAGATTATTGAATAACATAAAAGAGTTGATTAATCCTGATTTAGCGTCGTTCGAATGTGCATCTACGTAGCGTGGTATGTTGAAATCGCCAACAATAAGAGTTTTAGCGGAGTTTGATTGGATGTGGGTCTCAATAACGTTCAGGAAATTTTCAAGATCGGTGGGAGACGTAGTGGGAGGAATACATACTATGTATAGATGTATTTTATAATGCTTATACAGATTTCGCATGCAACAGTATCAATAAATGGAAAATTACTATTAAAAATTGTTGTGTCTATTAATTTGTGAGGAAGTGTGTTGTTAACTGCTAGTAGTACCTCTCCGCCTCGCCTCATGTTGGTGGATATGGGATCACGGTCCTTACGAATGATAGAATAGCTAGGTGGAAATAATTCGGTGGAACTTATATCGTCTGTTAGCCATGTTTCAGTTAAGCCGATGACATCAAAGTTGCTCGAACATAGATTAGTGTAGAATAGTTCAGTTTTAGTTCTTAAACCTCTGACGTTTTGGTAATAGAAGTTTGTATTACTGTTGGGCGACTCTAGTTTTCCGAGACAATCACTGGCATCCCTTTCTTGTACCGGATTTTTAAATTGTTTCAGTGTTTAAAATTCCTTTGCTTGCTTTATTGAACGTCAGACACTATTCATTTTAATTTTAAGCGGCCGAGTAGGTTCAGTATCCACTAGCACGATTCTAGCTTTGACTTTATCCCGTAATACATTAACAGCTTAATATTCTCCGCCAAGGAGCCCGAGGTTTGCGATCTTAACAGTTCTTAGAGGTGATACTTAGATTTACAATTATTGGTTCATTGGTTGAAAATTCGGAAAGCTTTCCTTTGCTTTGTTTACAAGATTTTGAGCTTTGCTCTCTACCTTGTATCCAATAAAATAACTTCTTAGGACCGAATTCACAATATTAACGTCGAAAAGACCTTATTCATGTTCTTAGGCATTGTACCAAACTATATAACTGCTGTCGCAGATATGATTGAAGTACGGTTCTTTGTAATCTCGATCTCCATTTGATGGGACTAAATTTCCGTGTCAACTGTCATAGGTTGTCGATTGTCAATGGATTCAAACTTTGCATCAACGGCTAAATTAGAATGATCTCCATTTCTTAAATCATCGCCACTTGTTTCCTTAAAATCGCGACAATTCAACAACTTTCTTATGAGATCTTTGGGCTTTTCGAATTTTAGTTCTAAGTCTACTTCATGGATAATATAATACTAACACTATAGATTATCGTTGCATTGAAGGTCCGTACTGTCGTCAAAGTTTTGGTACTCACACATTTCACCAGGTTGCATTGCTTTTTGAAATTTGAAATATGAAAAGCAAATTGAGTGTCATTAGACTTTATATTGTCATTCTGATTTGTATGTTGTGTCGCAAGCGTCTTTGAAAACAGTTTAGGTAATTTTTGTGATTTTCGGATTGGATTTTTATTGGTTGCACTCTAACAAAATTAAATTTTGAATAAAAAAGAGATAACAACAAGAACAAAAATGATCAATCTTACAAGTCTTAACCTATGGAAAAGAAAATTTAGATACTTTCTTTAATGACGAAAGACAAACAAAACGACTTCCAGTGACATTTACTTTGAAAAGAAACAAATTGATTTTGATCAGAATGAATGAAAGTAGATTTAGGTGAAGCGATGGTATGGGTGAGTCTACGTTGACTAAAGGAAACTTCTTCTTCAGGAAAAAGTCGGAGAAATACGACCCTAAAAAGCGATTGGAACAGCAGTTAATTTGATGAACTTCTGAAATATCAAGTCTAGTAAGCGATTGTCCGAAAAAAGAGTTGATTAATCATGAACGAGGTCTCTGCCTTTTCGGCCCGAAAAATAGGACGAGTGGCGAATTTGTTGAATCTGTGGAACTAAATTAAGAGAACTTTACAAGATCGAGACCTTCTTATAAGAGCTTTTATTATGTTATGTTTCGCATAGTATCACCCTTAAATAGTAGTGTTAAGTTAACGCTTAAGGATGAAGCTATCGTTTCTATAAATATGATAACTGTGAACTTATATTTATCATATCGCATTATCCCATACAAATTGAAGCAGTACAAGAAATGTTTAATGTCTTCAAGGCGATAAACCAGACCTATACTTCTGCAGTAATACAACATCCAATTAATAGGTAAATTTAAGATTGTTATTAAATTGGCAGCATGGTTTAGACCTTTTACATTCTAATAATACATCCCGTAGTGGCTTTCAGAGATTGTTAAAACTTGAATATCTTTCGAGATCATTTTTAATAAATCGCCTAACTTTCGTTTCGATGTTACTTCAAACGAATTAACAGCTTAAACGAGAAGCGTCCGTGAAAGATTTTTTTCGTAAAAATATTTTTAATGAAAATCGTAGGACTAATGTTTGTTTTTTAGTTTATCCAATTAAAATTCTCAACAACTTTTCTGTCCCAGATCTCTGTTTTACCATGGGCTTTGATTGGGCTTTAGTTTTAGTTATTAGGTTACTTTAATCTTGTATCTGACATTTCGTTCACGTGTTTGCCTGCTTTAATTTATTGTGCACATGTATATTGATAGTTGTCTTTTGTTTGAGTTGTGTTGTATTTGCCATCGTTTATCTCTTCTCTTACTAATTATTGGCTTTACTGGCGATCTACAAGAATAACAGGGATTCTTCTTCATTACCTGCCGTAGATGCTATTGTACTTTTTCTATCAACGTTTTTTTTTAAATTATTTTTCTTTATTATTATTATTATTATTATCATTATTATTATTAATTTTCGTTGACCCGTTGGATATACGATGGGTTGGATCGCGTTGTGTGTGGGTACGCCTCCATGCAGCCTTACCAACTTAATTATATTGGGTATTGTAATAGATCTTTATGTTGTAACTATGTAGTTTTGTTGTGAAAAGTACAATAAACTATTATTATTATTATTATTATTATTATTATTATTATTAGATTAAAGTTGATCTTGTATTAGGAAATATTATTATGAAGTCTCCGTCTAACACATTGATTGACAGGCTATTTATTTAGTCGTCTTCTCGAAAGAACATCTCTATCACCGAAGAAGAGGAGGGGTAAAAGACATGAAGTTACATCTATATGTACGAGGGTGCGTCAATGATAGCTTGTGGAAACTTAGTATATTAAGTCGACAAGTGTTTCGAGATTAGTCAGCATTGGTAAGTGATTAATAGACTCTAACGTTCCGAAAGCCCGTTTCACGCGTACCCCCCAGCCAGTACAGAATTTGGAGACCTTTTCTGTGCGGAATCTGCTGTACTTAATTAACGAGGAATCACTTTCCCAAGGGTGTAGAGGTACAGGGGGATACGCGTTCCGCCTTGTAAATATGTGCACGTATTTGAAACGCATTGCCATACTAGGAATTAATACGACAAAAAAATAATAAGTACTAGGTATATCAGTCAAACTAAACAATATCTAAGGGTCATATTTACCATATAGTCCGTGCTTGAAGTTGTATCGATGATTGAGCATGCGATTTAACAGATTTGTAACGACGTTTATGTCAAAATCGCGTGCTCAATCATCGACACCTCAAGACTATAACTGACCCTAAATAATAAAAACAAAACATGACAGAGGTCCTCGTTTTTTCGCTAAGGCTTGATAAGACACCCACCAGCCTTCTAATCTTTACTTGGAGCGGTTCGGTCTCACCACGGAACTTAAGAAATTTATTAGTCTGTACAGGTGGTGACTGGGTCGTAACTTGGCACTCTTATTGCTGTCTTCTAGGATCCTAGGATCGTTCTCATCAACGGTGGAGACCAGTCAGGATTTAGATCCCCAAAATTCTGCACAAGTGGATTCGCAGATCGATGGGCCTTTTCTAGGGTGGATCTCGCCATCGTCCTCGAGTGATTGCCTCGATTTGCGATATCCAAATTTTTATGAATTTGTAAATTGAACACAAACCATGGCACGGTTATGAAGCACCTCTCTCGTGCGTCTCTAAGTCTGAAATTCAAGAGGGGTCAAGGAGCAGTGATGCACATGAATAACTTGAGTTTTAAGCTCAAGGAACTTTTCCAGCAGACGAGAGAATACAAGACAGACCTCGGGCATGCCTCGGACGTAGAAACCTGACAGCAGTGTCAGTACTGTGTAATAAAATCTGGGACAAACACATTTAAGTTGTGTAATTAAGGTTTCATACTCATGGAATGTCAATTAACTTAATGACAATCTCTATGCTGTATGTCACGGCAGATCCGTTTAGACAGATAAAAACTTGGGATTTATGCTTATAAGAGTTGTCCCATCTTTTTTTTTGCATACATCTGTAGAGGAACTGGTCCGAATATGGGCTATGCATATAGTATGGACGCCTAATGAAAAACCTATTAAGCAAGTGTCGCCACTTATTAGTGGCCTTAGTAACCTTAAATTCGCCTGCGGTCTTTGCACTGAGCTGCTGCTTTAGGATCAACTTTTCTTACGTTCAATTCTAAAGTGGAATTTTTGATAATATGGGCCACCACCCTTCAGGTGGCCCCCTAAATATGGGCCCGTGCCCATATTAGGACTGATTACCCTAGTAGCTCCGATAAACCCGAAAGTAAAGTAAAGTATTTTGTTTTAAGACGGAACCTGCAGCAAAGAACCTGTTCGTAGAAACTGTACCTTCTTTTGATATTTTGCGCACCGCCAGCCGTAAAAAAGAAGACATCCACTCGCGGAAGAAAAATCCCAAGTCATCACTTCTTCGCTCTACAAAAGTGATTTAGAAGAATCACTGAATAAAACTCCTAAACGATCAAGCCTAAAGCGACGGGTAGTTCCAGAATCTGAAGAATAAAGGAAAACGGGCCAAGAAAAACTTAGCGTTTTTCTTGACAACCAACAAGAATCTGAAGAAGAAGTCGAAGACTTTACTCCGGCTGACGATGATATTGATGAAGTTGGTCAAAATATTCCTGATGATGAAGATGCTGCTTGCATGTTTTGTGATGTCCGTATTTTTGAGAATAACAGGGCAGAACTGTGGGTAAAGTGCCAGGTGTGTTGTTAGTGGGCGCACGAGGAATACTCAGAAAAAGAAAAAGTTTTATGTTTGTGATTTCTCTCTGTAATATTGGTAGGTACTAATGTTTTATAATAGATACTAAGTTTTGTTTTTTTTTTTACTCAAATAAAGTTAATTTTGTGATATCCAACAGTTTTATACCTTTTTAATAGAGTCCCATATTTCATGCACTCTACCACTATTTCAAAAAATGGTCACTTTCCAAAGATTGCCTTGAATCAAAGTATTTTTCTAAATTTTTTGTATAAATAGATATATATGTATATATAGAAGAGAAATATTTAGAAAAAAAATGGGGGGCACATATTCGGACCAGTTCCTCTACCTGACATTTGGTGACCAGGGAAAGCCTCTCACCACCCACAGAGATGGTTGGAGGTGAATTTTTCTTCTTAGAAAACCATGCATTTCAAGGCGTTGATGGAGGGTCGCCATATAAGTGGCCACTCGGCAATTTCGTCGACCAATCTCTGTAGACGTCAGCAGATAATTGTGTCTCGAAGAGATATAAACAACGGTGTGGTCAGGCGAGAGAGAGGGTGAGATATCACTGGCGAATAATAAAGAGAGTTTTGGACCCAACAAGGAACCCTGTAGAACGCCAGACTGGATAAGTCTGGGTGACCAAGCGATTTGACAAAAAAAGTCCTACCTAAAGATAGGTAGGTAACGACCTAAAATACGAAAGAAAGCATTAATCAAACTTTCGACAAGGTATGCCAAGTTGTAAAATTGATTGATGATCGACCCTGAGCTTCGGGAGCTACTACAGATGGCACCCACCACATAAGTATGTTTTAATTGTGGCTCGTGGTCTGGAATTATATTTCGATTAGCCATCTGAAGGTATGGTTCTACAGGCTAAGAATTGCTGTATGATTTATTATTTTCATTGATCAATCGCTAATTTGGATGCAGATTCCTTCAAGTTGTTTTTACCAAAGATATGATTTTGATATGATTCCTTCGAAAATATCTTCTTCGGAATATATGGTTTGGAGTAGTGGAGAGTGGGGCACAGAGGACCATTTAAGGCAAAAAGTGTTGGTATTTGGATACGGTTTATGATTGGAATCTGCATTCGTAGGATGTGGGAACTACACTCACTGTGTTATCGTCTGATGTAAACATTTTTAACAAGTATGAACTAGTACTAGTTGTGCCCTGTGCCCCATCCATCCCTCATCCGATTTAGACTTAAAGAATTTTCCAACACAGTAGATGCATTTAGGATTGGTGTCGTTATCGAATTCGCTAGAATCATCATCAGATTTTCTTCTTATTTGAAGTCTCTTTCCTATTTTGGATGAGGATGGTCCTTTGAAGTAGATGAATAGCATTTTCTTTTACAGTATCCTTTTCTTTCAGCGATGGTTTTCTCTTCTTCTCTTGAATTTCAACATCCAGAGAATTATTAAAGGAATCAACAATATTTTTCTTTCCTTGGAAGGCTTTGTGTGTTTAGCAAAATGCTCTAAATATTTAACAAAATGCTCACTATCCGTTCAACCATCATTTGCATAACCTACAGTCCCAGAAGGACAACCCTTCATCAATAATTCTGACATTCTTTTTCTAGGGAAAAGTACAAATGGCGGAATATAGGAACCCGATACCGATTAGTTGATTCTCAAATTCTAAATTATTATGATCTTTTGAAGCATTATTAATAACCACACATTAAATACCATCAACCGTTTTAGGGGATATAATAACAAGAAAATATTACAAGCCTGCTTACGTTATAAAACAGTTTCTTTCGCACTGTAACTCTAAGAGGTTGTTTTTACCTACAAATCTGACTGCAGCATGATAAAATGATGTGATAGGTACAGTATAGACAAGTATCCAACAGATGGCAGGAATTACACCAAGCCAGCTTGAAACCCATCATTAAAATCAATAATTACTCATCAAAAGGAAATTAACGAAATTTAAACAAAAGAATTTGATCAAATTAAACTAAATCATCCTCCACAACCCAATAGATGTAACTGCGGATGAGATCGAAACAACCGGAACGAAACTGCTGGAAACGAACACACAGCCTTTATAGATTTATAAAATATGCTGTCTTAGCACTTTCTCTTCTACCCGCTGCTGCTCCATTCCAAACCACCCACACGGCTACCGCTCCATCGTTTCTATCCCGGATCCTTCGTTTCACTTAACGGAAAAAGAGACGCAGCATATCCGATATACGCCACCTTCGCGCGATAAACAGAGACACCGATATCCCGCTTTTATATATTTGTAACATTGTAGCTATACTATACTATGTATGTGTGGATCTTATATCCTGACTTTGTGTGTGTCCTGCGTTGAAGGCTATAACCGAAGGGTATCAGATCGTGTCCGGTAGTTCGGACAAACCTCGACGTTAAAGCGACAAAACCCCATCGAAATGAGATAAGTCCGAACCGACGGCTGCTCCGTGTGTGTGTGTGTGTGTGTGTGTGTGTGTAGGAAAAGGGGTGAAAGGATGTATATGTATGCACGATGGGAGCCCTCAGAAGTGCTTTCGAACTTATTAATATGCATAAATTGACATTGCGGTGAGCGGAGGAACCCACGGTCAACAAATCGCGAACTAACTGCGGCGGTTCACGATCGGTTCGGATGATGAGATGAGGGGCGAATGTGTGCGCGAATTAATGCAAAAAATTTTTCGAATCTTAATGTGTTGACATGATTTTCTATTACGCACTCGTATTCGATTAGAAATTGAGGGGGATGGGATATAACTTGCGAAAAAAAAAATTGAACTGGAAAAAAAGCTGCAACGAACTATTCTTGTTGTTGAAAAAAAGAGAAATTTATTCATATTTAACAGCCTCACCTTTATTCAGTTTTTATTTCAACACAATCAGATTCAAGATGCTTAATAAGTTTACAAATTTTAGTCTTTCGGCAGTAAACTAGATCACTAAATACTTCGATATATTAGCAACAATTTTACAAACAAAATATTGCGTTGAAATCTCGCGAGTGTTGGCGCTAACGTTTTGCTGATCATCCTGTCAGAATGGAGACTTCTAAAGGGGAAAAAAAACTGACAGCATGATCAGCAAAACGTCAAGTACAAATGTATCTACTCGACAACACCTGGAAGACTTCAACACAGTTAACAACGGTCGTGAAAACCTTCACTCAAACAGGACGTCGTTGGATGTCCGGTTACTAAGGTACAATTGCAAATTACAGAGAGACTACTTTATTTATAGAAATTTTATTTGATTATAATTTTTTTTAATTTTATTTATATTTAGGAAGCAAAACAGATTGCCCCAAAATATGCTTTCGTAACACTTATCATAATAAAAAAAAAAAAGCTATATTAATGTGGCATATAAACACAAGTACACATTTGGTATATAATTTCACATATTTATGAAATGGGAATTTTTTAAGATCGCACCAATGTCGTTGATGTATAGAATAAATAAAGTGGGTCCTAGGTGCGAACCTTGAGGGACACCAGACACCATATCCACATACTCAGATCTTGCCCCATTTAAAACTACAGCCTGCTTCCTGTTTCGACTCGATATCCATCTTAATAAATTTTCATGAAATCCAATAACTTTTAATTTTTCAATCAGTACACTGTGATTTATTTAAAACGACGTCTTAATAAAGAAAATGATTCATAATCAACCAAGTTATTATATTTCTTCCACTGGTGGTAGAGTATAAATAAATACATTTAATAATAATAAAATACATTTATTGCGGTATCAATTTCAAGAGCTCCCAACAACTCACCCCAATTTATTGTAGATATTAAATGATTTACCTCAGTATAATCGGCTTTTCTAAATTGCCAGCAATCATATGGTACAAAAAAAACGCGAAATATTAGATGGAGTATGTAACAAGAAGGTAAAGATTTATGGTGTTGGTCCTCAGTTACTAGTGGTTCATCAACAGCAGTTAAGTCAGATACCAGAGCATTTGAAATTAGTAAGTCTAAAATTCTACTATTAGTATTTGCAAGATTATTGTATTGATACAAATTTTAAAAAGATAATGAATCAAATAAAGCATTTTTCTTAGCATCATTAATTAAAGTATTAGACTCTAGGTAATCATCATTTTGTATCCACCGGAGCGCAGGTTTGGTAAATTGAAATCCCCAAACTATCAAGAAAACATGGGCGGGTAGATGGCCGCAGTGGTTAGGCGGCTGACTATCGTTGTGGGAGGACGATAGGCGCCGGGGTTCAATTCTCTGGGGGACGGTGAGATTTTTTCAGAGAGTTTAATCCCGGATCGACTTGCCATTCGCTGTTGGGAGCAAAGTGATTAACAGCGCGCCATCATAAAAGGCGATATGATGCTGTCACAAAGCCAATAGAACCCAACTTACACCGCGAGAGTTGCAGTGATAGCCAGACAAGCGATACAGATTACGGAGTCACTGCAACTAAGCACCCACCACATAAAAAAAAAATTATTTGAATAGTTACCTAAACATCTTGACACTCCGTACTCCATTGCAAACGGTGCTCTACCGACAGTCCCTTCGCCACTGCTATAAAGCTGCCTCCACCTCGTTCTTCTTGCGATGTAAAATCGGATCTATCATGTCGGAACACATTGTAGTTATCAGCAAAAAGATCAGCACTATTTATGGAATCAGTCAGCCAGGTTTCAGTACAACAAATAATATCATAGCCACAATTCAAAACACCCTTATAAAACGTATTAGATTTAGTTCTAAGCCCTCGAACGTTCTGATGATAAACTGATAGTTCACTCATTAACAACACTACCACTATTTAGAAATTATTGAATTTATTTAATTTATATTACCATTTGATTGACTATATACTATATGTTCTTCACTGGATCTCTTGGTGCAGAAGTAGAACACTAAACACTTTAACCCACTGAACACCAAACAAGTTTTAACTAAAACACCGACGCGTTTCAACAGCAATGCTGTCATTATCAAGGCGATAATAAAACTAAATTAAAATAAAATCTACAAAAACAGGTAAACCTAAATGTTATGCACGGTCAATCCGATACGCATCATTAATTTCCGATTAACGAAAACAATGACGAATACGGTATAGGACCATTGTCACAGTTCATTACACATGACTTATTTTTATATATTTCTAAACTTTCGAAAACATTTAGAAACTTACAATTGTTTATTTGTCTAATTAATTTAACATTCGTACGATCGATGTTGTGATCTGTTTCAAAAATGTGTTGGGCAACGCTCGATTTCTCAATTCTATTAAATCTAAGATGAGCCATATGCTCTTTGAATCTAGTTGAGACTGCTCTCCTGGTTTGCCCAATATATTTTTGATTACAATCTTTACAATTGATTTCGTAAATACCTGACTTTTCTAGAGGTTGTATTTTATCTTTAGGGTTACCGATGAGACTTCGTAAACTAGTCCCAGAACTGTAAACTATTCTGAGATCTAGCTCTTTGAAGATTTTACTCAAACCTTTAGTGATAAAGGGAGCGTAAGGGAGGGTCACAACGGGTGAAGCTTTAACATCCTCTCGAAAAGTCGTAGATTCTTTCCGTAGTTCTTTTATAATTTTAACTTTTCTCAATTAACCTTGTTCAAGGGAAAAGTGAGAAATCTGGAAACCAAAAAACTTGGCAGGCTTGCCATTTTATAATTTGAACACAATGATGGGAATCTGAAGGAATTGTTCAAGGGAAAAGTGAGAAATCTTTCTATACAAATCAAACTCTAATCTTTGTTATTTCTAATTACTAAAGTATCTAGAAAGGAATGTAGCTGACCGTTTTCTTCTTTTTCACAAGTGAACTTTATGGTTTCGAACCGATTATTTAATCTATTGAGAAAATCGTCAATATTACATTTTTTAGTGTCAAATATAGCGAAAATATCATCCACATACCTCAACCAAACCCTAGGAAAGTATTCGCTCTCAGATTCTAAGTCCTTTTCAAAACGGCTCATGAAAAGGTTAGCCAAAAAGGGCGACAAGGAGTTACCCAAACGTTTTTCTGTTTTTCCAAACTTTATTAATGTTACTTCTCGAATAATTGCAAAAGTAGTGATAAAGTCATTCGTTACGCGAAAGAAAAATGGTTGCGTTCAGAAATCGAATATCTTTTTGCCAAACGCAGTAAACTTGAGATTCAAGCTTACCAACTTTGGAAATTTTTAACATTAGATCTTAGTGATGTTGAATATCAACTATGGTGTGATTTTCAACGGAACATGTTTATTTCAATCGATAGGAAAGTTCAGAATAAGAAATTCTCTTATGATAGGAAATTAAGAAAGTTAGATTGTTTTTTAAACAATAAACATCATGTTCCGATGAATACCATTAACATAGTAGAAAATCATTCTTCGCAAACCTTTAGTGAACGGGAACTTAATCTTTTGAATAAAGGATTGAAATTTGGTTTGCAGACTCCTGAATCGAATGTTGAGTGGGTTATTGCCGGGATAGGATCCTCTATCCAGCGGTTTCCTGAGCCCACAAAACAGTTTGTTAGGGAGGCCTGCAAAGATACTATTTCAAAAAATTTGAAATCCTATAAATCACCTCAGAAATCCGAAAACATTAAAATCATTAAAACTTTGCGGGAAAAAGATTGTTTTTATTTGAAAGCTGACAAAGGGAACAAGGTTGTTATTTTAGATAAAGAGGACTACTATGATCGGGTTAATGACCTGTTGAGTAGTGGCCCTTATAAGTCAATTTCAAAAAATCCTTTACCGAAAATGATTAGAGACGTCAACAATGTGTTTAAAACTTGTAACAACCTTGTTACTGCCGATGTTAGACGTAAGCTACATGTTTCCAATCCTGTTGTCCCTAAATTATATTGTTTACCTAAAATTCACAAACCTGGCAAGTCGGTAAGGCCAATTGTTTCGGCAATTGACGCACCGACTTATAAGGTTTCCAAATGGTTGACCAATGAATTTAATAATTTGCCAATACAGCAATCTAGTTTTGCAGTAAAAAATTCGTTAGAATTTATTAAAGAAATTCAAAATATTCAGTTGCTGGAGGGTGAAGTATTGATTTCGTTTGATGTTAGTTCTCTCTTTCCTAGTGTACCGATTCCAGACACCTTGACATACCTCGAGGACTTGTTGCTTCAAAATAGTTTGAGTCAACAATGTGTCCAGGAATATATTCGCTTAACTGACATCTGTATGAAACAGAACATTTTTCAATTCAACGGGAGCTTTTATGAACAGCTGGAAGGAACGGCAATGGGTAACTCCTTGTCGCCCTTTTTGGCTAACTTTTTCATGAGCCGTTTTGAAAAGGACTTAGAATCTGAGAGCGAATACTTTCCTAGGGTTTGGTTGAGGTATGTGGATGATATTTTCGCTATATTTGACACTAAAAAATGTAATATTGACGATTTTCTCAATAGATTAAATAATCGGTTCGAAACCATAAAGTTCACTTGTGAAAGAGAAGAAAACGGTCAGCTACCCTTTCTAGATACTTTAGTAATTAGAAATAACAATAGATTAGAGTTTGACGTGTATAGAAAGGAAACCAGTACACTTCGCTACATTCCTTCAGATTCCCATCATTGTGTTCAACACAAAATGGCAAGCCTGAATTTTTTGGTCCACAGACTTCTCACTTTTCCCTTGAACAAGGCGAGGTATGAGAAAGAGCTTAAAATTATAAAAGATGCGGCCAAGTGTAATGGTTTCCAGCCTCAGCATATCTATAAGTTAATTGGGAAGTTTAATTATAAGAAAACTGTGAAAGAATCTACGACTTTTCGAGAGGATGTTAAAGCTTCACCCGTTGTGACCCTCCCTTACGCTCCCTTTATCACTAAAGGTTTGAGTAAAATCTTCAAAGAGCTAGATCTCAAAATAGTTTACAGTTCTGGGACTAGTTTACGAAGTCTCATCGGTAACCCTAAAGATAAAATACAACCTCTAGAAAAGTCAGGTATTTACGAAATCAATGGTAAAGATTGTAATCAAAAATATATTGGGCAAACCAGGAGAGCAGTCTCAACTAGATTCAAAGAGCATATGGCTCATCTTAGATTTAATAGAATTGAGAAATCGAGCGTTGCCCAACACATTTTTGAAACAGATCACAACATCGATCATACGAATGTTAAATTAATTAGACAAATAAACAATTGTAAGTTTCTAAATGTTTTCGAAAGTTTAGAAATATATAAAAATAAGTCATGTGTAATGAACTGTGACAATGGACCTATACCGTATTCGTCATTGTTTTCGTTAATCGGAAATTAATGATGCGTATCGGATTGACCGTGCATAACATTTAGGTTACCTGTTTTTGTAGATTTTATTTTAATTTAGTTTTATTATCGCCTTGATAATGACAGCTTTGCTGTTGAAACGCGTCGGTGTTTTAGTTAAAACTTGTTTGGTGTTCAGTGGGTTAAAGTGTTTAGTGTTTTATATACTATTTGATGACTGAAATTTGCTATAACCTGAATCCTCGACCTATCATCTTTCCGAATGAAAATTTTACAAGCTTATTTTTCAGCAATATTTAACGGAATTGTCTTTACAAAACGAACGCACTCTACAAAACAGCTCCTTATTTTTTTACAGTAAGGTGATCATTACAATAAATTGCCGAAGTGCTATTTGTAAACCCAAGTTTATCTGCAGTGAGAGCGACTTCACTTGACGAGAAATAAATTTAACAATCACATTTCTTGGTTTATTATTTTTCGTAATAGAATGCACTCGGTGACAGGCATCAATCTGCGCATCATTTATAGTAATACTAGTTAATCCAGCTCTTTCTTTTTTATAATATTTAGAATGTTTTTATCATTTTGCTCCGGAATTCCAGAAATTACTGCTGAATGTTTTCAACTTCTCTCTTCAGAAGGTTATTTTCAACAGTTACTTGATTTAGTTGAGTTTTTAATTCTTTAAACTCTTGGATAAAGGTTGTAAATTCTTTCAATTTAGAGTTAAAGTCATTCACCTTGTTGCTAGAAAAATTCACAGATTTAGTAAGATTTGATTGCTCAGATTTCAATGAAGCAATTGAGATACACAACTCTTCCACCGCCAAGATAGGCCGGGGATCGCAAGATATTCTAACAGCTGTGAATCAACATCTATACAAGTGAGTTGCATATATGTATTTCTGACATTTTCCATCACACTTTATACCCGGAGCATGTCGAGTAATGTTTGAGTTACAAAAACCACATGTGTCGGGCATTGTGAGTGTAATTTTAGAGCACAGAATTAATAATCGGTTGAAACTACAGTTCACTTAGGTGCGATCCAACTGTCTAAAATACTGCCGTACTTCATCTCGACGTTGTCGTCTTCAAACCTTTTACCCGACAAATGAGTATTCAATGACCCGAAACAAATGAAAATCAGAAGGAGCCAGGTCTGGACTTCGGGGCGGATGGACAATAACTTCCCAATTGCGTTTCTGAAGCCAGACCTTCGTCTGATTTGAGGTGTGCGGTCTTGCATTGTCATGAAACAACCTGATTCCTTTCGTCAACCTTCCTTTTCGTTTCTGTCGAATGGCTGGTGTAGCTTTTCGAGAGTTTGACAATAAATATCGCTGGAAAATGTCAAGCTATGCCATTCGCTGTTCCTGTGGTGTGATACGAGTCTAAAGACTATATCTTCAGTGCATTTGCTTGTGCTCTATAATGAAGAGTTGTCTGTTCCTCTCCCTAACTTGCTAGAGCCACGGGAACAGAACCACCCTCAACCGAATCAGAATTGAATCAAAATGAATGGGATTGAGTGTACAACAACGGAATCTTCTAATTCCACAACAATAAATTACAGGACAAACTTATTTAAACCGATGCTAATAGATCCATAGGAAGTGTTTTAAATCTTAAAGTTTGTATCACTTTTTTTCTTTTGACAACTCTTTGACAGAAACTCTGACATTTAAGAATTGATAATTGTTTATTTTTAATGTTGTCTTTTCTTAATGAATTAACGGCAATGCAGATACAAGAATATGGGGTGTAGAACGTCGCTTAAATTTTACAAAACAAATATTTTTAACTCATCATAAAGATAATTCTAAAAGATCGAATTTTTTTTTACACTTAAACAATATCTGTCCATATAACCGCGAACGTATTTTTTCTCTCCTTTTTCCATCGGGTTTTACAGCCTCTACCCTGGCTGCTGCTGCTACCGCTGGCTGGCTGGCTGGATGGTAGCGTAACGATCGACGTTCCAGGCAGGCGTCCATTCCGCTGACTCAGCTGCGGTCGACCTCAAAACGTTGTTCTACTAATTATTCCGCTTATCGACGACGGGGGGGTTGAAAGAAGAGAGGCGTAGGGTCCGCCGACCACTATAAAGAGAGAGTGTGTTAGTGTCAATATCGCCGTATACGACACAGGAGTCATTGTCATTGCCCCCGGGTTCACCTCCTTGCCGGCGGGGAGGGAAAAAAAAGGAGGAATTTGTACGGCGTTCGGCGTCGACGGCGTTGCATTGTGAAGTGGAAAACGTGACGTATCAACCATCTGACCGTGACAACGCCGACGGGTTCGAAATTTCCTTTTTCCTTCTCGAAGAATTTTCACCTTCTAGTTCCGTATTAATTATATTATATGATAGTACATAACTTTTGAGTCGTTTTAGTTGGCACTCCCGATTTCCTCGAGTACATCACATTAATCAAAAAATAACACAACCGCTTCGCAATTTTAATTATACGCGAAGCTGTACCGTCACGGATCTGTAACACGGATCCAAATCATACGACGGCGGAGGACACCCTAGGATACCAGACCACAGAGAGTGTATCAGTGGAAATTATTACTAATAAATCTTCGTGCGGTAATTGTGGCATTCCGCTCCGATAAACACAAATTGCATCTGATTTATGACGTAATGTAGTCTCGCTCGTTCGCCAACAGCGCGATACCGTGTACACGTAGCGCTATCATCGCTCATAAAAACATGTTCATGTTGCGTGCGGATATAATTTGAATTTTACAAATTAAAATAGTATTTCTTAAGAAGGGGGAACTGTCATCGACTTCGGAGCTTAGTTATTTAAAAAGTTACAACCAGCCCAGCTTAAGCTCCGTAACAACGGGCGTATACTCTCTTGAAAAGGAGCAATAGAATCCTAATAGCTTCATATTAAGGTCTGCGCTGTCTCGATTACGGAAGCAACCCCTAGATCGAAACGTATACCGAAACTAAGACCGGGTCTTCAGGTTCCGCGATAAAGAGCTTTAGTTTAAACGTAAACAGGAGAGACGCTCGCAAGAATTGGCGGAGATTATTTGCATTTCTCCGATCTTCAAATTAAATTTGTATGCGGTTATTACGAAAAATTTATATATGTGAAAGGAACGAAGCTCCAATTATAAAGATAAGAAACATAGACGACCTATAAATGTTTAACCAAAAGTAATAAACATATTTACATGTCAAATATTAGTAAGTTTGACATTTAAATGTCAATTCTATGCATATTTGACGTTTAAAATGTCAAATTTATCCATCTTTGACGTTTAAAATGTCAAACTTATCCATATTTGACGTTTAACTGTCTGCAGATTTGATATATCATCAAAATTTTAACGACATCTAAACGATAATACTTTAAAGAATCGAATTAATCGTGAATTTTATAATCGTATGACATATTTAACTGTTAGACCCGTGATAAAAACAATATTTGATATAGAAATGTCAAACATGTTCGTATTTGACAATATTATTCATATTTTGCATTAGAAAGTGATATCTGCTCATAATGAACATGTAAATTTGACACATTTTTCATTTAAATGTGAAATATAGGCAATATTTGACAGTTAAACGTCAAATATTGTCGGTATTTAACATTGAATTGTCATATCTGTTCATATTTAATATTTTAATATCCGATCCGTCTATGTTTGACATTTAAATGTAAAACTTACACATATTTGACATTTCCATCATCAATAAACCAGTTTTTGACATTTAAATGTCAAAACTATAGACAGGAATTCCACTTGAATATCAAATATGGACAGGATTGGCATCTGAACGTCAAATATGCTCAATAGTTCACATTTAAACGACAAATATAACGGGGTTTGACATCTAAATGTAAATAATTTCAAGAACTGTATTAAATATTAAATATTGTCCATATTTGTCATTTAAAGTTAAATATCAATTAGGAAGGTGATGGGCATTCAAATGTCAACTAGTGTCGTTATTTGACATTTAATTCAGTCAAATATTTTGCATTCGGGTGGCAAGTCTGTCCATATTACCCATCAATTGTCAAACTTATTCGTATTTGAGATTTCAATCTCCAACCCACCTCGATATTTGACATTTAAACGTCAAATATTCTCAATAATTAATATTTGAATGAAACATATGAACAGGTTTGACATATAAATCTGAGTATAAATGTCAAATATTGTCCATATTTGACGTTTAACTGTCAAGTATCTGCAGATTTTTTATGTGGACAAGAATCACGATTAAGCATCAATTAGATAAAATAGTAAAATAGTACAATTTTATAATCGTATAATCGCTTAACTGTCAGGTCTGTTCATGTTTGATATTTAGTCATTCGATGAAAAGAATGTTTCATGTCGAAATGTCGAAAATGTCCGTATTTGACAATATTATTCATATTTTATTTTGCATTAAAAAGTGACACCTGCTCATAATGGGCATGTAAATTTGACACATATGACATTTCCATCTCCAATAAACCAATTTTTGACATTTAAATGTCAAAACTACAGGAATTCCATTTGAATATCAAATATGGGCAGGATTTGTTGCAATGTGCCTTGATCTTGATATAATTTTCAAGAATCAACAAATATATTGAAAATACACAATGTATGTTTGACAAAAAATACCTGGTAGACAATGTGACATATGGTAATATGTCATAGTAATATTACTATAGCTACATTGGTTAGTTAATTCATATCTATCTTTTTCTCAATATTACAATAGGATTGGCATCTAAACATCAAATATGCTCAATACACATTTAAAAAACAAATATCATGAGTTTTGACATCCAAATGTAAATAATTTCAAGAACTGTATTAATCGTAATCGCTAAATTTTACAATCGGCTGATTCTTCTTGCTTAACACATCGTGTACACATCTCACTTTTAAATATTAAATATTGTCCATATTTATCATTTAAAGGTGAAATATAAACAATATTTGACAGTTAAACATCAATTGTGGAGCAGAGTATCATTCGACTGTCAACTAGTGTCCTGATTTGACATTTAATTGTCAGATATTTTGCATTCGGTTGGCAAGTCTGTCCATATTTCTCATCAATTGTCAAACTTATCCATATTTGATATTTCAATCTCCAACCCACCTCTATATTTGACATTTAAACGTTAAATATGCTCAATAATTAATTCTTGAATGAAACATATTGACAGGTTTGACATATAAATCTGAGTAATTTTAAAAATTCGTCTTCGTTAAAAAAGTCAGTCGCTGAAAATAGTAATCGGTAAAAAAATCATTTAAACCTGTCAAATATTCACCATATTTAAAACTGGAATGTCAAATTTTGTCCATATCTGATATGTCAATGCCCAATCCGCCTATATTTGACGTTCAAACCTATCCATATTGGACGTTTCTATAGCCAACCCGTCTACATTTGACATTTAAATGACAAATGTTAACAGATAACGCATTTAGATCTTAAACACACTCAATAGTTGACAGATTTGGCATCTAAATATATGTATAACTGTCAAATATTGACCATATTCGAGAATAAAATGTCAAACATCGATCATATTTGACATTTAATTGTCGCACCCATCCATATTTGACATTTAAGCACCAGACTTATCCGTGTTTAACTTTGAAATACCAATTATTAGCCATATTCGTCATTTGATGTTAGATATTGATAAAATTTGACAGTTAAATGTCAAATAATGTCCATATTTTATATTCAATTATCTAATATCCTGTCAATATTTGACATTTCAATATCCAACCCGTCTGCATTTGATGTTTAATAGCAACAGGTTTGACATTTAAACGGTGAGGGGGGTGGGGTGTTACCGGTTGTTTGACACAATTTAGAATTTTGAAATGGTGAAGCTTATCTCATCGCACCACGAAGATCATTGGTCTCTTCTCTTCATCTTCGTCGATTTCTGCAGGTTTTTTTGCGTTTGACATTTAAACGTCAGAAATTTCCTATATTTGACGTTTAAACGTCAAATCTGACAATTTCGTTTATAATCGATAATAAATGTCATATTTGAGTAAAATTTCCACTATTTTTATAAATTTGATTTCATTTCTATAATTTCCTGCCTGAGATACTTCTTGCAGCTCCAAATTTCGACGGTTCCCATGACAAAATTCAAAATATCAATTATCTTTAAGGAACCCGGCGTTCCGAAAATAAATATAAACGAAACGAAATCGTATATCTATAACTTCTTCTTGAACACACCCTCTTCGAGTAATAGACCGCTATACGCTATAGCTGGTGGAAGATTTCGTTGGAGAACTTTGAAGTTGTTTCGCGTTTCTGAAACATCTATGGGGGAGAGGTGGATTACGGTAAACAAAAGCGTCGCGATCGTTTCTGCGGGTTAAAAGGACCACGAGGCCCGTAATCTGCGAGACGGCAGTCAGAAGAAATATCTTAAGATGTTGATATCGAAAGAGAGAGAGAGAGAGAGAGAGAGGGAGTGAGTCGCAGTGTAGTATCAAGGGTGGTGAGGGTGTGTAGGAGGATAAGAAACGGACGCTACGGATTCCATTAAGCGGAAACGGAAGCGCGGACCGGAAGATTTACTGCGGCATCCCCCTTATACAGACGACGATGTGTTTGTATGTGTTTCCCCCGCGCGCACAGATTTATATGAATCGAATATTTATAATCCGCCAGGAATGGGGACAAATTAAATATAGTAGCGTCTAAACGGGGTGCGACCGGTCAACTCTCCCGGTTGTATTTTTCCCCTTTCCTCGTTCGTTTCGTCGTTTCCTTTCTCTTTTAGTTTTATAGATAGAATTTGAATTTGTCCTTTGCCGAAATTTTGAATTGTTTCTCATTGTCAGACTCCAAAACTACAAACTTATTTGAGCGCAAAAAAATGGTGTTGGGCAATTAGAGAGATTGACGTTTATTATTTGAGAGTCTCAATCTTATTTTTATCTCTTTTGAATTAATTAACGGCCGTAGAACATCAAAACTTGTTCTTATTTCTGACGTTTTGATAGGTAATATTCTATAGAAGATTTGTTTAAAATTAGAACACCTTAGAACTCGAATAAAAGAAAAATTTCCTCCCCTACATTTTCGATTTCACCTCGTCTAGTTTTTCCCCATTCTTATGGAGAGTCCGCGTGTAAGAGGTGTGTTCGGAACGTGCCTCACCGAAGTTATGCCTATGCCAGCATCCACTATATTGGCATTATTTATTTCCTTGACATGTGCTCGATATGTATATTGTCGGTCAATCCATATTGCCTCTTCCATTTCAATCTGTGCGGGGGAATATATAAAAGCGGTTCGAATTTATATATATATACGTAGGATGGTGCCGTGGACTTCGGAAACGGACGTTTTTCCGGAGTTATGACGACCGGATCCCGACGATTTATAGTTTTTATAGAGAGGGGGGATCTGTATATTTATACGGAGAACAGAAGAAGCTGGACGGTCGCAGTTAAGGAGATCGTTGGTCAAGTAATTGATTTAAGTAAATTTCCCTCTCCTACTTGTTCTTTTTTTTTTGTTCTTTCTGGACCCTATCCTGCTGCTGCAGGGGAGATGTTCTACTTTATTGGCTCCGTTCGAGATTTATTGTTTTTTTTTCCTTCGCTCGCGGACAAGATGAAGGTGGACTTATCGATATTTTTTCTTTTAATTCCTTCCTAGATTTGAAATAGAAAAAAATCGTATTATTGTATTGTAAATTTAAACGCCAAATATGGATAGACAATATTGTCAAGTTAAATTTCAAGTTTGAATGAGATTTGACGTTTAAATGTCAAAAATTGACAATTTTGACGTTTCAGTTTCAAATAAAACCAGATTTGACGTTTAAATGTCAAATAATGAAATATTCGGCATTTTTTCGGTAATCGTTTGAGTACCACACCACTATTTGGAAGTAATGATAGACGATTAAATCTAAAATGTAGACGAGTTGAACATTGAAGTGTCAATTGGTGAAGACCCAAATACGTGTCGAGTGTTCAACACAACATCCATCTAACTTTTGGTCTTTTGTTCGCTCAAGTTCGTCATCAAATATCTAACTCCAGACTCTGTTTCAATACTGTTAAATGTCGCCAAAGTTTTTGAATTGATTATGTACAAATATATTTACTTCTCCATATCGTACTTTATTGCTCCAGAACAATATGGTTTTGTCTCTAAGCGTTCCACTGTGACCAACCTCTGTAACTTTTCTCAGTACGTATCTGAAGCTCTCGAGATTCAGAGTCAGTTTGATGTTAAATATACAGATAGGGCTAAGGCCTTTGACCGTATTGATCATGGTATGCTACTGTCAAAACTTCATTTATTCGGATTTAGTGATTTGCTGCTACAGCTGTTAGAATCATATTTATGCAGTCGCGATTTTTTTGTCTTTTATACCACTTTCTCTTCTAGCACAACCTTTGACCGCTTTTATTTTTGCTTTTTATTAACGATATGCCCGTTTGTATTAACAGTCAAATTTTGATGTTCGCTGACTAATTGCATATTTCCTCAGGAAAATTTAACAAGGATTCATGACTGGTATGAAAGAAATGAGGGTTGTCTTTGAATATTTCTAAGTGCAATGCGATGAGCTACACAAGCTATAAAGTTCTATCCAGAAATGTGTTAAATACCAGACTTATCCGTGTTTAACATTGAAATATCAATTATTAGCCATATTCGTCATTAAATGTCAAATATGGATAAAATTTGACAGTTATATGTCAAATATTGTCCATATTTCATATTCAATTATCTAATATCCTGTCAATATTTGACACTTCAATATCCAACCCCCCTCCCCCCACCGTTTGATGTTTAATATCAACAGGTTTGACATTTAAACGGTGAGGGGGGTGGGGTGTTACCGGTTGTTTGACACAATTTAGAATTTTGAAATGGTGAAGCTTATCTCATCGCACCACGACGATCATTGGTCTCTTCTCTTCATTTATGTCGATTTCTGCAGGTTTTTTTGCGTTTGACATTTAAACGTCAGAAATTTCTTATATTTGACGTTTAAACGTCAAACCTGACAATTTCGTTTATAATCGATAATTAAATGTCATATTTGAGTAAGATTTCCACTATTTTTATAAATTTGATTTCATTTCTATAATTTCCTGCCTGAGATACTTCTTGCAGCTCCAAATTTCGACGGTTCCCATGACAAAATTCAAAATATCAATTATCTTTAAGGAACCCAGCGTTCCGAAAATAAATATAAACCAAACGAAATCAAATTTTGATGTTCGCTGACTAATTGCATATTTCCTCAGGAAAATTTAACAAGGATTCATGACTGGTATGAAAGAAATGAGGGTTGTCTTTGAATATTTCTAAGTGAAATGCGATGAGCTACACAAACTATACAGTTCTATCCAGAAATGTGTTCACATAAAGGATTCAGGAGTAACTTTTGATAGAGAACTATCATTCACTAGCCACATCAATCGTGTTGTTTCATCAGCCACTAAGATGCTGGGCTTTATCTTGAGCAAAATCAAGCAATTTACTAATATATCGGCTTTAAGAACTCTTTACTATTTCCTCGTTCAATAGAAGCTCGAATATTATCCAGTTATCTGGAATCCAATTTATGAAGTACATGTAAAAAACTGTTGAGACTGTTCAGTTTTAATATTTATCCCTATAGAGGGTTTCCATATGATATTTTACTTTTTACCTTTTCCATACATTCGTTGGAAACTAGACGAATTGTTTCGATGCACAGCGCACGCATACATTGACGTTGTCTTTAGCATATCTAAGGGTGTACGTTCTGAATACCCTGTAGACACTTAGGGCCTGCGGAGGATAGTAGTCCGTGCTCCTAAATTTGCAATTAAGCCAGGGATCCAAGTCCAGTATTAGTTGCTTTGTCCGTTTGGAATTTGTCCCGTTTTCCTCCCATCCCCACTGTGATGCTCCTAGCCGTGGCCCCACAGTTAATTCTACCATTTTCATAGCTGTTTTTTTCTTTCTTGTGCTAGCAGATCAATTGGACAGATCACTTAGAGTGCCACCGTTGACGTAGTACAACAAACCGACGCGATCTTAATCAGCATTTTTCTCTGCACTCTGTCTACGATGTTGCTTGTTTGACCTTCAAAAATAATGGTCTCCAATTTTGCTGGGGCTAAATCCAGTTTGTTCCCCATCAAATCATGTTCAGTATTAGCCTTGATTATCAGAGCTGAATCGTTCACGTAGGTACCCCAGAGTGGCGGCACCTATGGGCAGTTCCACTTGAAAAATGTCATCAAACAAGATATGGGATGCAGATTTAAGAGGCGATTCAGTACGTCTAGAATCCATTACCCCTGGTTCAAATTTGAAGTTCTCCAACCAATTACAATAATCTTATAGAATAACTATATAGAATAAAATTTTAAATCTAAAAACAAGATGAGGCTCAGTTAAAAAAAAATGCATTTCTTGTTTGAAACAGTTAACCCAACCTTTTCTCGGTGAAACATCAACTAACTAGGAAAGAATATTCCTCAGTTAGCTCGAACTTCATGGCAAAAATTCTGCAGTTTGCAGAGTTTCACAAAAGAATCTAAATCTAGTTTGGGAGGGGGTCTACAGCGAATAATCATAAAAGTCGATCATCAGATAAATAGACCTCGATCGCCGCCATCAGTAAGATGAGGGCGAAGGAAATGCTATAAAATCGAACGGACACGATAGCCACAGCTAACTGGCCATGCACATACATATACACACACGTACTAAATAGATATATCCACGGAGACACATTCCAATAGTGTAGCAGTAGACAGACGACCTCGTCGGTAGTATACTTAATATATACATATATAGTTCTTTCCACGATATAACGATTCGATTAAAATTGTATAGATTGGTATTATTATATTTATAATAATAAATCAAATTTGTATTAGAACTGTCATATTTAGCTATCAATACAACTTCTCAAATTATGACACTTATTAGCTTTCTTCTGTAAAGATTGAATTGATCCTAATACGCAATAAAATGGTGTGTCGTTATATCGTGGAAAGGACTATACATGCATGTCCTGAATATTGATACTAGGCAGCAAACAAACAAGCGGACTGTCAGATAAGGAGTTCCGATCTAGATCGGTAGTAATTCACCCTGTCGTCGATACAGTGTCGTCCAGTCCGGTGATATAATGTTCCGGAATCCGGATGAATTCCTGAATCTGGTCATTTGACAATGCAACTGTTCGAATAATCTTCGTCTAATAATTAAACCTCAGAGTGTAGCCAAAATTCTTCTTTTTACATATTTAGTAGACTTTAAGAGATTACAATCTTTCAAGTTTACAATCTTACAAGTACAAACTGCGGTTTATTAGTTGAATGAGGAGTGCCTCAAGGAAGTATGTTGGGACCTTTATTATTCTTGATATTTTGTCAATGATGTATGATAAACTAGTGTGGTGGTATCACCTGATAATGTATCAGAAAGTGAATGGCTATCCAGGAGTTGATTTCTTAGATTCATTTATAAAAAGAAACAATTTAACCGTCAGAAAGCATGACGAATGCGATGTGACTGACGATTCTGGCTCAATGAACATGAAGAGAATGGAGAGAGTTCGGGAACGTTTCGGTGCTACTGTTGCTAAATGGTTTGTTGAAACTTCAACGGAAATCTTTCACCACCAATGATGGTATACAAAGTCCTAAACATTTACGACAATCGGACGTAATAAACTTGTTCGAAATGTGGTTTTTCCAGTTTTTACTGCCTCACGACGATAGCATTAAAGAGAGTTGATGACAACACGACACTCTTTCTTATCAATACTACACACTTGATGTCGCTGTAGAGGTAGATTCTCGATCAGTGAAGGATGAAGCCTCCCCGCAGAGCAAGCTTCTTCATTTATTAGACAGACTGCAGAGAGGAATAAGTCCAAAAATGGCAGGGACTGTCAAATTAAAATTTAAAGCAACTTTAAATCCTGAAGAGGTTTCTTAGTCGCATTGCAAAAGGCAACTCTTCCCAGATCTGTGGGATTAAATGGAAAGACAAAGGCACATTTGATTGGATCCAATGCACGAATCGTCTCGTGAGTGAGTTTGTAAAGAATCGTGTAAAGAATCAAGGACTATAATAATGTTATTCAGTTCACAACCAATGTTGCCAGAACAAGATTCAGAGGTAGCCCCAGAGGACTCGTAAGATCACGATGGCAACCTCTGAGGTGTGAGACCACGTATTGTCTTGATGAAACAATTTTTTTCTATAAATGTAGCCGTTTTTCAGCAATTTCTGCCTTTCGCTTATCAAGTAATGATGCTCTCGTAGTGAAGTTGAAGTTGGCAAACATTTAAGCAACAATTTAATATATATTTAGTGGCAACACGAAAAGAGGAAAAACCTGATAAGGTTAAAGTTGCATTGTTATTGAATGCTGTTGGTGAAGAAGCACTTAAGTTATTTAATACATTTGGAATAGACTATGAAACGTGCAAACTTGAAGAAGTGATGAAAGCTTGAGATGGGTTACAAATTGCCTGATTTGTCAGAAGTATGCAAGATCTAAACCCAAAGAGCCGTTGTTAGTTCATGAGTATCCTGAATTTCCTTGGGAAAAAATAGAAGTAGACATTATGGAGTGGAAAGGAGTTAATTACTTATGTAGTGGCAATGGACTATTATTCCAAATGGTTGGAAATTTCAAAATTTCAACAATGAGAGGAAAAACCGCAAATGAAGTGAAAGAGATATGTAAGACAATGTTTGCAAATCAGTGGGGTTTTTAAGTCAGAACAGTCAGTCCCAATTATTCAAAAGCTAATGGGTTGGCAGAGAAGGCAGTTGGCATAGCAAAGATGCTATTTTAGAGTACAGGAATTCTCCAATATCGTGAACTAATGTAACACCAGCTGAGTTGTTCATGAATAGAACATTAAGAACAAAACTGCCAGTGTGGAAACAAATAATATTGAAACCAAAAATAACTGAAAATGTACAGAAAGTGTTCAAGGTAATACAAAATAAAGCAAAGACAAAAGAGCACAAGAAGCAGACAAGTTTACAAGAAATACAAAGTCCACAGACAAAGGTATGGGAGGAAGCACAGATAATTGAGGAAAAGGAAACGCCACGATCGTATTTAGTAAAGAACAAGAAAGGTAAAATTTATAGAAAAAATTCTACCTATTGCTATTAGAAAGTGTAGTTGAGATTGAAAATAAAAGTGATACAGTGGAGTTTGAAAATTAACAAGAAACAACAAAAAGTGATAGACTAGTGGTGTAAGAAAAATGCATTTCGATTTGGAATTCCTATGATATGGCGTGAGCAGAAAAACCATACCACTGAGTGCTACTTCTGTTCAGTTGACGTAAAGGGATTCAATTCAAAAAACAAAAGAAGCAAAAGTTATCCTAACTTTGACTCATACTCAACATAGCCCTGAAATACCTATCCCATAGCCACCTTCCAGTTTGAATGAATACCCGAGTGAGTTGGAGGACGAAGTCACATTACCTCCTCAGGATGAATCAAGCTCAGATTTTTCTTTAGACGAAGATGAAAGGCCTCAACTATTTTCTCAAAGTGAGCTTAATGATCTAGTAAGAGATTTGGGTATTTCAAAAGATGCAGCCGAATCTTTTATCATCAGGCACTTCATTTTCATAGTACAGACCCAGTTGTTTACAAAAGAAGGAAATTTAGTTTTTCGCAATGATGTGGAAGGACTCACTCATTGCTTTGATATACAGTATGACTCATCTGAATGGCGCCTATTCATTGATTCATCCAAAAGTAGTCTTAAAATAGTATTATTGCACAATGGAAATAAATTTGCATCACTTCCGCTGGGACATTCTATGCATATGGAAGAAAACTCTAACGATTTGGCCATTATCCTAAAAACAATCAAATATCAGGACCATCAATAGATGGTTTATGGGGACTTCAAAATACTCACGATGCTTTTGAGTCAGCAGGCAGGCTATACTAAATACCTACCCATGTTTCTTATGCCTGTGAGATAGTAGAGCCAGAGAGCAGCACTGGACTAAAAGTGATTGGCCTCTCCGAGAAACTTTAAAACCTGGAGAGAAAAATTTTATCAATACGACTTTGGTACCATCAGAAAAAGTTTTGTTGCCCCGTCTCCATATCAAATTGGGGCTGATTAAACAATTTGTAAAATTGCTGCAAAAGGATTTCACTGGCCAGAGGGTTGTGAAAAATATGAATGAGAAGGACAAAGAAGCTTGGGTATCGTTCAAGGATGTAGTGCGAAAGTTTTTGGGATCCTGACTACAAAACCATTGTTCAACGGATGCTAGCAGCATACGAAGCTCAAGGCTGGAAGACGAGCTTGAAGGTCAATTTTTTATACTCCTGAAAACCTGGGAGCTTACAGTGAAGAACAGGGCGAGCGGTTTCACCACTTCATCACTTCTGAAATCAGCGCGTTCTAAAACATATAATTCAGTAAAAATATCTCATGCAGCTGACAAAATTTGTTTTTTGCAGACCTGTATAATTTACAGTAGCAATTATTGCTATTAAATTATCATTTAAACCTCGATCGTAAATCACGACAGATTCACAAGCGAATCGCCGCGTTAAGATCCGCGGTTTTTCCCATTTCATTACGCTCTAGTATTACCGGAAGAAGGCAGAAGCTAGTAGTTACGGCTTTTGCGAGGGAGTGAACTGAGTGCCGACAACGGTAAGCGAGGAGAATAGCGAGGAAATTAAGTGAACGTTAACTATTATTGCAGCGGCGATCGCTGCGGTATGGCGGTTACTAATGATGGTATTGTGCAGGTCTCTAGGGAGGATCCGTCCCTATATCTCTACCTCGAAAAACCCCGGAACTCGCTTGTTTCAATCCCAACGGAGCGCTATTACAGCCTACTATATTAATTTTAAAAGTGTGTCTTTATTTCTGTTTATACTGTAATAAGAGACGATTAACTCCTCTCCCATAATTTGTTAAGGGTTGAAAGGGTAATGGTGAAAAGGGTAAGTCGAGGGTCGACACTGTATTATTAAGTTAACTTCAACGTATTTTTGTTTGTTAAATAAATCGAGAGTTCTTTGTTTTTAAATATTTTTTTTAATATTATTTGACACATATTAGTTATCTCTCTCTCGTCCTCTACCACCACCTTACAAAAGGCGACGCAACCGTGTGTACATTGACGGTTGTGAATCGGGGAAGACGCGTTGGCACGTTGCCTTCTTTTTCCCCGCCGGCTCGTCTCCGGGGAATACCGGGCCAGGAGGTTAAGCGCTCGATTTGTCGCGAGAGGTCATTAAAGCTCAACAGTCCCCCGGCGCTCGTCAAACGGATTGCCCTCTAAACGTAATCCAATCATGGGGAAGTCGCACACTTTATGCGCGCTAAAACTGTCGGCTTCTTATTGCCAGTAATATCGTGTCAAACTAGGATTGTATTGGAGCGTAAGCTCAAGTCTACTCGGGTTAGGTAATACGGTATATCTTGGTCTAGTGGATTTTGCCAACTTTCTTGATCTTTTCTTGAGGGAAAATAAAAGATGTTGTCGAGGTTATTTTTATTTTCTAACTTAAAAGTTGTTCTAAATTAATTATCGTCTCTGAAGAAACAGGAGGCGTGAACGATCAGACCTTTGGCGGCTGGCGTTCCGCAGGGGTCATTATTAGGCCCTACATTATTCATCATTTACATGGCTGATCTACCAAGATCCCCAACCGTTAAGATGACCATGATACTGCGTTGTACATCTCTTTCAGGGACGAGAACATCATGTGCTGCAGATTGCAAACCGCCCTCGATGCTACCGGTGCGGTCCTTCTGTTCTCGTCCAGGGTTGAACGCAAAGTTCTATAGCCCTTTTATCTCCATGTTGGGCCCATCCGACCCTTGAAATGTGGTTGTGTGATCGCTAAGATGTTGTGATCTTCGTAAGTGTAGGCTTTCTATGGATTGTCGATGTACACTCTGTTGACTCTTACCCTGGGTGGTGGTCGATCGGGGTCTAGTTCCATTAGGTGTAAGACCAGAAGATTGGCAGCAGTGGTTGTACGGTCGCGCGTCTTATTGGCCAAAGTTGACAGATGGTCCTTAAGGAATGGGATTTTCAAGTCAACTCGGAGTTGTTCATTCCTTATGAACCAAGGAGCTCCAACCAGCATTCGAAGGATCTTATTTTGAAGGACCTCTAGCTTCTGCAGGTTTGTCTTCCCTAGGCTTGGCCAACAAAGGGCTCCATTTGAAATTATGGGACGCAAAAAAGAGATGTACATAGATCAACACTTTCAATCTCAAGAATAAAGTACTCCTGGAGCAAAGGAGCGGGAGTAATGCTGATCTTTTGAAAACATCTAGCCTCTGATCCAAGATAACACCCAAATATACGACTGATTGGCTCCAAGCTAGCCTGACATTCCCTACACAGATATTCTCCTAGGCAGTCTAACTTGTGCCTATTTGTGAACCTGAGAGACTTTTCGATATGGATAGATCTTCCATGTCTCATCAAGCTTCAATAACGTTCCTCCGCGAGAAGGGATTGTCCTGAATAATGTCATTGCAGCTATTTGCTTAGGGGTAGAAATAGCTTCTTCTTGACTAAGCACAGAGAAATGAACAGTCAGAATCGAGGAAACTTAACCAATTTTGGGTTGATTCCTGCTGAAACCATTTTATGAATCAGCCCATCATGCCATACAATATTGAAGGTTCTTTCGAATGGATAGACCGCTCCCGGAGTCTCACGAGCCTCGATGGAGTTCCCTCGCGGAAACCGAATTGTTCGTCCTGAATAATGTCATTGATAAAGATTTTTTCCTTTAACCTACCCAGGACAAGAGCTTCAACTATCTTGGCTAAGCACGAGATGAGCGCAATGGGACGATATTCTGGGGAAATCGAGGAGCCTTATCAGATTTTGGGATGGGCACCACATGAGCAAATTTCCAGATCTTGGGGGCGATGCTATTCTATATATCCAGACTTTCGAGATTGAATAAATGTTTGACCTCAGCCTTAGAAAGAGGTTCACCCTCCAGGGAGGCGATGCTATCCTAGAATAGTCCAGACCAGTACTAGATGTAGAGTGGCAGTAGGATTTACTAAACGACGGAGACCGACCTGATCTTCGCTGTATCTTGGCATGCTTCTGGAGAATCGGTTTACATTTCGCTAGAATCTAAACGGGGCCCTCTCTCCAGTGCCGCAAGAGTTTAGCTTTAAGACCGATGATTACATATCGGTTCCTTATCGTGGTCAAACATGGCGAATCCATCCACATACAGCGTGTTGAGACAGCTCAGAATCGAATCCTGCGACGTATTGCAGATGCCCCTAGTGCAGCAAGAACTCCCAACTCGCAATTAAGACGTTGGCAGGAATTAAGGACTCGTAGGTTTCGATCTCGACCGCCCTCCACCCAGGATGAACATCCGAAGGGTTCGTGATGGTTAGATCCTAAATTAAGAAGATGATGATAGTCTCGACCACAATTTGCTTCTCATAGTGCTACATAGTTCAACACAACATTTTTGCCAGCTGGAAGCGCTGATTTCTCAGCAATTAAGGAGGTAACGGACTTTTTGGCAAGGCTCAGAAAAGAGAATCAATGAAAGAGGTCCTATTTTAGCTGGAAAATGATGTCCTGAACTCTCCTTACCACCTGTGCTGACGGAGTTCTGTGTTCCGAGAAGAAAAATGTCATATCAAAAAGAGTACTGCAAGAGCATATTAAAAGAGTATCATTGTACAAACTAAAAAACTAATCCTTTTTAGACAAAGACTTTACTAAACTACACACAACCGAATCAAAAATAAATTTACTAAATCGGAAATCATCTCCAACATACTTTAATTTCATACACTCGAGAGACAATACGCAATCGATAACCCACCCACCCTCCTCTCTCAGTCTAAGCCTCTCAATCCCTCATCCCACCTCAACCTCCCCCCTCAGATACAAATTTAGATCGCCGGGCATCATCGCAATAAGGAACAAATAGAGCGTGCGGTCTTCGGCCGTTCAGGGCGTCCCGAACCACACTACCACCATCAAGCGCTCTGTGCAGGAGCGGAGACTCAATAAAACAAATCCCATCTGCGGGAATCGGAAAGGGAGGTCGGGGGGACGAGAACTCGTATCCCCGTGGACCGTTCAGACGCGCGGACATCACCATCATGTCGAATAATAAATGTCCGAGAACGCAAATGCGAAGTAACATTTGCCGGTAACTGCTGAGGGGGCTCCTATCCGGTTCGTTTTTATTATAATGCGGAAACAATAAAAAAAATTAGATGACGGACACCCTCTTATAACATTGTATGATTCACGTGAATTCTAGAAAATTAAATTAATTTTTATGAATCCTAATGACTGCTCCTTTTTTCTTCATACACACATATATTGTATTGTATTCATGAGGGGGTCGAGGTTGTCTTCAGATCTCACTGAACCCGCGTCTTTATCGCATCCCCGAAATCAGTAGCGACATTACCGGGGTTGCAACGCCAAATGGGGAGAATAGGGAATGAGCCGTATAGAAGGTGGTTCATCGGCGTCGGAAGAGAAAAAGAAGGAACGGGAACGAAGGAAGGTGGGTCGCTACTTCCCCGGCTATTTATTGACTGGACATCGGCCATAAAATATCTTCGATCCGTGTGTGTATATGCTGCAAAGAGGGATTGGGGGGCGGTAAGGCAGGGTGAAATGCACATAATGTTCCAGTCCTCCTCTTAGATGCTGCTCGTAAAAAGTTAGGAGTCCGAAACTGCTTCGACACAAAGCCCCGGACGATCTGAAATACGTACAAAAATATACAAATATCCTCGCTTCTACTTTGTAAGCAGCTCTTGCTGCGCCTTTTGATTCTTTATCTAGCAGGATATAAAAGTCGCAAGACGCTCGCCCTAGAAGATATCTACACATTTGTATTTTTGTCGCCCGTTTTTCTTTTTTTTTTTTTATGTGTGGTTGTTGTTTCTTTTTTCCTTGTTGTTTTTTTTGTTTCTACTGACGTTCCTGTGCTAAGAAACCAGATCAATATCTTAAATATTTTTTTATCGAATACTAATATGCAATAATATACAATAAAATCTATATGACAGCTGTCAAATGTGTCCTCGAAACACTGTGTTCCGAATTAAATAATTAAATGTTATAGTGTTGGTACTACCGATTTCTTATCTGTAAATGTATTACTGTTAATAAGCAGGAAAACAATACTGGTTCCCTATGATAGAAATAAGAGACACTTGTCAAATTGCACCAAGCACACGGTAGCCATCTTCAACAATTATGCTGTTAGAATGTTTGTGATGCTTGTCAAACTTTGAAAATACTAACAGGATTGATAGGTTTCACAATTACAACTGTAAAATACTTTTTACGCTTGTGAAATAATAAAAACTGTTACTTTTCACAATTGTGACAGTTAAAATTTCCGATGCTTGTCTAACTGTCAAAATAATTATTTTTTAGATTTCACAATTGTTATAATATTTATTCTTACACATATCAAATTATAAAAACAATTCTTTTGACAGGTTCTACTATTATGACGAGCCTATGACGGCTGTCAAATAGCAAAATAGTCACTTTTGACAATTGTGCTTGGTGAAACATTTACATTTGACCATCAAAACTATTACATTATTTCTGATGCCTGACAAACTATAAAAACAGTTATTTTGACAAGTTTCCCAGTTGTAACTGTCAAACTAACTATAACAGCTGTCAATTGTGTAAACAGTTAGCTTTTGTAACTATGAATCTTAAAATATTTGTGATATTTGCTACACTATAAAGTGAGGAGAAGAGAGGAAGAAGGAGTGTGTTATTGTGCTCGGTTTATACAGCGTGTCCACACCAAGTGGCTGTGAGAATAGAATTCAGTTATAAAAATAACTTTTACAAAATACTTGTGACATCTGTCAAGTTGTAAAAACAATTGGTTTCCACAATTGTGACCATAAATATTAGCCAAACTGGGAAAATAGTATTTTCTTTTGAATTGTTGCACCTATTACATTATAAAAACAGTTCCTTCGACAGGTTCTACTATTATGACGGGCCCATGATGGCTGTCAAATAGTAAAATAGTTACTTTTTACAACTGTGCCTGATAAAACAAAAAAAGAACGAGTTTAAAGCGAAAGGACGACAGGCCTGAAATAGGGAACAAAAGTTGGTATTCTATGTCGATTTTAACACAGCCAGCTTGACGTGGACACTCTGTATAAGCCAGGTACAATATACGGACATCTGATGACTCATCAGCAACCAGCGGACACGCTATATAAGGGCCCGCTCGTATTGGAGAGAGACCTAGTTCATAATTGTCATTATAAAAATACTTGTGACAGCTGTCAAGGTATAAAAACAATTGGTTTCCACGATTGTGACTGTAAATATTTGCCAAACCGGGAAAATAGCATTTTTCTTTAAATTTGACAGTTAGGTTTGTTGTAATATGTTTATTGTTGCATCTATTTTTATATAAAAACAGTTTAGTTGACACTATCTACAATTTGACAGCTGTCAAATTGTAAAACAGTTACTTTTACAGGTTTCATAATTGTAGTTGTCAAAATAAATGAGGGCTATCGACATTGACAGAAGTCTCAAGAATATGACGGCCAAATCTGGTTACCAAACTCGTGCAAGACAATCAATGTTTCACGCGCAGTATGACATGTGGCACCGTCCTGCTGAAGCGACATGTCGTTAAGAATAACATCTTCCAATTGAGACACAAGAAATTGTGTTATCATCTTCATCTTGAAAGCAATACGGTCTAATTATTCTTCTAGACCACAAGGCACATCAAACATTGACAGGTTTTGGATGCACTGCTTTCTGATGAATCACTCTCCTGGATTTTCTGAGCTCCAAATGCTGCAGCTTGACTGTGCATAGTCTGTTGGCAGAAGTTGTTGAGTCAATTGGACGTTGTAGACGTGACGAGTTGCTGTTGTTGAGTCCAGTTTTTGCGCACGATGACGGACATGACATCTCTGATGTTTCGGCCACACTCTCGCGAACTGTCGTGATATTTTGTTCTAAACGACCTCTACAAGCTTGTATCGTATGGTTTACGTCACTAACCGAACCAGTACTTTCGAAATTTTTGGATTATTCTTTGGACAGTAGATGAATTAGGAACATTCGATGATGATAATCTTTAACAATCAGAATGCGTTCTTCAATCGTGTAATGCTTCATATTTACTCACTCCCATCTGTCAATTTTCGATCTGTCAGATCATAATCACCTGTCATTATGACCGTCAAACATGGCGGGCAATTCAAATCTTGAGTAAAAATCGTTAGTTTGCACAATTGTCACTGTTGAAATGTTTGCCAAACTCTAAAATTAATATTTTTGAGACAGTTATAAAATTTTTTGACAATTATAAAAGCAATTACTTTTACAGATTCCTTATTTGCAACTGTCAAAATGCTTTAGACGGTCGATCGTTAATAAGAACTGGTAATTGTCACTATTAAATATTATTATTCAGTTTTGACAGTTTATTAAGCTAGAGAAACAATTATTTTTTTAAGTTTCATAATTTTCAATTGCCAAAATATTAATGACAGCTGTCAAAGTGTAATAAAATATGTAGAAAATGAGCTGATTGTTGTTGATGTTATAATCGTGACTTAATTATAAAAATTCGAAAGCAGTTCTCTGCCATACACCATAAAATAAAGTCTTGGCGTGTAAAGGGGACAACAAACTGCAATATTATACAGATTTTATAGCTGAAAGTTGACCATTCCGGCAATAAATGTCATCACCACGTTATCCTTGAGATGTTTAAATCTGTTAGAACAGAACAATATGGATCACGGTTGCATCAAAATTAATACATATAAAGAGGAAATCTTCGTTTCACCCCGCTTTAAAATATCTTTTTTTTTTTTTACAAAGACACCATCATTCTATAAACTTCTATAAAGTGCCTGTACGAACTACGAAATCTGATTTACAACCGGTCTTATATTTTATAGGGCAGTTTATTCCGGTAGATATTACGTCGAGCGTTTAGACGTCGATCTCGTATCCGAACGCACACCCCTTCATCTGTACGATCCTTGAGGGGTACGTCGCGTTCGTGTAGGAATATTCAGGATGATGAATAAAGGATCGGTATAGTAGCGAACGAAAGAATAATCTCGAAGCTGTCCAGAATGCGTGGTTAAGTGGCGGGCTCGTGTGGGTCTTTGTCCGTGAGTTTGCTTCGCGTTGTAGTCATTTCGTATGCTGTACACGCTGATAACCACCCTCTAGGATGAAACCTGCGAAGCGAGACCTGTAACCTTGCTTGTAGATGTGTGGAGGAGGGTAGAGGAAACGACGTTATCTCAAATTGGGAATGACGTGTGCTATGGTTTCATTATGTGATTATTATTTCAGGTGGTAGATACATGCATATACAGGGTGCCCATCTAATACGCGGAAGTCCAATATCTTGGGTTGATAATTTTGAATGGCAGAAGCCCCATGTTTATATAAAATTTAAGAGTTCACAATACTGGCATCGACCATATAATCAAACAATTTTAGCCACCATTTCCAGGCTATACTGTAACATGAGTGGAGTTGATCAAATCGATCAACTCCACCCATGTGTTGATTGTATTCGGTGACTTTGACACCTTCCTTTACATTTCCTCCACATTTTGTTCCCTTGTCTTTCCATTTGTTGACAGTTAGATTGCTGGTGCTAACAGTATCAAATTCACCTGATCGGAGGCTTTTGTCTGGCACTAAGTGTTCTTTAGGAAAGTTTTTCTGCATTCAAACAGTTTTCCGTCAAGAAGCCTTGATAATAATGAGAGACTCGTAAAAAAATTGTCAAAATAAATGCAATAGAATTTGTTTTTGAAAGGCTTAGTCAATTCTAGTACAGTTTTCTCGACCAAAGAGCCCTCTTCGTTGGATTCCTTCTTGCCTTCATATACTGAGAAATTCAGTAATTGATTTCTCTTTTAATTGGTTTTAGAGGCATATATTGTTTCAAATGGGGTCGTTCATCCAGTGCTAAATTCCTTCAAAACTGAGTTTTTCAAGTAGCTTATCATAGGTCTCATTTTGAATAATTTATCATAATTGTTATCTCCTTTTTTTGGCATAGCTTGATTGTCGGTTCAGGTGTAAATAACGAAGTATCTTCAGAAATCTCTTCAGAGGCATACCATGTGCAATTCTTGAATGATGAAAATTTTGGTCAGATGACCAATATAATCTTCGGCTAGGAAGAGAGTTGAAACCCATTACAATAAGTGTGCCAAGAAATGCCTTCAACTCTTCTAAAGTCAGCTCCAAAATACTGGAGAATACTGCAATCGGTGATTCGCTTGTAGAAACTTTAGGACTGGGAAATTCTTGAAAACTAGTAGCCTGGAAAATGTGTGGTAAATGAGGTACTTTCGTCCAGGGAATACCATTATTTTAGAGTTGAGGTTCTTGTTTTTGGCGTTGACTTGCTGGCAACAGTAGCCATTGGTTCGTCTTCATCCGATGTAGAATCATCTCAAATTGTCGACCCACAGGCTGACGAGAGTCGAAGTCAGGATCTCGATCAGAATCATCGCTGTCGAAAGCCAAATCATCATCAGCATCTGTTTGAGAAAAGGTTCTCTTCCGTGTAATACTAGTGGTGCTACTGGATGGTGTAGATTGTGAAGAATGAGCTGGAATATCATCAGCATCAGAGTCTCCTCCAAGATCAGAATCGTTTGTTTAAAGAAGGACGATGTCCAACATTCGTTTCTTCAAACAGTCTCTTTAATTTAAAACATCGATGTAAAAAAAGGAGATCTACAACCACTTTTCGAAACAATAGTTTATTAGTTAAGTGCTAAGACATTAGAGTTTGATTGAAAAGAAATTATTTTTTTATTACCCTAAACCTTTAGTTTGCAATTATTATCAAGTGTCCAATAACTATGACAAATAGTTTACTCTTTTTCTGCTATTGGACAAGCGTCCAATAACTGATTTCAAAAGTTTGTTTTGCTATCTCCATCTTTTTTAAAGTTATAAAATTACTTACCGTTAGCTCTCTTTGATGTGTATTTGTATTCATGTTTACCAGTTATTGGACATGGGTGTCCAATAACTATTACTTGTCCAATAACTATAATCGTCTTATTTTTTTAATTTAAGAACCTACGATATCGACCTGACTGAAAAAGCTGTACAAGAAATTAAATCTGGACAGGCGTCTTACAGAACGGTTTCTCAGAAATATGTGATACCCAGATCAATTGGACCAATCATTTGGACCTCTAACTGTTTTGTCAGAACAAGAGGAAAATTTTCTGACTAAATGGACACTAGATTTGGCTCAAAAAGGTTTTCCTCAGAAAAGGGAGGATATTTTATCTAGCGTTCAACATTTTTTGCAAAACAACCCTCGCAAGAACCCTTTTAAGGAAAATAGACTTGGAGATGGTTGACTAAGAGCGTTCTTGAGAAGACACCCTCAAATCACTGAGAGAACAAGTGACGCTGTGACTTCAGCCAGTGCATGTGTTAGTGACGAACATAAGACACTGATTTGAAGACCCTACACGAGTATACAATGGAGACGAAACTGGATTTCAGATTTGTCCCCAAACAGCAAAATTAGTGAGATGGCTGAAGCAACTAATGATTTTTGGGATCTTTATCAAATATGGCAGCATTTTGGAAGAAACTCTACAGAGAAAACGTTGAAAAATGTAGGTAATGAAGAAATTAATAGTGACGACCTTGGAGAAATCAACAATCAAAAAGAAAGGATCAATACAAAGCCCTAAAGTCATTGTTATTCAAAATGAATTAATTGTAGAACCAGGATCAAGTGGTGTCCAATGTTACCAATCAAATAATATCAATGATTATCTTCTTTATCCAGTTAATCCACAACGAAAAGGCAAAAAGTTGTCGGAAAAACTACCTTTCGCTATCGCTTCCCAAAGATACAGAGACTTATTAATAGGAAAACGAGAGCTGAAAGAAAAAATGCAAACTGAAAAAGAAGAAAACCCTATATTGTGTGTATATATTGTGAGCAATAGAACGGTTTCCTATAAAAAAAAAATTCGTCCACATTAATTTGTTTGTACTATGATCGTTTCCTCTCAAACCTCACCTCTACACATCACCCAGCATATTAAATACCCTAACCAGCGTAAATCAACGCCGCGACGCCGGCTTTAAATTGATAAAATCCATTTATAAAGAACGCTCGAGTTCACTTTTACAGTATTAGCAATCGCTTTACGTGATAGAGGATCAACGTTTGGTACTAGCGGCGTGGGTAGGTAGGGGAGGAGGTTCCCCCACATGCGAACGCCGACGAGAGAGTTCTCTCCTTCTTAACGATGACGTTACAGGTCGGCCGAAAAACGGGGGTGGAAAACTGGGGTGCCCGTAAACCCCGAAACCAACGTAGTTCTCTCCCTTAAAAGAGGAATCACATCAGGCGGCAAAACTGCGTGCAATTTGCTCCACGATCCACCCACTCGTCACTCGCCCAAATTAAGAATATGATCCTTTTCGGCGCTACCCCCCCCCCCCACGCACCTTCGACGTCGTCATCTCCGGGCGAGAAACGGTGCGTGAGAGTTGACACGCCGCCATCTACCGGATAAAAGGAGAGACGTGTGACGAAATGACGTTCTTAATTGCGAAAACGCGTCTCAGATTTAAAAGCCAAAAGGATGATGATGATGATGATGCTGATGAGCAGGAGGTAGAGGAGGAGGAGGACGACAACGATGATGATAAGGATAAAGGACGATTTAACGATTAGATTTGTTGGCGAGAAGATTTTCGGGGGAATCGTAATTTGACTTAATTGTTAAAAGGATTTTTCTTTGGTGGTGGGGAGATTCGGATAATTGCAACGTTGAGGAATAACCAACTTCCTAGTTATTTACGAGTGTTAAAGGATAAAAAGGGTGGTGCGGTGAAAACCCGCGATAAATACATCCCGTATATTTTCAGTAACCACCATAACCTTTACCTTTAGACGCTCATTATTTCCGGGGTTGGTGCTTTTATCTGGCGGTCGAATACCCGTGACCATTAGCGAGGAGGAATGACGACGACAGGGTACCCGTTGTGTAGGGCGTTCGCCAGTCGTAACTTCATTATAGCTAGGACCCGCTGATCGCGTCACCTACGGTCAATTAGCCAGGAGAAGAATGGACATTTTTAGGGGGTTCACGGACACTACGTTATCGAAACATATACAGCACACATTTATGTATACAAGAGAAGGAATAATGGAAGGAAAGAGGGATAATATTAACGGCCACAAATAAATGTGGGACCTGTTTATCTCAACTAGTTATGGATTATTTTTTTTTTTTAGTTTGGAAAATGATTAACTAGAACAACGTGAATATCCTTCGTTTAACATTGTAAAATCAAATCTCGACTACCTAGTTCAAATACTGTAGAGGAAAGATAAAAATGTTTCCAGAAAAACAATGTTCCATGTTGTCCTCGTTTCAATTCAAATGATATTCCAGGTAATCTTCTTCTTGCTCCAAACACTGCTTAAGATTTCAAAGCCATAACCTAAACAATCCAAGAAAAATTGTTTCAGCATTGTTTCAACCATCCGAAATCAAAACTTGAAAATTTAAATGTTGAATCTGTTCTGTGAATTTTGAATTTGCTGTTGGATGGTTTAACATAAAGTGAAGGAATCTTCCAGAACTAGTAGGTTTACAGTACCAATCAAGTTTGACTATCTTGTTATGATCCCTTATCACAGAGGTATCGATGGTGAATTTAATAATTTAAAGTAGTTAAAGATGTTAAGTACATTATCAAGCTCTGCTTCAGGAAGAGACAGAAGTAGGTTGTCAACGTACTGATAACTGAAAATCAATCTTGGATTGAACATGATGTAAAATACTGTTCATAACTATTTCCGTCAAGGAAGGGCTGATAGAACCTCCCATAGGGCAACCTTTGATTTGATAAAAGGTTTTGTCGAAGCAGAAATAGGTAGAACAGAAGAGTAAAGCGATTATGTTGGTAAACAGATCTTGGGGGAACTGTAATTTTGGGAAAGCATATCAATCACAAGATCATCATCAACATCAAAAGAAGCCAATACAAAGCCAGGTGGCAATTGAAAGTTATTGATCGTTTTTGCAAATTCAAAACTAACTCTGACCCTAAAACAATTATGGTCAGTAAAAGCTCTGTCAATTATTTTGACAATGCATTTCCCAAACTTTGAGTAGGGCCATTAGCCAAGATATGATAGGTCTAAGAGGATTACCCTCTTTGTGAACTTTGACTAGGCCATAATACTTAGGTGAAATAGAATTATATGTCTTGAGGAGGTCTTTGGCCTCTTCGTCGGTTCAATCTTGAGTTGATTAATTAAAAAGTTATTTTTTCTTTCTATTTTGAGAGTCGGGTCTTTCGGTAGAACCTTGTTAGTAGTAAGATCAGAGAGAAGTGTTATAAGAATCCTTTAGCTCAGCTCTAGTGATAATGATATTAGGATTCTGTTTCAAAATTTACTTCTTTTGGAATTGGTGTGTTGATGGAAAGGGATATTTTTTCTCTTAACTCAAAGACAAGTCTCCCTTGCTACAACAATTTAACTTAGGTCAAACCAACTGTCGTGATTGTGATGATTGTTACATAGATCAAACCGGTCATAGACTGAAGAGATTGGCCACATTTTTGATTTTGAGGTCCTCGATTTTGAACGTAATAAATTAAAACGTAATTTCTTGGTAATTTTAGGAAGGATGTTGAGAACCTTAGTACCATTTACTCTGATTTAATCACTGAATATGACTTCACCTTCATACTTCTTTGATAATTTCATTCAGTTTAAAATTTGTCATTCTCTTTTGATACTTGATTGTATTTATCTTTGCATTTTTCTTTTTACATCTGATTGTAATTTGTTTCGTTTTAAGTCTAATACTCTATACAGCACTGATTTCAACAATGCATCTATAAGACTATAGGACAATTAACTATAAGTTGTCCTATCTTGAAGCTTCAATCTTTTTAGTGGCCTCCAAAGGCTAAAGAAAATATTGTATAAAGAATGTGAAGTCTCCCAAGGTCTTAAACGAATCTGGAAGGAAGTTGTTGCAACTAAAAATAAAACCAAATATTGAAGTCTCAAAAATAAACAATGTCAAAAATTTGATTGATTGAACTTTTTAACCAATAAAGATTATTGCACTTTGAAAATATGTTTTTTATTTCATTGATGTGGTGGTAAAGTGATGTGGAGCATTATGGCCTTTCGCACGATGTGAAATCGATTGTTGGCCCTTGCACTAAAAAAGTTTGAAGATCCTTGATCTATAAAGAAACAAAACGATAAACAAATGGGCATGATATACCTGGATCTTGAGTCCAACACCCTCTGTGAATACACTAACAGCAGAGAAACGTCGACCAGAACCCTCTTAATCACCTAATGGTGGACGGGGTACATTGCCAACGGCCAAACACAGTTTCCAATTGCAACAAAAGGCAATTCAGACATCTACCTAAATAAATTCTTTAAACAAAATTTTGGTTGCGCCATGGGGACCCATCTCTTCCATAGTAGCGTAATAATTGAAGCATGTCCGGTTCAAATAGACTGAGTGCCAAAATTGAAATTTCTGAGCTTTTGCAGGCTTTCCATCAAGTCTCAATGCAATTTCTTTATAGTTAAAAAATCATGTCGTAGATGGCAGTGTGTGTATGTACCACTGTAATTCTTTTAAAACAAGTCAAGTGCCAATCAGTTGTCAGACTTTTGGGATAGCCCTTCTATCCAATCTATTTAATAACAACGAACTTGGTATTCAACTCTTTATGCTACTTTTGGCAACAATCTAACCATTTTTGAAGTAGCAGCAGGAAGACAGTGTTGGATGGGTGAGGTGGGGTAGGGATAGGGGGAGGACAGTGTCGGGTGGGTGAGGTGGTATAGAGGGAGGACAGTGTCGGATGGGTGAGGTGGGTTTCAGTTCAGACTTTTGGAATAGCCCTTCCATCCAATCTATTTAATAACAACGAACTTGTTATTCAACTCTTTATCCTACTTTTGGCAACAATCTAACAATTTTTGAAGTAGCAGCAGGAGGACAGTGTCGGGTGGATGAGGTGGGGTAGGGGGAGGGGAAGGACAGTGTCGGGTGAGTGAGGTGTGGTAGGAGAAGGACAGTGTCGGGTGGGTAAGGTGGGTTTCAGTTCAGTCTTTTGGAATAGCCTTCCATCCAATCTATTTAATAACAACGAACTTGTTATTCAATCTTTATGCTACTTTTGGCAACAATCTAACAATTTTTGAAGTAGCAGTTACAGGAGGACAGTGATGGGTGGATGAATGGTGGGGTTTAAACACTATAAGAAGTACATATCGACATGGGTAATCTGGGTTTCAGTTCAGTCTTTTGGAATAGCCCTTCCATTCAATCTATTTAATAACAACGAACTTGTTATTCAATCTTTATGATACTTTTGGCAACAATCTCACAATTTTGGAGTAGCAGTTACCTTAGGAGTCCGTGATGGCTTATGAATGGTAAGTGTAGACGTGAAAATTGAAGTTGTTGAGATTATGGCAAGATCAGGTCTATCAGTTCCTTTTTTTTATCTTGCACAATGGTTTTTAGACAGCTGTTTTTTTTTTCTTTCGAAAGAAATTAGATGATAGTTAGAAGACTTGAAGTTCTTGTTAATTCAACTCCTGTTTCTTACTATCCAAAAAGAAGACTTCCTCTTGATCAAATCGTGTACACAAAATAATATAACCTTTTCAGAATTCCTCTACTGTCACGCAGTACCACCGACCGACTCTATTCATTCAACCGACACAATTACAATTAATGACGTCACACGAGACCTGAATATGTGTCAGGCGTTGTAAGGGTAGGGAGGGGGGTGATAGGGTAGAAATAGTCGGACAACGTTATCGCTTGATGTCGGGGACAGGCCGGCGGATTGCGGATAGGGTGCGAATTAGGTTCGTTACGGGAAAGGGTGGCTTCGGATTTATCATGTTATTGGAATTGGGCGACTACTTCAAACAAACATGATAGTCTTATATTATGTTACCGGCTGATGCGTGACACTTTTTCACCATCTCGCGCCTTCTAGTTCCGACGTCGTCGGTCGATTTCGAGAGTTAGTCCTCCGGACGGCCAATCAATTTTTCCTTCCTCGTTCCACGCAATCAGATCGGGAATAAAGTAGACTGCTGTTAGGATCGAACGTGTTTTCTATCTGTAAATCATCATTAGGGAGCTTCTGTGTCTAATTTTCTTATTTTGCTATATTGGATCGTTGTTGTTCTCTGAATGGATGGGATTGCCGAAGTTTTCCGACGATGATGTTTGTTATGACCTGCCGAAGATTCTTCTCTATCTCAATTGATAATAGCGATAAGTATCGTAAATCCTCGAAAAGTGGAAGTTAATTCCTGGTAAGGGTGACGTAAACTATATCAGTCCTAAACTTTAAGATACAAGTACAAGCTTGTCGGTATTCTTCAGCTGAAATTACCGAGAAAACAATAGTGTGTTTGATACGAAAAAGTGCATCTTCTAGAAGTTTGCAAAAAATAAATTTTGAAAGATGTACTAGGTTTCGTAAAAACGTTGTTCTAGATTCAAGATTACAAAATCGTAGCCTGACTTGTTCAAAAACTATATCTTGTGGAGAATCGATTGTAGTATCATTTAACGTTAAGATATTAGGATGCGAAAAGATCTACGTTCACTACGCAGGTACCTAAATATCTCTTTAGGATGATTCATGATTGAGGCTTCAACATTGTCCATGTAACACTTATATGAATCATCAATCAGTGATTTGCAAAGTCCTCTCTTTTAGTCTTTTCGTCTATAGTAAAATTTGAATTTCAAGCGAAAAAGTTTAGGAGACGAATTGGTGAATTTATGCTTAAAAATCAAATTAGATTAAGATAAAAATTAGGAGGAAAATTTGCAAGGTGTGTGAAGAAGGTTTAAGACATTGGACCAAAGGAAATAGACAAAGCCTTTCTTTTGGAATACCGATGGTTTGGAGAGAACCGCAAAATCATCATGACGATTGCTACTTCTGTCTTTGTTATATTAAGGGGCATAATAGGAAAGCTTTGAAACATATTTTGTACCCAAGCAATATTAAATCAGCTATCAGATTAGTTCCTCACAGCTCCGTACAGATGGATTGTGATTATGAACCATCAAGTCAAAACCAACCTCAGCTATATTCACAAGCCGAACTAAATGATTTAGTAAGAGATTTGGGACTTTCAAAAGATCTTTCTGAAGTACTGGGGTCTAGGTTGAAACAAAAAAAAATGCTTGCCCCAGAAACTACCTTCTCTTGGTATAGAAATCGTGAGGCTGAATTTGTAAAATATTTTGCACAAAATGGACCACTCGTGTACTGCCAAGCAATTGCTGATCTAGTTACTTTCCTCGGAGGTCCTGAGTACACACCTTCTGACTGGAGACTTTTCATCGACTCCTCAAAAAGGAGCCTTAAAGCTGTTCTTCTACATAATGGCAATGTTTTTGCTTCTGTTCCGGTCGGCTATTCGGTTCAATGAAAGGAAAACTATGAAAATTTACAGGAATTACTTTTGAGAATACACTATGAAAATCACAATTGGGAAGTGTGTGGAGATCTAAAAATTTTAGGCCTTCTCTTGGGTCAGCAGTCTGGATATACTAAATTTCCATGTTTCCTGTGCGAGTGGGATAGCAGAAATCGAGAACAGCATTAGATAAAAAGATACTGGCCACAAAGAGTGACTTTAACACCTGGAACCAAAAATGTAATTCACACCACTTCACATAAAACTTGGACTTATGAAACAATTTCTTAAGGCATTAAACAAAGAAGGAAATTGTTTTAAATATTTGTGTAAAACATTTCCGACTCTGTCAGAGGCAAAATTAAAGGAGGGAATCGTCGTAGGCCCGCAGATTAGGAGCTTGATGAAAGATCAAAAATTTGAAAATTGAATGGAAGATAAGGAAAAACATGCATGGCATGTTTTTATCGAAGTTGTATATAAATTTCTAGGAAATTATAAAGACACAAACTATGTTGAGATCGTTGAAAATATGCTGGAAAAATTCAGGATTCTTGGTTGCAATATGAGCATAAAAATTCACTTCTTACATTCACATTTGGACTATTTCCCAGAAAATCTTGGGGACGTGAGTGAAGAGCAAGGAGAAAGATTTCACCAGGATATTAAAGAGATGGAAAGAAGATACCAAGGGCGCGGGGACAAAAAAATGATGGCCGATTACTGTTGGACATTGAGAAGAGATCTTCCTTTAGCTGAATATGACAGAAAAACAACCAAACGAAGCTTTTCTCAAACACGAAAACGTTTTTTTTTAAGCATAAAGAATAAATAACTATTTCTAATAGTTTCTATGTGCATATTTTTGTATTTTTTAAAAATATATTATAAAACTACCTTATAAGTGAAATAAATCGTGTTTTTTCTATATTTTTGGATTTTACTGGTTTGAAAAATAACCTTACGTGATACAAAAAAACTAAAAGCAGATTTGAAATCAGCGTTACCCAATTACTAGAAAATTAAATTAAAATTTTTCAATCAACTTTCAATGTGTTGAAAAATGCAGGCCTATGTTATTAGTTGAAGGAAACTTTAAGTATTGCTTGCAGTAGTTGAAACATATAGTAGGTGGTGCAACCAGGATGGGGATAAAAAATTTTTCTGGGATGTTATTGAGGGTTACATGAATTACATTTTAAAATATTTTCGTTATACAGGGTGATCAAACCAGTCGGTGACGAATCAAACTTACGTTTTTTTTTTAATGGAACACTCGGTATTAGAATATTTCAATCGATTTTGCTAATTAATGCAAACAATTTGATATAACATTAATTGTATCTAAAGTTGAAGAAACGCTCCAATGTCGTCCATTTTATACCAAAACCGGAAATGAATATTAAAAAATTAAGTATATCATTGAATATGCCATATTCTTGAGTAAAATAATGGCTTACACTCAACTTGAAATTACTCACCATTATACAGGATGATCGAGTTTTGTAAATCCAATTCGGACTTATTTTTTTCAAATGTAACACCCTGTATATTATTTTCCTATGTTAAAGAGAAAAATGCCATACATGACCCTTTTGACAGACGGTTTTCAAGCAAATTGACCGCAAATGTAATCTCTTGAGATTTGTTACGTTTAAAGATCGAATTGGATAAAATAATTTTACTGAAGAATATGGCAGATTCAATGATATAAAATGGACGACATTGGAACGTTTTTTCAGCTTTAATCGCTTTTCTCTCCGTGTATTAATTAACAGAATCAACTGGAATATTCTAATACCGAGTGCTCCATTAAAAAAAAACAAAAGTTTAGTTCGTCACCGACTGGTTCGATCACTCTGTATAAAGAAAATATTATAATAATAGGTTTTTCGAAATTCCTCATCGTTTAATTCCAATCGTCCACCCCATCTTGTTTGCACCACCCTGTATAGCTATAGATAACGATGGATGGGCAGAAGCAAGTCTAGAAGACGACCATCATAGTTAACTACATGATTATATTGTTTAAGTTGAAGTAAATTGCATAAGAGATTAAAGGTAGTAGACTTGGCACAGATATTAAAATTACAGGAAAATTGTGGTATAATAAAATCACCAAGCAAAATGCATGGTTTATCGATAAGCAAGACCTCTAGGGTTTCAAAAAAAAAAGATTTCAAAATCGTGCTGAGAGATGTCAGGAGGAATGTAGAGGGCAAATCAACTAATGGGACTGCAGGTGAGAGAGCTGCTTTCGATTTGCCACAATTCACACCTCACTTCACTTTTCTCACTAATAAGCAAGTGAGTAAGTGATTTGCTTTGCTGTAGTGAGAATGAAGTGAGAAGTGAGGTGAGGAAACGTGAGAATTGTGGCAAATCAAAAGCAGCTGAGATAGCATCAGTAGATCGATTGGTTGGCATCGTGTTCATGGTGGTAATATTTCAGCACTATTAATCGAGTCATCCAACCAAATTTCAGTGACAACAATTATATCACACATAGAGTTCCAGACATTGGTAAAAAATGTACGAGTCTTTGATTGAAGACCACAGGTATTTTGGTAGTAAATACCAATTAGAGCAGGGGAATCGTTGGAAACATGGAAAAACAAGGAAAGACAAGGAAACCCTTCACGCTAACGGTGCCAAAGACAGAAATTTAGGACAACCCGGGCAAAGGAAGAGGATCTCAATTTGATTTAACTTTCGAGAATAACCGAATGAGAAAAAGAAATTATAAGGAGGACGTAATATCATGTTCTATATTGATTCTGGAATTCCCCGTTTGAAGTCCAAAATTTCAAAAGTTTTTTCAAGTTGTATTCATTATTCTAAACATTGTTTCAAGAACACGGTGCACGTTGCAAGACCGGTGCAATACTTTCTGTGTGATATTTCAAATATCAACGTCAATTTCCATTTGTGTACCTTTTCCAGAGATTTAAATTTATAGGTTGTAACAGCTTTTATTATGCGCAGTGTGAAAACAACTGTTATAACCGTCAAAACGGTGTGTCAAACCGGGTGCGACTACTGATGTAATAAAATCTGTAAGGCAGTTGTTTTAAGTTGCTTAGTGTGAAAATTGTATTTTCGGGTAGGTAAGTGTGTATCTATTGTTACTGTATCATTGCTATAATTAATTTATATATAGACACGGACTATGAGAAAGAACAAGTAAGGTTATTGAGACTATTTGAAGAGGTGAACAGTGGAGAAGAATACGATGACGAAGAAGAAACAGGAGAAGAGGACAATATCGAAGAAAGACCTGACGATAGCGATAAAGAACAAGAGTTTAATGACGACGAAGCTAAGGAAATTGATGTAACAGGACCATATTTTGTAGGACGAGATAAGAGAACGAAATGGAGTAAACACTGTCCACCCAAAAATGTCAGGACAAGAAAAGAAAATTTAACTATTCATTTGCCTGGAGCTAAAGACTACGTCAAAGGAGAAGCTTTTACTGAAATTTGGGAATGCTTTTTTGATAGGGAAATTCTCAGTAAAATTGTGAGTTTTACGAATATTAAAATATCTACAGAATGAAAATAATAATTACAGTCGTAGCAGAGACTTGCGTCCGACAAATATTGATGAAATAAATGCATTGATAGGCCTCTTGTATCTAGCAGGAGTAAGAAAAGCTAACCATTTAAATACTGAAGATCTGTGGAAGACGGACGGAACTGGTATAGAAACATTTCGTCTCACAATGAGTCTGAGAAGATTTTGGGCGCTACTTCGTTTTATTCGGTTTGATGATATTAGTACTCCTCAAGAAAGGGTCACACAAGATAAACTAACTCCCATAAGAGATTTGTTCGATCACTTCAATGAAAACTTAAAAAAATGTTATAGCCATTCTGATTACGTCACAGTTGATGAAAAATTGGAAGCTTTTAGAGGGAAATGTGGCTTTAGACAATATATACCAAGCAAGCCGAATCATCTTTTATAGTATGCTAAATGTTGCACGAATTAATACATTCGTAATTTCTAGTACAAACAATTCAAACTCAACATGTCCGAGAAGAGAATTTCTAGTCGCACTGTCATCCTCATTACTCTATTCCCATCAAAAAAATCGTGCTATGCTCACTAGTCTGCCAAAGACGATAAAACTAGGACTTCGAGAAATATGCCACTTAGACGTCGAAGAACAACAAAATTTGCCACCCCCAGGTACAGTGGGAAGATGTAGTTATTGTGGATGGAAATAAAAAATAGAAAAACCAGATACTCTTGCAAACAGTGCGGAAAATTTATGTGTCTTGAGCATATATAGGCTATGCAATTTAACAACCGACTTTTGTCATCAATTTCATAAAGTTCTTCACTGGATCTCTTGGTGCAGAAGTAGAACACTAAACACTTTAACCCACTGAACACCAAACAAGTTTTAACTAAAAAAATAAACTTAGTTTTATTATCGCCTTGATAATGACAGCATTGCTGTTGAAACGCGTCGGTGTTTTAGTTAAAACTTGTTTGGTGTTCAGTGGGTTAAAGTGTTTAGTGTTCCAATTTCATAAAGTTCATACCAACACAATCTCACATTGAGTTACACTTGTACATTACAATTGTGTGCTAAATCTAGTGACATTTCGTCCGTGTAGGATTTCTATAATTAGAACGTTGCCGGTTGTGCGAGCATTTTATTTGACATTTGTCATTTGACGTTGAGACGACGAAGGTCTTCCATCTCATTGCTAGGGTTGGACGTTGGCCCTTAAACCCTTTTGTCATCTACTTAGTACGCGACCATCCCCCGTTGATTTTAACAAATTATGCTGAAATGTCGTCAGTAGAGGCAAAAAAAAGAAAAAAAAACAAATTTGAGGCTAGCAAGAGAGCCAGGAGGGCAAAATCGATCAGACAATACAAAACAATCAGTGTAGAAATAAAACGAGTTTAATAATGTAAAGATAAAAACAAGCACGGCAAAAGTGTGAATCGGACCTCACACAGACAAGAAAAAAAAATGCCAAGACAGCAGATTCAGCCGAAACAGCCTGAAAAAGCAAATCGGGCTAAGCCTCGGTGGTGGTAGATATCCGCGCCACCCTCATCCGAGGGGGAGGCCTGTCGGGATCGAGGTGAGCCAATTCCCTAACCAAGGGGTTGTCGGATCGAGATACCCTTGTAAAGGCTTTCTCGGCCATTAGAGCAGCGTGTTGGAGAAGAGTTGGAATCTTTAAGTCCTGATGGATTTGTACATTTCTGACATACCAAGGCGCGCCAATGATATATCTGAGGATCTTGTTTTGTAGGACATTGAATCTCTTACGATGAGTAATTGCAGCACTGGACCAAACTAAGGAGCCGTACGTTAGAATTGGCCTCAAAAAAGTTGTGTAAACTAAAAGTTTTACTTTTAAACTAAGTTGGCTTTTGCTGCACAGAAACTGAGATACAGCGGACCTCGCTGCTAATTTAGCCACGGTATTTGTAAAATGGTGCTTTAGGGTAAGCCTGGAGTCCAGCGTCATACCAAGGTATTTAACGGTGGAGCTCCATGGTAGGCGGACATCCTCGATAAAGATATTTTCTGGAGGGGCAGTTCTTTTCCTCGAGAATCGAATGGCTACGCATTTTTCGTGGTTTATGGCTAATCGCCATTTCGTAGACCAGGAAAGAAGGTCGTCGATAGCACCCTGCAACCTAGTGCAGATCAGGGCATCCGATCTCGACGACGTGTAAATCGCCGTGTCGTCCGCATATATGGCCAACTTGGTACCTGCCGCCTTTGGTATGTTTGACGTTGAGATTTAATAAACATAACCTAATTTGTGCTACTAACTGTCAAGTCAATATAATATGTATTACAAGGGTTATACATGGCGACCATGTTGGGATAATACGTCATCAATTGTAATGACGAAAGTCGGTTGTTAAATTGCATATCCATACTTGGCATATGTTCTGAGTGTTATGAAAATAGTTGCTAATATTTTTATACTTCTTTGTACTCTGCATGGTGTTTAGTTGGATAAAACCGACGACCTTTACCTAACAAAATAAGTTGCCTTATGTCTTTAAAAAACAAATCTGCAATTAGTTAAGGTTTCATTACATTTTTTTTTTGTTTATAGATACTATAAGATACAGCGAGTCAAAATTTTGTTATTTAGTTTCTGTACATTGAAAACTGAATGTTACGCTTAATAAATATATTGATATTAGTTGGCATCTGTTATTTATGTATCTAAATTTGAATTCCTACTGGAATTATTTGTAAATTTTGGTTAATTTTTGTAATTTGTAAACTGGTCTCTGAGACCGTGTGCGACCACTGACGTACAAAAAGTTTACGCGACCACTGAAAGGTTAAATGATATTCCAGGTTGTTCTAGTTATTAGTTAGCCCTTTTTTTTTTAAATTCATGAATCTATTCTTTCTTAAAATCAAATACGGTAACTGTTTTAGTCTCCTGTACATTTCCTTGTATTATATTATTATACACACGGCTATATGTATATGTGAATGTAATTAAATGAATACGAAACGACAAGAGAATAAGAAACGAAAAGAAAAAGAACAAAGTTAAAATAAACGTGCTTATTTAGTTATGTATGTATATATCCGGCTTGTATACATACAATGTGTACATTATGTATGTTGTACACCTCTATTCACATATACATATTAGCGAAACACATTCACAGCCCATCTAGTAGTAGTATACGATATGATAATATTAATATGCTGACGTAATTTCCCTTCGTTCGTTGCAACTGGAGGGTTGGTGTTCTATTACCAACCAGTGCATCAAATCCGACCTGAGGAGTGCTGAATCGTCAGGAATGTGTGGCACCATGTCACACCGCATATCACCATCTTCTACTATCTACTATTACTACGCACTTGCGATATATATACATACATCGTTAGAGTACATTATAAACTATAAGACCGTTTAATATATTTTTTAAATTAAATAAGATACAGAAACGAGTTTTTATTTTTTAATTATGAATTACGTGCATCCAAATTAGTTTTGTTTTTGTTTTTGTTGATAATAACAACAAAGACATCCATCAGCTCTGATTTCGGCAATGTGAGGTGATAATAATTACCTATCTGATGTCCTGGGCCATATTTAGAAAGTCATCAATTTCACTTCAGATCATTTGTCGGTCCAAAGTTTAGTGATTAGCAGTTTACTGTCGAATCCCATGTAATTTTCAAGTTTCTTATTTGCTAAGTGTTTGTGTGTTACACTTAAAGCTATTCCAAATGGCCCATTCTAAATCAGAATTACTTCAAATTCTCGCTCTTGCATCTGGAGTTCTATTAGGAGAGTCATACTTAGAATCGTATTAGGATATTTTTGTGAATTCTTTTATTCAGATTTTAATCGAACTTATTTTTCGAACTTTGATTCGATAATTTGGACGCTCTATGTAGTTTCGAAAACATTCTACCAAATATAAAAACTGCGAAGCTGTTGTGTTCGAAGAAAACAACTTGAATACAAGTTTAATAATAATACAAACGCCATCTATATTAGATATTAATGAATTAGAAACTGACAAATTTGCCTGCGTGAAGTTAGCCTCCCCTTTTTCGAATTTCGAAATTTTTAAAGTTGTTCCAGGTTGTTCTAGTTTTGTTTTAAATTGTTCCAGAATTTTGGAGAAAATATTAAAAAATTGTCCAGAAAAATCGAAAAAACCGTTTTTCTGGTCAGCCTCCCCTCCCCCCCTTTCAAAATTCGAAATTTTGACAGTTGTTCTAGTTGTTCTGAACATTGTTTCAAAATTTGAGCCTTCTGTCATGTGTAGTTTACGAAATAATTGAGAAAAACAAAATTTCAGCAACGCCTCTTTTTTCGAAATTCAAAATTTTGAAAGTTGTTCTAGGTTTGTTCTATATAGATAGAAAGCTAAAATCTTGAAACAATATAGAACAACCTGGAACAACTTTCAAAATTCGAAAACGGGGCGGCTGGCGAAATTTCATTTTTATTAATTATTTCATAAATTACTAATGTGAGAAGGTTCAAATTTTGGAACAATGTTCAGAACAACTGGAACAAATTGGAACAACTCTCAAAAATTTGAATTTCGAAAAAGGGGGGAACCAGAAAAACGGTTTTTTCGATTTTTCTGGAACAATTTAGAACAAACCTAGAACAACCTGGAACAACTTTAAAAATTTCGAAATTCGAAAAAAGGGGGGAGGGGGCTAACTTCACGCAGGTGAAAAATTTTTGTTAGGTGGTTAAAAAAATAGAATAATCCAAAAACTTGATGTGCTAGTCAAATTTTGAAAATATTTTCAGAAGAACTTATTTTATAATAAAACATGATTTCAGATTGCATTAACATTTTCAATTGCTATTAAACAAAAATTAAATTTTATATACCGTCAATTGGGGTAACATTGGTCCATTAAGGGTAACTTTATATATATATTTTTACTAAATATGATTGGTAAAATAATGTAGGTTTAAATTTTAATACATAGTTTGCTATATTCATATTTTATGATGTTTGAAAAGAGGCAAGATTTATATGCCAGTGGGGTAACATTGGCCCATAAGAGCAAAACTTGAAGTCTATATTATCTCATAACTCTATGACATAATAAATGCAAGATAATAGAATATAGCACTTCTTTTTAGTCTCTTCTGAAAAAAAAAATGCCTAGAACACACATAGTGGTGCCAGGAACTAGACCATATGCAAATTACACGAAGGAGAAGCTAAACCAATGCTTATTTGACATCAGCAGCTCACACACAGTAAGACACAAGTAAAGAGGAGAATGTATTTGCAAAACTCGATTAGGATTTCCAATGGGAAGATTGGTTTTTTAGTTTGCTGTTACCAACGCTTAAGAGGCAAAAAGAAGTGAAAGTCCTTATTGGCGACAACTTATCCTCCCACATTAATGTGACGGTTTTGAACGCATACCAAGCGAATAATATTAAATTTGTATGTCTTCCTCCAAAATCTACACACCTTATACAGCCTCTCGATGTCGCATACTTCCGTCCAATGAAAGCAGCTTGGAGGAACATGTTGAAAGCATAGAAGGAATCTACTGAAGGAATTCGATGTAGAACACTAACCAAAGACAGATTTCCATTACTTCTGAAGCAACTTAAAGGGATACTAAAAGAACAGAAGGAAAATAATTTGGTTTCTGAATACAATAAGTAAGAGATCATACATCGTTTACCAAACAAGGAGGTGGATCAAGAGTTAGTTGGCAATGTTTTTATGAAACAGTTAATTCAAAGCAGAAGTGAACTTGGTGTGAAATTTACAGCTAGGCTTAGGAAATTACATGTCCCTCCTGGCAAAAAAGCATTTCGGTCGATGACCTAGATGAGTATTTCAAAACCTACTGAAACTAAACTGCCCAAGAATCGTGGAAGGCCAAAGAAAAATGAACCAACAATTCAATCAGATACAAGTCCTTTCACTGATGAAATAAGCATACATGACGAAAGTGCTCAGGATGGACGTTTATGGAGGACTGTGACAGATCTTCTGACCGAGACGTTCAACAAAATCTGAAAGAAGGAGAATTTGTCGTCGTGGAATACGATGGTCAGAAGTATCCAGGTGTCGTGATGAAATTACCATCAGGTGATGAAGATGGTCCAACTGTTGACTGTATGATGAAGATCAATAAGGGATGGAAATGGATAGTCAAGAAGGACATGTTAGTGTACAAATGAAGAGACGTAAAGACAAAAATTAATCCGCCAAAAATGTGTGGAAAGAGGGGATTATTTTCAGTTTCAGAGCTTATGTAACTTGGGCCAAAAGCATTAGAAGAAATTATTAACTCAGATAAAAATAAAGCAAGATGTTTCCAATTATTCAGGATTCTTAGAGCACCCCTTATATAGTATTTCATTAAAATTAATTAGTAAAATTAATTAGTAGGCACATTCTTCACAGAAGTTTACTTTTAGAATGGTGAAAACATTGGGACAATGTTACTCCAGTTGACTGGACAAAAATTAAAAATTGAAAATTTAGTCAGTATGTATGTAATTATAATTAAACTAAGCAAAATATATTTCATAATACAAAAATAAACTCTCTTGATGGAAATAGGCCTTTGTAACCTATTTACTATTCTATAAAAAAAAACTATAAGGCTTGCATTGTTCTTTGCGATGTTAAATGCTGAATTTTAAACTTGATATGCACCTGTTTTTTGTGTGTCTTTGTCGGTAAGAAGAACACATGTGAAAAACATTTTTGCTGATTTTGCTTTTCGTTACCAAGAATATGTAAACATCAATTTATACATTATATAGAATAGTTTCGTTATACAGAAATATACTTGTTCTGGTATTGAAAGAAACTTGTGCATGTACAGTGGAGAGCACCTTAACGTGATCGTCAACGTTCTTTTGAAGAGGTTCGTATTTTGTTTAATACTGTTTATCCGGATCGTCACATTAGTAAAAGTACGGTATGCCGAACAATTCAAAAGTTTGAAGTCTTTCGTCAGGTGAAGGATTTACCTATAGAAGGGGACGTCCATTAACAGCAACAGATGAAGAAACTAGTTTGAATGTGTTACTTACAGTGGAAGAAAATCATCACGTGTCCACAACAGAATTAGGTCAAATTCATGAGATCTCTCAAAAATCTGCTCATAAGATTCTTAAATCAGCAAGAATGAAAGCCTATAAAATGTATCCGTCCATGAGTTAACTGAAGATGATCCAGATCGTAGATTACATTTTTGCGAAACAATGACGGAATTGATCGAGCAGCAGCCTAATGTTTTAGATCACATCATTTTTTCAGATGAGGCAACGTTTTTTTTCAACGGCACTGTGAACAGACATAATTGTCGCTACTGGTCAATTGAAAATCCGCATTGGATTGAAGAAGTCCATACACAGCGTCCTCAAATGGTGAATGTCTGGGCTGGTCTTGTTGGAAACAACATCATAGGACCATTTTTTATAAGAGGAAATTTAACTGGCAACGTCTATTTAAAATTATTGCGAAATGAGGTTGTTCCAGCACTTGCGGCCCTCTTTCCAAATGCAAACATAGGTGATCACCCTAATGCACATTTTTGGTTTCAACAAGATGGAGCTCCCCCCAATTTGCCCATAATGTCCGCGATTATTTGAATGAAATTTTTTCCGAAACGTTGGATCGGACGTAGAGGAGCAATCGAATGGCCAGCACGTTCGCCAGATCTCTCGCCATTAGTTTTTTTTCTTTTGGGGTCACTTGAAATGTCAAGTGTACAAAAATCGTCCCCATAATCTTGAACAATTGGAAGAGAGAATATTTCAAGAAGCCAATCGCATCACTCCAGAACAAATACAAAATTCAATAAGAAATTTTACTGACCGTTTACATTTTTGTCAAATTGTAAATGGAGAGCATTTTGAACAATTATTGTAATCGCAACCTGAATAGACAGGTATCTTGATTTTTCTGTATTAGGACACTTTTTAAATTTTTTAACTGTTTTCTTGTGAATAAAAATAAACATCGTAATGCTTCCTGAACGTAGTTTTTTATTTTGCATTCAAAAGTGTTAAAAAAATCTGGGCGTTCCGTTTAAAAAAAAAGTTGGACGTATTGTCGATTAAACCGGAAGTGAAAAAAATATAAACTGTATTGCATAAAATGCATTTATATTAACTATGCCCCCATACCAAATTTCATAAATCATAATTTTCAAATAACAAAGTTATTCGACCGTTCCGGGACTTTTTACTAACGCTAATTCATTTAACAAAAATTGCGTTGAAATTTATTGATGCCGACAAGATCACAAAGAATTTTATTGACATTAAACTTTGTTAAAAATAAATGATTAGATGATCTGATAAGATGGTCATAAACCGTTTGCAACAACTATAATAACGTTTCTTGCAGTAGGTTGTTTTTCTTCTCTATTGTATCTTCCTCTATAGCTTCCCTTCACTTTCTTCTGGGTTATCCTCTATTATGATTACTATTATTTTCTCTAATCTCTTGTCCCTCATTCTCTCCGGGTGTCCTCCCTACTGCAATCCTCTTGACTTCACCACATCTTCTTCGTTTGTTCGCCTTTCCCATCCAACATTCGTATATCCCGCGTAATATTTTCCTTTCCTCTGCTTCTATTTTTGTTCGTATTCTTTTGTTCATTACCCATGTTTCGGATCCGTATAATATAGGGTTGGTCTTAAGACCTAATCTTACTTACTTTAGATCATT